>JAXQQM020088126.1:0-223657 GCA_034641835.2 Pinus albicaulis | reverse complement strand
TCTAAATCTAGATCTATCATGCGCCGAGAGAGATCAAATCTCTGGAGGTGCAAACCTTTCCTCAAGTTTTGCACTCAAAAAATAGGTTTGCACCTCTAGAGATTTGATCCCTCTCGGCGCATGATAAATCCAGAGTTAGATGGATCTAGGCTGGTTTCTATCTATTCTCAAGGCCAATCAGATTAGTTATTTGAATGCTCTGTTATCTTGGACCTCTCTACAAAGAGCAAGCTTCGTATACAAATCCATCTCAAACGAATATTGTTCATCCGCATCTCGCATGCTGTACGTAGCCACATCATATTCCTTGTGTATTTGTACGGGACTCTGGTTTATTGCATGCCAGCATCTGCTCGTCTATGTAATGGCCGGCAAGAAAGAGAAAGATTCTGAATCTTGATGGGTCTGCTGCTAAAGTGTTTTCAGTCGGAGGCTCAGTGGAGTGCAGAAACAAATAGTTGGAGGATCTGTTTTCGTACCCAAAAACGTCGGTCATTATTCAGGGCATTTTGCTCTATACTTTTTTATTCCCATTTCGTACCGTTTCTTTATCTGGTAATGCCAGGATTGATCATTTGGTTCCTGATAATCTAAACCGTATTCCTCATTGGAGGAAGACACAGCATATTGTCGCAAGAAGTTATTGGAAATCTCATCTCACATCAAATATCTTTTCACAAATTTCACCCTCGGCACTAAACCTTTTTGCTTTCTTTTTGCAAATTTCTTTTTTAACTTGATCAAATGATGCAATCATCCACAGTTACGTTAAATTAGTGAACTGTCCATCTCAATTTATTTAGAGGTTTCAAAAATATTTAGGAATTTTAAGAACGAATTCAATCGTTTAATCTAATTTTAATGGGCTAGACTCTTAAAATTAATTATTTGATTTAACTCCGGTTGGATTTTAAAATATTCTTAGATTCCTTGAAATAAACATATCCTGGTATCAACAATTACTTAATTCCTTTGCATTTATTTAAATATTTTGTATTGGATAATGGTAAACTGTTATAGTTTTATTGGTTTTATATATATATATATATCTATATATATATGTGTGTGTAAAGACCCGGCTCGTTATCAAAACAATGGCTTGTTATCAAAACAATAATAATGAGAAATCCGATCAAAACCACGGAGTAAATAAAAGAGAGATTTAAATGAAAAAATAAAAAATAAAATTAAATAAATAAAATTTAAAAATATAAAATAAATTTTTAAAATAATAATAATAATTCACATATATATACACATTATTCTAAATGGTAATAATAAGAATTAGAAAATATTAAAGAGATTAATGCTAAAAGAAAGAAACCCAAAATCAAGATAAAATAAAATAAAATAAAATATATTCTTAATATGATTAATAAAGTTATAATATTAATATATGATAGGTTTAGGTTAATAATAATAATAATAATCATTATCATCATCACCATTATAATCATCCCCAGATGTGGGTGACAAAACTGACACGAACGACAATCATCTATTCCACACCTTTGCGGAAGAAGATCCTCTATGTAGTGCCTCACTTGCTACGGATCCTCAAAACGTTAGCCATCGGCACGAGACTAATGGGATAAGATTTGATGATGAGACGTTGAGTACAGGGTTACCCTCTTCAGGGTACCCTCATGCAACAATCACCATTAATGATCAGCATGAATGAATTGTTTATCAGCCATCACCCTTCCCTTGAGCCTGCTTAGGTGATTGGGTATGGCACGCAGCTATGTGCGAGGCTCACTCATGGCCATCCCCCTCGCATGTGGTCAAGACCCTATAAAAGGATGTGCCCTCAGCCGCGAGAAACTCACAGTAATTCCCCTCTATCTATCCTTTTGTTTCTACTTTTGCACTCCCTTTATTCCATTCCATAGCGCAACCCTTTACTCAGCGTTGTGCTGCGCAGTCCCCTTTGGGCTACAATCACTCATTTTGCGCACCTCTTCTCTAGCCCTTCTATTCCCCCTGTATTCGATTTAGTTTGTCCCCAGGTTGCGCACCGTGCCCGTGAAGCCTTTCTCTTGCCTCATCGTGCAATGGCTCCCAGATTGTGCCAGAGAACCATTCGAGGCGGACAAAGAGGGGATCTCCCCATACGTTATCACCGTGGAGAGGACAGTCGTTTCGAGTCTGTTGAAGGCTCCTCATCCAATAGTTTTGCGAGAGAGAGCCTCGATCCTGAGCAGGAGGAGAAAGCACCTGTGCAAGCTGTGCAGAGGGGTAGGTGCAGCCCGTGGAAGTCTACCATCGTGCATCAGGTGCACCCCTTGCCTCGCAAGAATGATCCACTTCTAACTCAGGAGGAGGATGATGATGACTCAGATGTCTGAGTTATGGACACTAATGGTAATTGGACACGTGTCCATGATGCAGAGGATCTGGAGTCCTCCATTCTCTGCGCACCTATCCCTAAACAAAGGCATCTTGTGGCAGACTCTGAGGAAGTGGATGCACAGGCGCATGCTTGCCCCATAGAGGAGGAAGTCCCCGAAAATGATGATGAAGATGAAGGTTGAGGACTGTCTATGATTATTTTGTAATATCTAGATACATCAACGCTACTATGCATTTTGTAATTCTCTATCACAAGTACTTTCCGGGCTACTTTCCTCCACTGAGGCAACCCCGAAATCGAGCAACTAAGGCGGGAATTGCTTAAGCGCAGCTTGCCAACCCCGCTTGTAGAATATGTAATGTTTATTTTCTCGAATTAATATAGAATAACCCAACTTACCAAGATAATAATATATATATCTATGTGTGTGTATGTGTGTGTGTGTGTGTGTGTGTGTGTGATAAAGTTATGATTAATTTAAAGTATTAAGTTAAAGAGAAAATTAAAGAAAGAAACTAAAAAACAATATCAATCAAATGAACTAAAAAATTCTATCACTAATTCAAGACATGAAACAAAACAATAAAAAGCAGATAAAAGTCCAAAAAGAGAAAGGAAGATGAAAAACAACTAGAGAAATAAAACATAATTACTCAATCAAAAAACCAATTGAAAGTAGAGAACACCAATAAAAAGTAGAGAACACCATGAGAGGAGAGGAAAGGGCCAAGGAAAGAGAATGTGAATCCATAGATGTTTCAGGAGGAAGAAAATAAATAAGTAAGAGCGTGAATCCAATTCCTACCAATTTTCTAACCATTATCTTTGTTAATATTTCGCATTCATCTGTCAATCTCAATGGCCAATCTAAATTTCCTATGATGATAACGATCAATTTTGACAAGGACTTTGGAGATCTTAATGCAAATGTGGTGCTTATTTTTCACCAAGTCCTTCACTAGAGTAGAAGAATAAGATCGATTATGCTTGAGGTCAACAACACGTTCTTAAATTCTCAACTTAATGAACTACTAGTCTCACCCATGTAGAGGGGCCCACACGAGAATGGGATTAAGCTCACACCCTCCATTCTTGAGGTGTTGATAGGATCTTTGATTGAATTAAGAGAACTATAAATAGTGTTTATAGGTTTGAAGGTATCAAAAACTTGATTGTTTCTTAAAATGTGCACAACCTTATGAGTTGTTCCCTAGATAAAAGGAAGTTGAACATATGAAACATGATCTTTAGGGTTGCGCTTGAATATAGGACCTGTTGATCATATGGTTAACATTCACTGTTTTTCCCAGTTTTGAAAACTCTCTGTTTGCAAAGAAGAATGCCCAAAAGGCCTCCTTTTCCCTCTTATTTCATTCCCACTTAACCTCTGTTTCTTCATTTTTTTTTCCCCTCTCTTATTTCCTCATTAACCCCTTAAAATCACCCAGATCCCATTTTATACCTTTCCAATACCTTTGTTTGGCTTAAAATCCCTTCATTCCCCTTACTTTTACCCCTTTTGGACCTCAAAATGCACCGAAAATAAGCCAAAATCACCTTTTGCATATGAGGCTTTAGCCCCTTTTCGTCCAGCCCCTTAACCACTTCCCCTCCATGCAACCACGTGCCGAGACCAGGAGCTGAGCCTGCAAGCACTTATCGTAATCGGAAGTCTCGCGGCGAACACAGTGCTTTGTTAAAACCTCAAAACCCCGATGCGATTGGGGCTCGTTCTATGAACTCCCGCAGAGATCTCCTCCGTTGATCTTAATAGATATAACAGTCTAGCACGAATCGCATCATGCCCATCACACCACAGCTCCAATCGCAATCGCAACTTTTAAGGTGTGCCGCCCGCCGCACTCCTCCGATTGCGATCCCCCGATTGCATATCAACCATCGATCTATCAACAAATCGAACGACCATCGCACCATTGCACTGATCGCAATCGCAACTTTTCAAATGTGTCACCCACTGTCCTCCCTGATTACGATCCTCCGATTATAATCTCCACCATCGATTTCCTTCTAATCTAATGGCCCTCATTTCTCCCGCTCCACTCCTTCACCCCTCGTCCGTCTCCCCACCGATTGAATATCTGCCGTAAATCTCGACCTAGATCGGATGGTTGGCGCTCAATCACGCATCGCCAATTGCAAGTTCTAAAGGTGTTACCCTCCGCCCCTTCCGATTGCGATCCGTCGATCCAATCATAGACGTTCATTTAACCCATATCCAACGGCTTTCAGTTAATCGCCCTCCGCCCACGCCGGGTCCCACGTCGTGGTCTTCATTTCATTTCCCATGATATTCTGTGTATTCGCCCGAAACTTTAAACTCTGGGTTTTTACATTAAACATCATTCCTCTGCCTGTTTTTTACCATTCCTCCACTATAACCGCTATTTTAACAATCGCGCTATCATTCCACAGGCCTCCATAGCATCCTTCCCTCGCTCCCCTGGATTTCTTGATGAGTTTATCATATTGTGCAGGGTTGTTTCAGAGGGATGATTTCACTCTAGGTTCCACAATCACGGTCACTGTGATTTGGAACGCCGAGAGGTTATTGTAGCAGTAAGTCAGAGAATCAATGTCGAAGACTTGCCACGGCAGAAACAGAAGATTGAAGACAATTTGGGGATTTCGGCTAATATTGATTATCAATAGCCCATCCTCCAAATTAAATCAGAATTAAAGAAAATCATGAAAAGCTACAGGCATAAAAGCCTCTACTTCCACATCAGAGGCAAATCAATTCCTCTCAGACACCATTCTGCCATCTGTGACAGCGACCGCCTCAACTTCACCTCGCCAGCGAGCATTGTTAATTCATGATTTGGCCCTAGTGGCCTTTTACTTCCATTTTAGTTTGTTACTTTTAAATTTCGAGTGGAATTCACATTCCACTCCTGCATTTTACCTTCTGTCAGAAACTGTTATTTGATATTTTTGTTTAAAACAGCCGTGAGCCTAAATGTCAATGATGAGATGCCCCAATTCCTCATCATGAATTTTGGTTATTTTTTATGGAGGTCCCTCAAACTGTTTTCCAGCACGTGACGAAGATATTTTTCCCAAAAATATCTTCTCGCTCATGTTTTTGAGGCTTCTATATAAGCAAGAACTGAAGATAAAAACAGGTTCCAGATTTTCTGAAGAATTGGTTGTGAAAGAGTTTCTTACATGCCTTTTCTTGAAGCTTTAATACAAACCTGAAGAGCCCATTGGGTCTCAATGAAAAGGAGTTCTATCTTCAATGAGGATTCTGGTCTTGGTGGTTTACAGTGTGTAATTTTCTCCTATGTGTTGTAGCTTAGTGGTTCATTTCATTTACATCCATTCATCTTGTATCATGTCCTGGAATGCAAGTAGCCCACTGGTTTTGGTATGAATTTGTCCTAGTTGATACTTATGCCATAACCTGTCTGGCACTTTAAATATGGCTCAGGGGTGATATGTTGTTCCATTTTCACTTCACCCGTACTTCTGCTATATTAGCTGCTATGAGATGTTATTTACAAATGTTGTTATCATGTGTCGATTCTTAATTTCGTAAGCCCATCGCATGCTGATATATGTTTCTGGATATTGTTTCAATAACAGTTAGTATTCTCTTTATTCTACGTACGCAGTAGATAATTTTTTATTATTCATCTCTGTGAAGTATTTAGAATCGAGCCCTCTTTGCAGTAAGCTGCCTTTGAATTGTCTGATACATTCGTGTTAGAGTTTCACATCTTGCCTTTGCAGTATTGCTTTCTCTGTATCAAGCTTCTGAAAGTTTTGGTCCCATTCAAATTAATCTTCCTATTTACAAGAGATAGCATGAGAGCCTTGTTCTTCTAATTATCCTTGTCATATCATATTTCTCCTTGCTATATAAGATGTCCTAGGCACTGGTCTTTCACAACTCAAAGGCTGTCTCTAGGATTGACAACAGGACCTTTGATAGCTTTTTGGAAGGACCTTAGGCCTTGGTGCCTCCTATAACCATTATTCACAAAAACTTCAAGGAGGTGGGCATTTTCCTCATTAAGTTTGTTATAATTAGAAACCATTAATGCGCTTGTGGCTAAGGTGCTTAAAAACCAAATTTCTATGCCAGATGATGCTGAGAATCAACGTGAAGGTATTGTTCCATGTGAGTATTTTTACGGAAAAATCGGTGATAAATGGATCCATCTTCATTCCTAGAGATAAGGACATACAAGAATGGAAGATTTTCATTAACCTTGACTTCCACAATAAACTTGATGTAGTTATATTGATCATTAAGATGTTAAAATGTTGCAGGAATAAAGGTACTGTGACCTGTCAATGAACCTTTCCCAGAGCTTTGGATGGAAAGATGAAGAAGCCAAGGCTCTGCTCTCACAATATTCCATAAAAAAATTTCCCACCACTGGGGAGAGAGGTGAGTCCATGGAAACACCACAAGTTTTCTCATAGAATTCACTCCGAAAACTGAACAACTTGGAATTGAAGAAAATTCTTATTTGAATCCCTCTCCTATTTATCTTGATGGTCTTGATCATATTTCTCATAATTGTCTTGTTGATGAGTCACACTTGTTGACTTCAAACATCGACTCAAAAAACATAGTGTGATGATATGGTAGAATTTAATCAAAGTTATTCACATCATAAAAACCTTAACTCAAAAATGGTGAAATGTTCACTTTCAAAATTTAAATACAATTTATTTCTAAAAATACAATGGTGATTTTTTTACATATTTTTATAATAATTTTAACATTGATTAAGAATAAATTACTCTAATATCCATACATAAAAATAAATGTTTAAATATTCCCTAAAATTGTTTATGCTTGGGTAATAGCTTTCCTTCGTCAGACTTAAGGAAATAGGTTAATGACCCAAGACCCAAAGGCATCTGGTAGGAGTGAAAACCTACCCTCTTATGGACCACCAAAAAGTAATTCCAAGTGGAGTGGTTTTATATGAATAAATGTGATGAGTCAACCTATATTCGGGGATAACAATGAATGTTGGTTGTTCTCACTGCTGTGAACTGAATTATGATAGAATTTCTGTTGTAAAAATAGGAAAAAAATAAAAGATTTAAGGAAATGTTTAGATATCAACTTTTTTTTTTTTTTGCATAAACTAAATATATCTATTAAAAACATATATTTATATCCTGCAAATCTATATATGGACATGACATGGAATGGATTTAGTAATTTCTTCAAAGTTGTATATTAAGAGAAATTTATCAATTTTTATTATGTTAGGAATTTCATATAAATGTGAGATAACTTCAATTAAGGTTGTATATCTATATATATATATATATATATATATATATATATATATATATATATGAAAAATGGTGTGTGTGTGAAAAATTATATAATTAATTGATAATAATGGTAATAGTTAATGTCATTGAGATTAAATTAGGTTTCCAAAACTTAAAAAATAATAATAAAAGAAATTATTTAGCTTGATTTATATTTATAATTTTTTGTTTCAAAAGTTTCATTAGAAGTGTTTCTAAATGACTATAGTTTTGATGAGTTAAAAAGGTAGGAAGGTTAGTATTATCACAAATATTTTGAAATTGATATTTATTATGGGTGCATGGTGGGAACTTGCGAGAGAAATTGATTTTCATCTTCAACATTATTAACATTGCAAATATGAAAAATTCTTCTAACCCTTGATGCTTTTAGGAATTGTCGAAGGTTCCATTTCATTATGGATTTCATGAGAGTTTTTTCTAATAATGCGGATTTTTTCTTTATGTTGGTCACAAGAGAGATACCTTTGTTTTTCCATATTAGTGTTGATCACCTCTTCATAATATCTTGAATTTATTTTATCTTCTAATTCTTTATAGAACCACAATTTCTTAATATTTTTCTTAATATTAAGGTTATAGAGTAACCTCCTTTTTTATTCTTCATTAATTTAGCCAAGACTTTACACCTTTATGTCATCACCACTTGAGCTATAGGTGGTTTTGATAGGACATAGAAGCAAAACCATGTATATTTTTAAGCTCCATCTGATCATTTTCATATGCTTCTCTTACTTATTAAATCAAATAAGATTTTTTTTAATATCATAAATTATTATTTATGAACATTGAACAATCATATATATAATTAAAAAATGAACAACGAAAGCATAAAAAAAATGCATTGATAATTACACCCTCAAATAATTATTTCATTTAATTATTTCATGCTTACAAGGAAACCTCCACAATCCATCAAACAAACACTTGTATGATATACCAAAGAAATTAAATATGCATTTACTGAAATAAATATACTTGCTCAACAACTCAAAATTTTCCTGCATGAAATGTTGTATAGTATTACATATGGACTATATTTTTGCCTTCTCAACCTTGACTTCTCTCTTATGCTATAAATCTACTCAATTGATCTCTTGAGCTTTATTGGTGTACAAAATGTGTGTTTTTAACCTCTCCCATTGTATTATATCTATGTTTTGCAAGAAATAACTAATCTCCTCAATCCTAACAACTAATTTACCAAACCATGGCGACTAATCTCCCTAATTCTAACAACCACCTTAGGTCGACATTGAGATGCACAACTAACATTAGATCAAATCTAACTTAGTAATATTCCCAAATATCTAGAATATTTCATTTAGATTTTTAAGACTAGGAGAGTATATAAAATTTGACTTTCACTTTTATTTATTTAAATGAAATTACAAGATGAGATTATTTTCTAGTTTTACTAAGTGGTCACTAGAAGTTGTATCAAAATAGTTCTCACATGTCCACACAACTTGTGCAAGAATCTCCTACTGAAGCTATATTTTGGAATGCTTCCTTTTAGTAAGGAAGGACTTTTATACTGATCCAAGTTTATCTATGAATGCTTCATATTTCCCTTTTGCTAAAGGCTTGGTCAAAATATCAACAACTCACTAATTTATGCATACATATTATAGATTCATTTCTCCCTTTTGAATAGTGTCTCATATGAAGTGATATGTGATCTCTATGTGCTTGGACCAATCATGAAACCCTAGATTATCAGAGAGTTAAATGCAATTTTGATTGTCATAGTAGATTTTTGTGGGATCGGATTCTTGATCAAATAGGCCTACAAGAAACTTGAAAAGCTATTCATGACCTCAAAACTTGTGGTACTAGTTTCATATACTCTACCTATATTGAATTAAGTGCCATGGAATTATACTTTGTGATAAATTAGGATATCAACACTGATAAAAAATTAAAGCAATACCTTGAGGTGCTCTTCTTATATGTTGCACTGCTTTCCCAATATGAGTATGCATACCCCTGCAAATTCACCTCACCACCTCCAAGATATCTCAAACCATACTCCATAGTTCCCTTAAATACCTGAGCATATGTTTTGTTGTTATCTAGCACTCTTGCCTTGGGTTCAACATGAACTAACTTAAGTTGTTCATTAAAAAACATGTGCTCGATATGGTGTTTACCAAATACATTAAGGAATTTATTAACTACCTATACCACATGAGATCCACCAACTTTGAATCTAAATTTGGCACCTTCTTTATATTTATTATCATGGGCGTGTTATATGTTTACAATCCACCATTTGAAATTTTTTTAGTACTTCAACTATATTTTTACCCTTTGAAAGGAATATTTCCCCTGGTTTCTACCAAAAAAATAAACCAAAGAAGTAATTCAACATACCAATTTCCTTCATCTCAAACTAAGCTACCATATTTGCTTTGCACCCTGTAATGAGTTTCTCTACACTTGTTAGAAACAAATTATATACATATAGCACCAAAATAAGCATACCATTCCAGAAAATAATATAATATAAATTAGGATATTCTTCTTGTGGTGAATCCCATACTCAACATATATCCATTGGCCATAGAATACCATGATATCAGTGCCTATTTGAGACCATACACGTATTTATTAAGCTTGCAAACATGGGAATACTTCCCATTTACCTCAAAACCCCAATATTGCTCTATGTACACTTCTTCCTTAATGATCCCATAATTAAAAAATATCTTCACATCCATCTGATGTATCCTCTATCCCACAACTGAAACTATAGAAATAATTACTCTAGTAGAAGTGTACTAGAAACTAGAGAAAAAGTTTGGGATAATTCTCTAACTACTAACCGCACTTTGAACTTCTCAATTTTTCCATTTATATCATTCTTAATCTTGTAAAACTACATATAAATTGTAATTGATTTCCCCTTTGGTCTCAGTTCTATGTCCCAAACATAACCCTTCAGGATCGAGCTATAGTCCTCTACTATGGCATCTTTACATACCTACTAATCTAGTGCCTCTCGAAAATTATAAGGCTAAAAATCAATGATGCTAATCACCAATGCCATGTAATTAGGAAACTTCTTCAAAATCCCACTTTACCTAAATGTGCTCATAGGATCCAAAACATGCTTAATCATACCTTAAAATCTATGCAAACCATCAAGGTATCTGATCCAAAATTGAAGGGGATAATGTCTCCTCCTCCTCACATAAAGGTTGTAATCCTAAACTGGAAATTGTTAGTGTCTTCCAGTTACCTTGGCTCAAATTTTAGAGCTTCATGCTCTTTATCCTCTATCATTGGAATTGGCTCACGCGATGTCCAAGATGCAAAGTTTCCCTCAAATTTTACATCGTTTGTTCCTTTTCTTTAAAATGCAGACCATATAAGCCTTTGACATCAAATTGTAACATGCACATAAACCCTTCCCACTAGAGGGATCCAACTTGGTCTTCCCTTTTATAGGTACATGGATATAATTTGGAAAACCAAATATTTAGAAATAACTTTTTTTGGCTTCACACTATTGAATTCCTCTTTTGGTCTCTTGTTCTCTAAGATTTTGTGAGGACAATAGTTCTAGATGTAGACTATTATGTTGCTTGTCTCTGCCCAAAAAAACATGGACAAGTCCAAGTCATGGATCATGGAATTAGTAGACCCTATTGAATCTTTTGATCTGCAACCCCAGTCTATTATGGGTTGTATGAAATTGTTAGCTCCCTATTGATTCCCGCCTCCTTGTAAAAACCCTCAAACTCCTTATAGTTATACTCTTCCCGGTTTTCTGATCTCAATACTTTTATATTCTCTCTTTTATGGTTTAAAACTAGATTTTTGAACTCTTGAAACCATCTACAAACATTATCCTTCATCTTTAATAAGTATATCCAAGTCTTGCAAAATAAATCATCAGTAAACAAAACATAATACATGCTTCTTGTTGTTGATGCTATTGACATTGGTCCACAAACATCCAAATGTACTAGGCATAAAATCTCTTTAGACCTATGCTTGGTACTTAGGAAGGCATTCTTAGCATGCTTGCAAAGTGTGCACCCTTTGCATACTCCCTATTTCTAAATTCTAAATTATGGAATACTTATGACTATCTCCCTTAGAATAGAGAATTATCTTCATGTAGATGCCCCATCCTCTTATGCCACAACTCACGCAAGTTGTTATTATTATGAACTAGGACTTGAATGGGTTCACACTATCACTTGAATCAATTTTCTTCCATAACGCCTAACGTCTATGTTGCTTCTAATATAGATTCCTTTAGCATAATAAAGACTTGTGAGTTCTTGAACTCAACTACATGGTATTTATCCTTCATAATAAAAACTAAAAGACATTGTTCCTTGAGACATTGGGACAATCAAAATATCATTAGAGCCTAAAGAGTTCCCTTACTCAAGATGAAAGGGAATAATATCAATTCTTGTTATTTAATACTTGGCATCATCACCAAAATCAACCTGTAATCCTGAGTCTTGTTCTATTATATTAGGAAACAATTGTCTAGTTGATGCCATTTGACCAGATGCTTCATTGTCCACATACCATCCATTTCTTGAAACCATGCTAGTAGAAAGGAAATATACCATTGACAACATTTTCTCACACTTGGAAAAAAAACTCATTCATCTAAGATTTTGTAAAGAATATATGAGTGTAAAGGCTAAACTTGGAAGCAAACTCGTTCATATATTACCCCTTGATTTTTCGAATAACAATTTAAGCAATAAATACACCAAATAAAAATAAAAAACTCAAAACATTAAAAAATAGGTAAATTAAGTAATAACAATCCTTCCTACATTAATGTATTAATCAGTCCATGGTATAGCATCTAATGTGTAAAGGTTACTTTTGGACTTTTTAGTTTGGACACATGAATCTTGTTGAGATAACATTTCATGGTTTAAATTGTGTTTTTGAATGCAAAAAAAAATTCTAACACTCAAAAAAAATTGTAAAGCAAGCAAATTGTATAAACACAAGAACTTTAAACTATAGTGTTTCAAATTTCTAACCTAATTTCAAGCAAAATATATCTACCAAAGAAACTTAAAAAGTATTCTTATTAGACTACTACAATGTTAATGGCCAACTTCAATAACCCTTACAAGAAAAAATATGGTTTTTTAAAAGGTGTCGAAGACACTGTATATTACTCATCTTCTTTTTGTGGATGATGTTTTTATTTTTAGGGAAGGTAGGGTTGTTGAATGAGATACCTTTTCTAAAATTATCTCTATTTTCTACCATGCATCTAGTATGGAGATCAACAACCAAAAATATACATTCCTTTAGAGAAGGAATCAAATGAGACCATAGCCTCCATTAAATCATTTTCTCCCTTTAAGGTGGAATCATTAGAGAAAGGATTCACATATATGGGCTATCACTTGAATTGAATTGTTACCACTTAGAAGATTGGTCCTGGTTAATTAAGAATGTAGAAAGATGAATATGTGTCTAGTGTTATAGGTGGATATCTATGGGAGGTAGAATGATTATGGTCAAGTTCATGTTGGAGAGTATTCCATTCTATTGGTTAATGCTCATTCAGATCCTAAAATCCATTGTAAGGAAGATTAGACAATGTATGTTTAATTTCCTCTAGATTGGTAAAAAGGAAAATGAAGGTATTCATTTGGGAAAATGGGATATTTTATCACAACCTAAGTGATTTGGGGGCTCGGGCTTGAAAAATCTACATTGGTTTGTCTTAGCCCTCTCTATGAAGAGCCTTTAGAGATCTTTGACTAGTTTATCCAGAATCACAATAACAAGGATAACTATTTTGAAACTGGGTCTATCATTGACTCACTGAGATCTTATGTAAAGTATTTAAATATCTCTGGCTCTATCACCTAGAGGGCTCTATACCCTTGGCTCTCCACCTGGCTTGCCTGGAAGGTGGGTAAGGGTAATTAGACAATCCCAAGAAAGGATCCTTTTATAGAAGGTTTGATTTTTATAAACTATCTCCAAAGCTAATTTATTTTTTAAACACATAGGGGTTGAATAGATTGAGCCATGTTAAGAGATATGACTCGTACAACTCTCTCTAGATGCTAGAAAAACTCATATGACTTGGGTCTACATGGGTCCTTCGTTGTTGAGTGGGACCTCTTTGTAAGGGGCCTATATTCTAATGGGATTCCTCCAAATGATATATATGGCTCCATATTCTAGATTTGGACACCTCTTCAGGCTAGGTTTTAGCTAGATTAGATAATGACCTCTTCCTCACTATATCACAAAGAAATTTGGTGGCATAGTAAATTATGGAAATGGACGCTGCCACAAGAATTTTGGTGCTTTTGTTGGCTCTCTTTGGGTAAGCATATTCTTATGTGAGATAATTTCCAAATAAGGGAATTCATTGGACCAAATGTTTGTTGTCTATGTAATGTTGGGCCTGGATCTATGGGCCACCTCTTTATACATTGCTCCTCTTCCAAGGATGTTTGGAAATACGCCTTAACTGTTCAAATTCTTGAGGACAATGGATCTTGATTTTATTTTGAATCTTTCCTTTTTTGGTGGGATTTAAATATGGGCATATATAAAACTCTTCCAATCTTTATAGTCTATGGAATTTGGAAAGCAAGGAACAAATTCATATTGAAGATCTAACCATCAAAATTGAACATATAATTTTCATATTGTTGGTTTTTTTAAGGAATTCTTGAGATTACCATATACCAAGAATGTCAAAAAATTATGTTATATTAGTTTTTCTTTGTTGGGTTTTTTATGGTGCATCACAAACATGTAGTTTTGGTGGGGGTGCCTTTATCAAACTCACTTGAATTCATTCTATTCACATTTGGCTGAATATAGGATTGGAACAACCATCAAGGCATACATAATTACTTGTTGAGCATTTATGTTTTTCGCAACCTACAAAAAGTTTTCTTATTTACATGTTTGCAGTGATTCAAAAATTCATAATTGATTGGTTTCTCTTCAAATTTATAGGCATTAAATTTGTCTTGCTGGAAGGATAGGATTATAGGCATGGAGAAAAAAAAATCAATATCTCTCTTTTCACTCCTAATTGAAAAGGTCTCTTTCCACCGAAAAAACCTATATATTTTTCAAAGAATGACATGGTACCACTTTGAGAGAAAGAGGAAGATTTCCCCATTTCTCATACATTTAGTTTCTCATTGACAACACTAAATCTACAATTATGAGACTACAACTATGTTTTCGCTAAAAATACTTGTTTAAACAACTCATGTATTTTTTTTGGATTATGATTTTTTAGTATGTTCCTTTGTTTTTTCTCAGAAATTAGTAAGTAGACTTAATATTACATAACAAATCTCAATCTTTACAGAAAATTTTAAGATATTATTCAATGGAGTTAGTTATATTCTAGAAATTCATTGTATTAATTGCATTGTCAATTGTTTGAATATATTATATAGTTTTGGCATTCTACTTATGTAGGCTTTTTGGTGAAGCTTTGCTTTTATTATACAAACATATTTACAATATGAATATAAAAATATATAAATTTTCAAAAAAAAAACAAAATACAAATAAATAAATAATTCTGATTCCGGGTCATTAAATGTCCATGTCCTTTAACTTAAAAATAGTGCAGGACTTGGCTCATGAAAATACAAGAGAACAGGCTAGTAAACATTTCCTTTTGAAAAACATTAATGAGTTGCTGAGAGAGTTATATTTTGCAAATGTCTGGACTTTTTGGTTTGTTATGTTAGTTTTGTGAAAGGCCACTTCTATGCATTTCTCACAGAGGATGTACGAATTGAGTAGAACTTCTCTCTCACATCTATGTTTGACAGGGTGAGATTAACATATACTTCATTGTTCGATAGGGTGTGATTAGCATATATATTATTGTAGGTGATTGTGTTAATTTTTTTTAATGTCCGAGTCAAAATGGATTTGTTTAAAACAGAATAGGGTATATTTTCATTTGACATGTAGTGAGTAGTTTCATGATTTTCGTGTTATTTATTGAATTGTAAAATTAAATTATGGTTAAAATTTGGTAATTTTAGTATTTAAATCAAATAAATTTAACATTATCTAAAAACTTTTGAAACGCCCAAAAACTTAAAATTTTACAATAACCTAAATGTACAAACAATTTTGTTTTTTAATTTTGTATTTGTCTACGTTTTTCCTTTTTATTTGTACAAGACTGGTTTATTGCATGCCAGAATCTGCTGGTCTATGTAATGGCCGGCAAGAAAGAGAAAGATTCTGAATCTTGATGGGTCTGCTAAAGTGTTTTCAGTCGGAGGCTCAGTGGAGTGCAGAATCTAGTGTAGGAGGCTTTTTTTTGGAACATGAAGACTATGGTCATTATGGTCTCCCTGCAGGAGGGCATTTTACTTTATATTTTTCATGATCATCCGTTTCCTTATCTAGTAACCCCAGGAATGATCTGCAGGTTCTGCAAAAGCTGCCATATTCCTTGTTGGAGGGAAGCGTGAAATTATGGGAACTCTCCGCCACACCACAATTTTTTTCAGAATTATCACCCGGGCCCTAAATCTGTTTGGTTATCCTTTCTGTTATTACTACTGTATAATTTTCCTGGGCCCTAAATCTATTTGGTCGTCCTTTCTCTTATTACTGCTGTATAATTTTCCTGTTTTGTATTTAAATATTATCATAATATCATAGAGTTTATAATTTTTTTATCATAATTTAGCTATAAATTAGTAGTAAGGATAATCATGATTCATTACGATTTATTACTATTGTTCAAGAAACATACAGCACTTGAAATTGCTTAATAAATAATATAAAAAAAACATCTAACATAAATCACATCCATATTGACAAAACTATCATATCATTAAGCAATGGTCTCCAAAACTAAAAATCCATAATTACATATAGACGACATTTACATAATCTGATTCATTAAAATCTAGAGATTAAAGCTTAAGACACTGCAATTCCCTTTCCCTCCTTTTCCCTCAGAATAGTAATGCCATTAATTTTTCTTTTCAACAGAGTGTCTTTCTCTCCATTCTTGATTCTCTAGCCACATCTATATGAAAATTCTATTTTTCTTTGCAATTTGGTTATTCTAAACAGCAATGTCCATTGTCTGACCATTTTTCCCACTTTATAATGCTTTCAAGGCCTTAGCATTTTAATTTTTTGAAAAAAAAACTCAACTATCATACTAAAAACAGGTTAACAATGCAAGCAAATATAACGAAAATACAAACTTGATGTAACATAAATTGACCATTTTTTCCACTACTTTATAATGCCTCCAAGGTCTTAGCATTTTAATTTTTGAAAAATAAACTCAACTATCATACTAAAAACATGTTAACAATGTAAACAAATATAATGAAAATATAAACTTGCATCAAATTATGTAACATAAATTGATGCAAAATAAATCATAGTATGCATAATGATTCTTCATTCACTTAAGCCACACGATTATGATGTAAATACAATCTCATTACACTTCCTTTAGGCATATCATTGCAACACCCATAACGCTAACACAAACATCAATAATATGATGTACATCCCCATCTTATGACGGTGCCAACTCATGCGCATGTCAAAATTATTGACTGCCTTTAGGCATATCAATGCAACACAAATCTCAATAATATGATGTACATTTTTTTATGAGTATGTCAAAATTATTGAGGAAAAATATGCATTGTTTGATATCAAAGAGATACAATTATTATTATTATTATCTAATTTTAAAGTCACTGTCAAGCCAAACACCAAATTTATGGTTCTAGAAGTGCCATGGCCTGTGTCATTAGAATATTTTTTAAATAAAAATACACTATAAAATGACCCTAGAAACTATAGTAGGGTGATGTGATGTTAATAAAAGTACACTATAAAGTGAGCCTAGAGGAAATGCTATAGTAGTGTGATGTTAGTAAAAGTACACTATAAGAAAGGCTATTCTAGAGTAGTGTGATGTTAGGTTAGTGCAATGTAATACTTTAAAATTATTATTATTCTATTTTAAATAAATAAGTTGAAAATAAATAAATAAACAAAATGAGTTTTATTATATTAAAATATAAAATTTAAATAGAAGTGTTATTATATTAAAATATGATTTATATAAGAATTAAAATTGAATCAATTATTAATTTTAATTGATGTATTAATTTTATTATATCATTTAGAAATGGATAAATTTTATTGAAAATATGTTATATTAACCTATAAATTTTACAAAAGTTAAAATTGAATAAAATATTCATTGTATTTAAAAGTTGCTAGTTTTATAATCTAATATTATAGAGATATTGTTATTTATGTAATAATTACCTCATGTTTTTTAGAACTATAATAATTGTGATAAATAAAATAAAATAAAATAAAATAATATGTATAAATGGAGTAGAAAAGAGAGATTTTATGTGTAAATTTAATACAAAAATTATTATATATATACCAAAAAGAGAGTGATAAATAGAATATTATAAATATGATATCTACATAAAAATATTGTTTCATGCAAATGTAAATATTTTGACAATAATGAATACTTTATTTTTAAATATTAGTTTTTTTCATAAATTTTTGTTATTAATTTAGTTGAGTGAAATTATAACTAACCCATATTCATCTTAAAGGATAAAAAAATTTACACCTAAAGAAATTTAATCCTTCCAAAAATTGATAGAACAAAGATCACCATAGATCTAAGTGGATGCATAGTATGATTGATATGGAAAATAACTTTACATATTAACAATAGTGAAATACATTATATTACATTAAATATTAATAACAAGATGTATAAACATGTGTTATTTATATTTAAATTTATCTTTATCAATACAAATCATATTTATAATATTTTATAGATAGAAAATGAGAAAGAAACTTTGAATACTATGTGAGGAATTTGTTTACTACAAAGGTAATCAAGCTTTGTATTTCTCCAAGATCTGGTTATTTACAATTACAATGGTCTAATGAAGTGGTTGAACCCTAACCATATGACTTTTATTCATGGATTTGGTAGCAGTGCCATAGATTTGATGATATTTGATATCCTCATTTATTGGCCAAATTGTAATTTTTGATCATGGACATTTGACATTAACTTAGTCGTGGGATAAGAAGAATTTTCTCTTTGAGACACTCATCGCTTTTGTTATCATATATGGTTTTTAAGTCTAGGGCTATAATATCTCTAGAGAAATGTGGAGAAATATAAAGAAAACAAAAAAAATCATTTTATAACTTATGATTTCAAAATTAAAGGCAATACACCCTATCCTATAATATTTCCTTTATTGAGAATGTGTTGAGAACATCGCTATGACTCGATATCTAATGTACAAGAATAAGATAAGAAACATGGAAGACAATATCTATTTAAAGGAAAATTTCACTTCCAGTAACAAGTTACTTTAAACGCAGCAAGCCTTGCCTAGGTGGTGCTCAAGAATGAAGAAGTGGACTTAAGCAAACAAGAAAATCCCAAGCACCTCAAATCACAAGAAGAAAGCAGAGAACATACCTCTTAATGCTAGATCCTTAAATCTATTTGACATTTCCAACTTTATGAAGATCTCCTTGAGATATTTTCTCCTAGATATCCTAGATAACTTGCACACAAAGAAAGAAACCAATTCGATCTTTCTACAAAACAATATTAGTGAAAAACATAATACATCAATCATATAACATATCAAAGAACACGAGAGATGAAAAATGGAAGAATATTTATTAATATTGTCCTTGAATAGAACTGGAGTACATTTTTGAGTTCTCCAAACCTCTGCCCTTAATCTTCTTTCTAACCTATATGCTCACTGGTGTGTATGCACAAGTTTATCACAGTCAAAACTCTCTCAACATTTCAACATTAGTTCATTTTTTCTCCCTGTGACTAGTGAAGAGCTTCAAATATATATATATATATTCCTCATGATTGACCTTCATTTCACTTAGAAAATTTATTGACCGTATCATAAGTGATGATTAAGGTAGACCAAATCAACCATTATTTTAGTCAACAATGATTATTTTAACCAAAGTTGTTAAATTGGATTGAATCTAAGCTATCTAGTCTAACTTTCGCACTGTTTTGAAACTCTAGTGAAAATAGGGTGTTGATGGACTATTGTTTCGGTCCCCATAACTAGGTAGGAGCATTGCTAGGCCTTTTTGTCTGGTTCACACAACTAGGCAGGACATTGATCCCTCAAAACACTTTTTTTTCTTTTTTCATGATGTGTCACCAATCACAAATTGATCCTTTGACTTGGAAAAGGAAACGTTTTTCTTCTTAATGCTAGGAGGTATCCTTTTGACCTATAACAAATGCCCCCTAATGTTTGAGTTCAAAAGATAATCTAATGGTTGAAATTCATTACAATAAGGAAACCAATGAGAGAGTCAGGGAAAGACCATGGACAAGCGAGTTGTAGAAACTCAAAATTATAGTTAGATAAAAGAAGTACATCCCTGAGGTAGGAAAACCCATACTCGATATTGAGAGGATATAATATAGATGTCGATAAAACAAACTTTGCGTTGGTGTCATCAAGTACTAGTCATGATACAATGTATTTATTTGGCACAATTCCTATCAGTAATGTTGGACACTAATGCAAGTGCGCCTAACGATGGCCCTAAAAGTACATATTATGTTCTCAAATCATAGCCTTGGGAAGATAATGATCATGAGTGAAGTAGCCTCAATGCCCCAAGGTCTTTGATACACCTTGATGGTATGACTTGACTACATGAGAATGAATGAGTTGATGTCAAGCATGCAAAGAGACCGTCTGAGTACTATGCATTGATGTATCATGTTAGCAAATGCAAGGGAGACCACCGATAATGAGAACAATTCCCAAGGTAGCTAACTTAGTTTATATAGTGTAAATAAATGAGTTGAAGTCGATCACTCCACAAAATCGATCAACATGGGTCAATGATGAAAACCCAATGCCAACCATGAGGAAACCTACCAATGATGACTACAAGCTCCAAGGTACTAAATTGTTTCTAGATCCATATCCTGGATAAGGTACTGAAGTTGATGGGAAGAGATTCTCCAAAGGAGGGCATTCATGTATCCCCCATCATGAAAATGAAACCGACACCAAGATAAGGTCTTTGATGATAGAAAATGAATAAGTGATGTACAACTGACACAAGGATGGCCAAAACAATAGGTATAATGATACGTGAAAATGGCCTGTTAATCAAGGCTGTCATTGATGTCAATATGGCATTGACTGAGATGTAAATATTCTTGAGATGTATGGTTACAAATGATGATTCCATGACTCTTGGTTGATACCATCAATGAATATGTCTATGATCTAGATGTCAAGTCACAAAGAAGTTAAACCACTGATGAAGAAAGCCCGAGGAAGTACTTGATATAATGTTGCATGCACTTGATGATCTATACCTTAATCTATGATGACATGGAAGATCTCATTTTATGGTTGGAAGACTATCTTACTATATTGGATCTTTCCTAATGATGAAGTTGCTTATGTCATATCACTGCACTATGACATGAATACATGATGACACTATGATGAATCACTTGGTGACATAAGATGACATGGAGGACCTCATGATGACATGGAAATATAATATAAAGACATATTTGGAGTCATAAAAATGAAGAAAGCTTAATGACCTCTTGTTTTCCCAATCACTTTCTACACATAAAAATTCAAGGACATTTATAAAGAAAAATAGATTTTGTCACCTTGGAGGTAGCCTATCACAATGATTCCTAGACCATATAAAATAGGACTTTTTACTCTTTCCAACGAGCCTTTACTTGCCCGAAAACTCCCAGCAGTTGATGGGATATGGAATTTTTAAGTCAAGAAAAATTAACCTTAGCAGTGAGCTGACCTATCCCTGTCCTTCATGTCGGCCTACCTCTAGAAAGATGTGTCCTTTTATTCTAACATCAAACCAGTATTAATATGAGTTTGGACATGTCATTTTAGCACAAAAATTTCGGTGAAGAACATCTAAAAAAAAATAAAAAATAAAAATAAAAATCAGCGAGGAGAGGAGGACTTAAGAGCTATTTGTTTGGGTTAAAATATGAAATTTAATTTATATAATCTCAGACCTGTTGTAGCCCTGTATTGACAGACTTGTGGTGGATACCTTTAGCTCAGACAAGACCAGTTCCTTTGGACAATTTACATTGCAGTGAACCAGACCTAAGATTTAGTAATAGCCTGAATGTGAAATCCCAGTCACAACAGCAGAATCTTCGACCTATGTTGTGGAATATTGGAGTATATACAGTCACATCTAAAAGGTCAGATTTGTTGTTTCCAACTTTGATCCAAAGCGTGTAAGGGCTCAACATTATTACCTCGGTCCTAACCTCCAACAAAAGATCGAAGTTACAGTGTTTCAAGCTCAAACAGTCATCCTTCCAGTTCAGAATAGTGTTGCAAGTCTCGGTGATAATACATCTTTGGAAGGATCAGGTATACATCTGTGGTGGTTCCACACTTCTGATAGTGACAGTCTTCTACATTATTTCAGACCATTAATAAGGAGTAGACTTGGAGGATTGGACAAAGAACTCGAAGCTCAGTTTTCTGACTTATAAGGGCTCAACACTTGTGCATCGAACCTTTAGCAAAGAACCTGTGACATAGCTCTTTATTGCAGGAATTAAGGAGCACTCATTGAAGGATTATTGAAGTACTATTTGAGGGTAGCCTTGAAAAGCACTATTGGAGTCAATTTTGGAAAACATCTTGAAGTACTATTAAAGGGTGTCTTGAAAGCATCTGAGTCAGTTATCTTGTGAAACAAATTTATAGACACCTCCAAGCAAGCATCATTGAAGAAAAATCCTTGGAGCCCTGCCAACCTATTTGGAGTAAGATTTTGGTGTGATATTATTGAAGACAATTGGAAGCATAATAAAAGCTCACCTTAGAGTCTTGTATTGAAGTTGTAGTTGATCTTGAGCATACCTTGGAGAGTCATCTAGTAGCCTACTGGAGACATTATTGGAGACCAGAATGCATTATTGATGTCATCATGAGGTGACCTTGGAGATTTTTTTTTTTGGGGTACCATGAAGAACAATGGAGACACCTTCATCTGAGGAATAAGGTTTTCATTAATGAAGTAACATGGAGACTAAGTGAAGGCATTGTTGAATATTAACAGGGCTTGTTGAAGAAGACATTGGGAGTTGTGAAGGATAACCAAACATATTTTGACGAAGTGAAGCTGAGGGTTGGAGCCCAAGAGGTTGGAGCCTCATAGAGACAAGGTTGGTGCCTTGGACGATAGGGTTGGAGCCTTGGAGGATTGGATTCCTCAAGAAACTAGGTTGGAGCCTGTATCAAAGATAGGGTTGGAGCCTTAAAGGCTGGTCCCTCAAAGCGACAAGTTTGGTGCCTTGGGAAGATAGGGTTGGAGCCCTAGAGGTCGGAGCCTCGTGAAGTCCAAGTCGGTGCTTGGAAAAGTACAGGTTGATGCCTAGTGGATTGAAGATTGGTGTCTTTATATAGGGTTGGAACCCTACACATTATTGTATCATTTATTGTAAAGAAGATATTAATAAAATATTTATTCTTATTTTTCATTTTTTGTTATAAATATAAGTCGTCTTAACTGGTAAAAATACAAGTGAAAAGAAATAATTCTTCACCCCCCTCTTAGTATTTCCAACAATTGGTATCAGAGGCAGTACCTTCATTCAAAGCCTAATAGCTTGAAGGTTGATCATTAGAACACAAATTGAAAATCCAAGGAATAAAGTCTCCAAAGCATGTGAAAATTTCTCTTTCTCAGTTAAGAATTTAGATGTAAACTAGGTCAACAAAGCTCCATTGTTCAATGGAAATTTTGATATATGGGAGGTAAGAATGAGGAATTTATTAAAGACACAAGGAATTTAATTTTGGAAATCAGTGATTACTGATGACACCATGGATGAAGAATTAAAGGAGTACAATACAATAGCAATAAGGCAATTTTGAATGGGCTACCAAACTCTATGAAGGCCAATTTTGAAAATGTTCGACAACAAAATTCATATGGGACAAACTTCATGATCTTCACTCAAAAGGAGCACTGACAATGATCTTTGTTTGAGAAGATGATGGAAAAAGAAGAGTCCAGAATCCATCAAAGAAGCTAAAGATAAGAGAGATGACAACAAGGCAAAAGAAGACCTAGAATATGAAGAGAACAAAGAAGAATTTGAATAATATCTCTTGAATAAACTTATGGCTTCCATGGAAGAGATTAACAGGTTGAAAAAGGAAAATGAGGAACTTAAGAAGAAAGCGCAAGTTGGTGACAAAAACAAGACAAAGAAGGAAGTTGACCTTGTCAAGCTTCAAGTTGAAGAAAGAGATGAAGAGCTCGCCAAACTTAAGGAGGAATTTCATCAAAAAAAAAGAAAGCATCATGAAGAAGTCATATACATGAAAAATCAATTGGGTAAGGCAAATAAAAGGGAAGAAACTTTGTCAAGCCACCTTGAACAAAGACTTAAGGGCTTGAACAAATTTGAAGCAGAGATTGGTCAGTACAAGGAAGAGGTTGCCTCTATTAGATCTCAACTAGAAGAAGAATGGAAACAAGCACAAGGAGATGAGAAGGTGATGGAATATTTGGAATTCATAGAAGGACAAGTTGATGAAGCAGAAAATGAGAGAAACACCATGATATTCCAACTAAAAGAAAAGGATGAATTAATCTTCAAACTAAAATCAAACATCAATCTTCTCAAGGCTAAAACATGCGAAGCTACAAGAATGAAAGAAGAAATAGAGAGTAGTCTAGCAAAGTAAAATGAAGAAATCTTCATAATTAAATCAAATATCATCTCCCTTAAAATCGAAGCACATGAAGCAACAAGGATGATGGAAGAAATGAAGAAGCAACTAATCATGAAAGATGAAGATTGTGAAAAATTGAAAGGAGAAATTGTCACTCTTAAAAAGGAAGTTGTATCGCTAAATAAAACCTTGAAAATCTCTTAAACCCTAGATGACATCCTAAGTCATCAAAGATCTCCTCTTGATAAATCAGGTCCTGGCTATGCATGTGAACCCTCAAGCAAGATAATAATGCGTCAAACAACAAGGATGTGCGGAAGCCAGGAAGAAATGATACTCCCTGTTCCAGCAAAGGCAAGAGTCAAGGTGAAATTAGAAGAAACCATACTCCAAGGAGACTTAAAAATGATGTCAAGAATACAAAAGGCAATGAATATCATCAAAAAATCCCAAGGAAAAAATACTTCAAAATTACTTTAAGGAAATATTCATCTCCCAAGTACCAAAGTATATTTCTTGGATATTGCTATTCTTGTACAAACTTTGGACACATGGAAAAAGACTATGGGGCATTTCACAAAGACAAATATTGTGGTCCATGTCAATCTCGTAGAAGGAATTCTTCAAGAATAAATCATGATTTCTTATTCATGAGCAAGATAAAGTACTTCAATTTCCATAACATTGGACATATGGCATATGATTGTAACTTGACTTGGGTTCCTAAACACGCTAAAACCATGAAAACCAAGCTAGAGAAGAAATTTACCCAAGTATGGAGAAGGAAGCAAGTTGAATCTGGAAGTCTCTTGAACACTCCAGCCAAAAACACATATTTTTGACTTGATAAAGTCATCCTTGATATTCCAGGTATTTGATGATGAGACTCTGCCTAAAAGGAGACCATGGATAGAGTTAGGGGGAGTTTTGTGATTCTTGAGCTTTCTTGTAGAGGTTGTCCATGAATGGGCCCTATGAAATCAATTATGAGTCACCTATGGACATTCATCCTTTGATAGATCATCTCTTAGGAGAAGCTCCATTGAAGAACATGATTCCAATATTGACTTCTTCCACCCAATCACAAGGCAGCAATATTTCTTGAAGCTAGAGGAGGTTATGCAAGTAGGGGGGGTTGGTTCATCACATGAAGAAATACAAACACATCTATCATGGACCATATTGCTAGAAGAAAGAGCACCATGACAAGGGGAGTAACATACCTACGAAGGAATACTATTCATTAAGAAAAGAAGCAACTTGATAGGGGGAGTATTTGGGCACCCTGTTTGCCATTGATGTCAAAGGGGGAGAGAATATTGGAAGGGAAATAATATTGTCATCAATGACAAAGGGGTAGATTTTTATTCAAGGTTTTCATTGATGTTAATGTGTCATTGACTGAGATTGCAATATTCTTGAGATGTCTAGTTACAAATGATGATGCCATGACTCTTGGTTGATACCATCAATGAATATGTCGATGATCTAGATGTCAAGTCACGAAGAATTCAAACCACTAATGAAGGAAGCCCTAAGAAGTACTTGATATAATGTTGCATCCACTTGATGATCTAGACCTTAATATATGATGACATGGAAGATCTCATTTGATGTTTGGAAGACTATATTACTATCTTGGAGCTTTCCTAATGATGAAGTTGCCTATGGCATATCACTGCACTATGACATGAATAGATGATGACACTATGATGAATCACTTGGTGACATAAGATGACATGGAGGACCTCGTGATGACCTGGAAATATAATATAAATACATAGTTGGAGTCATAAAAATTAAGAAGGCCTAATGAACTCTTACTGTCCTAATCACTTTTTGCACATAAAAATTCAAGGATAGTTATAAAGTAAAATAAAATTTTGTCACCTTGGACGTAGCCTATCACAATGATTCCTAGACCATCTGAAAGAGGACATTTTCCTCTTTCCAATGAGCTTTTACTTGCCCCAAAAATCCCAGCGATTAATGAGATATGGAATTTTTAAGTCAAGAAAAATTAACCTTAGCAGTGAGTCGACCTATCCTTGTCCTTCATGTCGGCCTACCTCCAGAAAGACGTGTCCATTTATTCTAACGTCAAACCAATATTAATATGAGTTTGGACACCTCATTTTAGCACAAAAAATTTGGTGAAGAACATCTTAAAAAAATAGAACAACTAGGAGAGGAGGACTTAAGAGCTATTTGTTTGGGTTAAAATTTCAAATTTAACTTCTATAATCTCGGACCTGTTTCAGCCCTGTATTGGCAGCTCTGTGGTCAATACCTTTAGCTCAAACAAGACCAATTCATAATGGTTCTGCAAGTCTCGTTGATAATACATATGTGGAAGGCTAGGGTATACATCTGTGGTGGTTCCACACCTCTGATAGTGACAATCTTCTATATTATTTCAGACCAGTAATAAGGAGCAGACTTGGAGGATTGGATAAAGAACTTAAAGCTCAGTTTTTTGACCTATAAGTGCTCAACACTTGTGCATCGAACCTTTAGCAAAGAACCTGTGACATAGATCTTTATTGCAGGAATTAAGGAGCACTCATTGAAGGATTATTGAAGTAATATTTGAGGGAAGCCTTGAAAAGCACTATTGGAGTCAATTCTGGAAAACATCTTGAAGTAATATTAAAGGGTGTCTTGAAAGCATCTTAATCAGTTATCTTGTGAAGAAAATTTATAGACACCTCCAAGCAAGCATCATTGAAGAAAAATCCTTGGAGCCTTGCCAACCTATTTGGAGTAAAACCTTGGCATGAGATTATTGAAGACAATTGGAAGCCTAATAGAATCTCACCTTAGATTCTTGTACTGAAGTTGGAGTTGATCTTGAGCATACCTTGGAGAATCATCTAGTAGCCTACTGGAGACATTATTGGAGACTAGAATGCATTATATGTCATCATGAGGTGACCTTGGAGAGTTTTGTTTTGGTTACCATGAAGAACAGTGGAGACACCTTCATGTGAAGAAAAAGTTTGTCATTGATGAAGTAACATGGAGACTAATTGAAGGCATTGTTGAAGATTAACATGGCTCGTTTAAGAAGACATTGGGTGCCGTGAAGGATAACCAAACATATTTGACGAAGTTAAGTTGAGGGTTGGAGCCCAAGAGGTTGGAACCTCATAGCGACAAGGTTGATGCCTTAGAATATAGGGTTGGAGCCATAGAGGATTGGAGTCCTCAAGAAACCAGGTTGGAGCCTGTATCAGTGATAGGGTTGGAGCCCTAGAGGTTGGTGCCTCAAAGCGACAAGGTTGGTGCCTTGGGAAGATAGGGTTGGAGCCTCGTGAAGTCCAAATTGGTGCTTGGAAAATTACAAGTTGGTGCCTGGTGGATTGAAGATTGGTGTCTTCATCTGGGGTTGGAACCCTACACATTATTGTATTGGATTTATTGTAAATAAGAGATTAATAAAATATTTAGTCTTATTGTTCATTTTGTGTTCTAAATATAAGTGATCTTAACTGGTAAAAATACAATTGAAAATATATAATGACTCACCCCCCTCTCAGTATTTCCAACATGGTCAACTCTTGATTAAGACTTCACTTGAACATATAATGACACAACACAATAGTGAAGTTGGAATCATAGACTGAAGAATACCTACATACATGATTGTGACACAAGAGGAATGAAAAAATCCCATAGAATAGAAGGGTAACCAATCAGGTGAGATATTGGCTCAATCAACATAGTTCCTCAACTCAAGTTGAAGGTGTGGTTCAAAAGTCCTACAAAAACCAACTGTAAGATGCACAACTACCCATAAAAATATGCAACAGTGAAAAATCCCCCCCCCCCAACCCAGTTTTTTATGGTGTATCCCCTTCATAGTTTAATGAGCATGAAAGAGAAGGAAATTGAGCTCAATAGGTTCCTTTTTCATAAGTTTATACCGAGGAGAAAAAAGAGATAAAAGTACACTCGTGACTTTCTCATGGATTAACGATCTTGAGAATGGAAAAGACATCGCTCACTGAATTTCAATTTAACTAATGAGTAGGAAAAGACAAAAATAACTCGACATTTTCATATAATTTTTACAAGCATGAAATTATGGTAGCAAAAGAAGCTCGGGATTTTCATGTGTAAAAAAAGTGATGAAAATAAGACCGAAATGGACTCAACATTTTTGTATGGATTTAATGAGCATGAAAATATAACAAAGGAGCTTGAGATTTCCATTGTTTAATGAGCATGAAAATAAGACCAAAAGGAAGATTGTTCTATAGAGATGAGTGGTATAACTGTATGAATCTAGTTCCAATAAGTACTGAAGGAACTAGCTTAATAAAAGCATGAAGTAGAGGCAAAGTGTCTGACAATAAAAATCCACTCATCGCAGTGGTCTCTTTGAAAGGTGGTGGAAGGTTGTGAGATAGAGGCAAGGCTAATGCAAAGGCAAGAGGTCGAGCATGGCTGCAAATATAGTGAGCTAAATGAAGGTGAGCATATGTATGGTAGCATATATCAAGACATTGAGGACCATAAGCATAAGAAACCATAAAGCAAAATGATAAAAAGCAAGGGGAACCCCTGTAGGGTGATAACTAGAAATTATAGAAAAATAGAGGCATGAGGCTCAAATTCAATGTCATGGTGGTTACTAAATAGGATCCCTGAACCTACAAAAATACTACAGGATGGACACCGAGATGACATTCATGTTCTATTTTAAGGTTCTCATAGAGGGTAGGATCTACCACACAAGTTACGACGTCAGAAAAGGAGTTGTTAATGTCGTAACATGATGGTTTGGGCTCTAAGGAAAGAAAAAACGTTAACATAAAATTCCAATAATGCAATGAATGGCCTGTGAATCCTAGTCCTATATGCTAGTTTTTGTGATATAACTTAGAGCAACAGTGAAAAAAGATGAAAATGTTTTATTTTTATTTTTATGTAGTATATACATATGTACAAAGCATGACACAATGTAATAGGTTATGGAATGTAGTGCCCACTATTGGGCACAAACCAAGGATTCCAATGTATGAACTCATGTGCAGTCATTGGTAACATATGACACACCATCATATGGCCATGCCACATCCAATTGAATCGGAAAGTTCCTAATGGTTGATGATTCCAAGTATGGCCTAGAACCATAACATTATTAGGAATGAACTGAAGACATAAAGGGTGAATATTATCATGAGCTAAGAGAGCTCCTTGATAAGAATGATCAACACATGAAGAGGGTATAAAACATTCACCGACGGTGGAGTTTAGAGTGGATAATTTGGTGGAAATTTCAATACTATAAATCCTTGACTCGGTCCAAGGGTGTATCACTTCATTATATGACTCAAGAAATTCCCCCTAGATTGATTCAATATTTTGAGTGCCAATCTCCATAATTTCCAAGTTCGAGAAAGTAGAGGCACCATGATGCATAATCACCATTAGATTATCTTATGAAGCCATGGCTTCTAAGATGGTCTTATCTGAAAGTAACTCAATATCAAGACAACCATGTGAAAGTGTTGAAGTGAAGACCCATGTGGGAAGAGTATCCTAATCATATTCCATATTAGGATGGAGTTTATCACCAATTTCATCAAGTGGTGGTGGGACCACTTAAGATGTGATTATTTCCACAAAAGGTGGAATTGTACCTCCATGAAATTCATCTTTCGTAAGCACTACCTGAGGATCAGGAAGTCCAAGGAATTCATAAGTGATGGAAGAGATCATGTTAATTGTGTAAGTAGATGGAAATGGGTCCGACGGAGCAAGGGGAGATGTGCCCATCAATGAGGATTATTTGAACATTCTCGGCTCAATACTCTTAGCAAGAGTGCCAGAATCATCTACAAATAGGACCGACTAACTATCATGAAATCAAATATTAGCCTTGCAAAAGTCTAACTAGTCAATAGTAACTATATTAACCTCATTGGGGAACATCATGATGTAGAAGACTAAAGACACAATTGCATTCATAGTGTAGAACCAAGTTCACCCATATAGGAGGTTATAATATAATGGTGCGTTGATGACCACGACCTAAACAAAGATAATTTTCCTCCTAAATCAATAGGTAAATTTGAAAACGCCCCTTGAGGCCACAACGTGTGCCCATCAAAGGCCTTCAACACAGATCTAGCAGTAGAAAAAATCGGAGAACCGAGAGCTTTCCAACACTTCGATGACATTATACAAGTCAATTCCCCCTCATCCAAGACTATCCTATGAAAGTATTGTCCAAAAATTTGGACTATTATCTGGAAAGACAAATGATGTGGAAGACGGGGTTTCCAAAAACATGGATCGAAGGTCATAATGTTTGAGTTTTAGGGACCCACCTGTTATGAAACCAGCTCCAAAAATAGAATAAAAGAGAGATCAATGCCTTAGAAATAGTCCACTTCGAGGGGGAAACCTCCTTTAAATTACATAAAAGAACAATTCTTGGATGATACAAATTAAAAAAAAAATCCTTTTTATGTATAGGAGTCCATGGGGTCACAATATAATCCTAGACGACCTAACAATAATAATGTAAGGGCACAACAATAATAATAGTGTCTTTTATGGGGCACAGTAATAACAATATGGGGGCTACAAGGGCACAAAAATAACAATAAAGGGGCTACACTAACCACAAAAAGTGGATACACTAGTATTATAGGGACCTAACATTCCGCTCTCCTTCAAACATGTGTTCCCCTCAACGCTTGATTATTTCTAGATGCTTATGTATAAAATTCTCATCCTCCCATGTGGAATCTTAGACTGGTAAGTTCTTCCACTTCTTGAGATACTCTGAAATTGATCAATTTCATAGTTGTCGAGTTCTTGTTTCTGTGACTACTTCAGAACTTTGTTTGTTGTGATGTTGATCTTCCTGTTGTTTCATTCGATTATGCACCAAAGTTAGGTTATCCTTTGAGAGTTGTAGAACTTGTTGTTGATGCTCGATGTGATATTCTACTATTTTATCATCCATATTAGCTTTCATTTGATCCTTCAAACTTTCCAAATTAGCCTCCATTTTTTCTTTTAAACCATCTATGTCATCTTTGATTGCTCTTTGTAAGATCGAAATTTGTTGCAATTGGTACCATAATTTTGATATATCATACTGCAATTCTTCCTCTTCATGTGTCATATTAGAGTTTTATGAGGGCTTAATAGGTGTGGAATTATTTTTGGGAGACATTATATAACTAAATATAGATATATATGCTTCAATATTCCCTTGGAATCCCTTCAAACTAATTTTTCAAACAAATGTTATGAAAACTTGTTTAAAAAATATACACTCTTTTCTTTCTTTTGAGGAGCTCGATATTGAAACTGATGTATCTATGTAATTTTGGATCCTCGAGATTTAATATTCAATCCTGTAATATCCCTCTAAGTCTTATTTCTAATTCCACAGTTCTGACCCGATTTGGATTTTTTAAGGCAAAGTTATGCCCAATCTCCCATAATGTCCTAATTATGGACTAGTTCAGTAGAGCGAAATTGTAGGGCATGCCACATGTCACTGTTTCCTCCTTCAGCTTTAAAATTGATACACAGGAAACTACAACCCGTTTGATTTCGGCCACATTTTACAAAATTCCAATCCGATGCTCAGATAGAAAGTTATGATGATTTTCCCAAGGTCACCTCTTTTATATGAAATTCGGGAGCTTGCAAAAACCATAACTTCCACAGATCATATCTCAAAAGATATTGTGAACCAAGATTTGAAATTTTTACACGAAGTTCCCCAGGATTTATTTGAAAATGGGTTTTTTTTTAGCATTTGAACCTTTGTAGTAAAAAATTTATAGCTAAAACTCCACGATGACTTGTTTGAAGCAGTGAAACCCTAGAATCCAAAGCTCTAATACCAAATGTTACGAAACCAACTCCCAAAATAGAAGAAAAGAGAGATCAATGCCTTATAAATAAGCTAATTCGAGGGGGAAAACTCCTTTACATTACATAAATGAACAATTCTTGGATGATACAAATGACAAAACCTCCTTTCTATATATAAGAGTCCATGGGGTCACAATATAAGCCTAACCGACCTAACAATAATAATGTAAGGGCACAACAATAATAATAGTGGCTTTTTCGCGAGACAATAATAACAATATGGGGGCTACAGGGGTACAAAAATAACAATAAGGGGGCTACACTAACCAAAATAAGGGGATACACTAGTATTATAGGGAACCAACACCACCCCACCTATAGCAGAAAATGTTTCCTTGCGTTGTGTCGGGAAACTTTGCAACACTTCCAATGCATACATAACAATTAGGGCTTCAGCCATATCGTCAACAATATTATAGCTGTGAGTAGTCTTCACATTCGGATTGTGTGTAGTCTTTCGAAGGGAACCCTTAAGAGGGCATGACATAGTGTTCATTGATGGTTTCTCAAAGTGAAGTTGACCATCCAATGGGGGTTGGCTCACAATCTCTGAGGTAGAAGTACTACTCTTAGAATTCTCAGAATTATAAGCTTTGTTTTGTAAATGGATACCTAACTTAACCATACATATATCTTGTGTTGAAGGAAAGGCGTTAAAAGAGTTTCCCCCACTCCCCCCTTGTTGAGGTGGTGGAGGATTTTCAACCATGTGTTGTTGCTGGGACGGAAAAGGATTTGTCAAGAAAAATAGTTGATGATCATGCTGTTATGAGAAATATCGACGAATCTCATCCATCTGGGGGAACTCATGAGTAAGATGATCATCCCTAAAAATCTTGTAGGGAAAGTGACTCTTCTTCTTCTTCTCTTTAGTACCACTCCCAGTGTTATCTTGGGTTTGTGATGCCCCTCGTTCCTTAGTTGAAGTCTTGGGCTTATTATTTTTCCTCTTGCCTCCTAGTTGTTGAGGACTCTTATTTGAGGTATATTGAACATAATTTACCTCAGATGTGGGAATAGGGACATGAGGAGTTTGAGTAGAAAAATAACCAGCCACATAACTAGAAGATATGTTCAGTTGGACTAGCTGAGAAGCTATTCATCCTATGTTTCCAGATGATATTAATCCCACGACTCCATTTTCATGGGTTCTGGGTTTCTAAGTTGACAGACTAGTTGATGGCCAAGGAGCATTTAGAATGCATTGATACAAGGTGCCTGACTTATAATAGATAAATTCGAGTTGGTGGGCACACAGGATCACTTGCTCTTCAGTTTGGGCTCCACCCTTTACGACATCTTTGGCGGTTTCGATAAGTAAATATTCAATATGCCATTTTTGAAGCACTTAATGAGGAAGTTTGGTTTGACAAAAAGCTCATTGTCACCTCCACTCATGAATATGATAAAAAATGTGGGTGGAGTTATCCTAGCAGAAATTAGTGAGGATATTTGTACTAGCCTTGAATATCTCACATTTAATTAATAATGATTGAAAAAAATTTGTGTGAAAGGAAAGTATTGTAAGCGGAAGTTTCAAGATCAATATGCCACTTGGAAATATTTCCAGTGAGATTCCACTAAAAATTATGCATCATAATATTATCATCCATAAAAGAGTTGGATAAACACCATAAATAATAAGTGGTGATATGAGCTGCAGGGTATTCTCTAGGATTACCATCAAATTTTGGGATGTTTGTTGACAACTTATGTGGAATAGGTGGCCATGTAGAATTATGTTGTATGGGGTTGTTTATCAACTTAGAAAGATAAGGCAAAGCGAGAGTTGCCAAGAAAGGAGATGTGAACGAAGCTTGGGGGGTTAGAGGCCCCTTGTGACCCAAGTGGAGGAGATGCTTTCCCCATAGAATTGTTTCTAATATTAGGGCTAATCATGGGAAAGGTGGCCATATTTTTTAGCTCCAATTCCAATGTAAACTTGAGATTGGTTAATTCCCCTAAAGTAACTGGCCCTGGTGGAAAAAAAATTTCCAAGATGTCGTTGAGCTCCTAGACCATAGGGGGATACACAGTGGCTATTGACAGGATTAGGACCCCATGGATTATACATGTAAAAGGTGTTTTTCGCCCTAAATGAATTCCAAGGATCATATGTATGACCCTGGAATGTAGATCCTCTAATCGGTTGACTCACAAGATGATTGGTGACTAGAAACAAACACACTGCAAACATTGTTAGAGGATGACATGGATGCACTGAAAGGCTTCCAACCATATGGAAGTCCATTATTGGGTATTTTCATGCTTCCTACTAAAATATCTAAACCCATTGTGGGGCCCGTGAAACCATATGTGAAAGATAAGTTAGACCTTCCAACATTGGACATAAGGATACTAAATGCAATGGATCTAGAACCCCCACTCGATGTGAATGGAGATGTAAAGGTCGTTGATGTGTAGGCATCCATACTAGATGTGCTAAGTGGTGAATTCCACTAGTATTCTATCAGAACAAGGAGAAAGAGTCATTAAAGGATGTGGTGTGGAATGGATTTGTGGTCAAAGGAATGGATGTGGACATGACCTATGGAAGACCATCAGTCAATATAGGTTTAGACACAATGGGTTTTGACATAGAAGTATTAATGTTATCCATTAATGAATCAGGTAAGGGACTATGTAAATATCTAGATAATTTGATATCCCCACCTAATGAGATGGGTTCAGAGGTAGGATGGTGAATTGGTAGATTGTGTTCAACCACTCTATGAACGGAAGGTTTAGGCCTCTAAGTATCACCCAAAGTAACCTGAGAGACATATGTACCTATGTTAGAAATAATTCTACATCTATAGGGAGGTGGACCCCCCCATAGGGGGAAAGGTCTGCAAGTCTATGAGAACAATACAAACAAAAAACTACCAAAGTGGTGGCCAACGGAGACACAAGCATGAAAAAATAAAAGTCCTAAGGCCAATAGATACAAAGAATAAACAACACAAACTAAAAAGATCCTAAAGCAACAAACCGAGAAAACTAGAGTGAGAAATGGATCCTCCCGCTGTCAGAACCTCCTTTATAAATGAAAAATTCAAGAGTGAGTAAATGGTTGGGACAATTAGAACATACCTACTCAATGATTCAACTAGGGACCAAGTGCTCTTATGATTCATGGAGCACCCACCCAGAAGAACCGAGTGAGTCTTCCTGAAATATGCCCCGGGTACTACAAGGACCAACCCCCTTGTCGTCACATGTGATAGTATCCTAACAAAGTCCACTAAGGTCACCACCAACAGTAACACATCTTGGGGGGTCAATCGTATGCTATAACTACATGCAATGGTAAGGTATCGAGCCCGAAGTCTCCTAAAGGATACCTCTACAAGTATGACGTAGTTCCCGGATATAACTGCGATTGGTTCCGAATAGAATTGAGAGGTCACTCTAAAGGTCCCAAGGTAGCCTAATGCTTAACCCTTGTTTTAGAAGGGATTCCTAGACCATGCCACTGAAAGTGTATTTACACACCCTATCTCAAGATGTTGTGTTTGTTTTCTGTTCTTGGGGAGGTTAACCTTACTCCCCTATCCAAAGACCCTAGCCTATCTAAACTAAGGAAATAGAAAAATGTTAAATTAATTTTATTAAGTGCATTAATTTTAATGTTTGTTCATTATGTCAAGGGTGGTGGGTGAAACTATAATGATGTTATGACTCAACTGATTCAAGGAAACCGTGTAAAAATATGAAAAAGAAAAAGTTTAGTTTTGATGAATTCTACCTAGAGTAAGGAAGAGATATTTTGTTTTTAGAATGAAGTCATGCACATATCCCTCACTTCTCTCTCATTCAACATTATGATCCTATCAAACAAAACAGAAAAGTAACTGCAAAAATGTAGAAAATAAATGAAAGGAAACCAAGAAAAATCTACTCAAAACCAAAAACCCTAGATCTACCCACAAGAATTCACTAAGAACTAAAAAATGAGCTTTCAATCAAGTAATCAAGCTACAGGAATACATTCAGTGCAGGGATATCAGTATAATTATGCTAGAGAGATATTTACACACCAATGTTCCTGAAAAGAACCAAAACCCAAGAAGAAGGACCAAACGCTAATCAAGTAACTGGGTTCACAAGATTGCATGCAAACTCAGTAAAAACCTAATGATCAAATCCAAAAGCTTTAGATTCGAAACACCACCCAACAAGGCTTGAAGAAATGAAAAAATCCCCTGACAGATATGAATTTAACCCCTCAGTTTCCAAGGAAAAGAGATTTTAAGGATTTGATAGAGAAGGCTTGACCAAACTAGAGGGGCTATCAACAGTCACCAATTTCTATGCAAACCAAAACAATGGGCTATCAACACCCTAGTCTAAATTGCAAGCACGAAACATAGGGAAATAACTTAGATATAAGAGGTTTTTGGATTTTGGTTTCAAAACCAAGCCTTGTTGATGACTAATGACCATTGTAAAAAATAAAGGAAACCAAAAAGGCCCAATAATAATGAAGTAAAATAGGCTGAAAAAATTAACTTCCTAGGATCATCCCTAGTGGAGTTTCCATTTTTGTTTCAGGGAAAATTTCGCCTATAGTAATAGGTTACTTTAAACCCAACAAGCCTTAACAACACAGTGTGAGAGAATGAAGAATTGGACTTCAGCAAACAAGAAAAGCCCAAACACTTCATATTGAAAGAAGACAAAAGAGAACATACCTCTTAACACTAGATCCTTAACTCTATTTGATGATGCTAGCTCTAGGAAGTTTTCCCCAAGATATTTGCTCCTAGATCTCCTATATAACCTACATGCATAGAAAGAAACCAATCTAATGTTCTTGCAAAACAATATTAGTGCAAAATATAATACATAAAAATATAACATATCAAAGGATAAGAGAGATGAAAATGGCAAGAATCTTTATTACTATAGCCATTGGATAGAACTGGAGTACGTCTTTGAGTTATCCAAGCCTCTACCCTTGATATGCTTCTTAAATCTATGCTCATTGGTATGTACGCACAAGGTTATCACGATCACAACTCTGGCAACATTTCGACATTATTTTATTTCTTCGCACTGTGACTAGTGAAGAGCTCTGTTTATATAGATTTTCCTCATGATTAACCTTCATTGCACCTAGAGGCTTTCTTGACCATATCTTAGGCGATGATTAACTTAGACCAAATCAATCATTATTTTAATAAACAATGATTATTTTAACCAAAGTTGTTAAATTGGACCAAATCTAAGCTTATCTAGTTTAACTTTCACATTGTTTCGGAACTCTAGTGCAGAGAGGGTGTTGATGGCCTATTGTTTTGGTCCCCACGACTAGGTAGGAGTGTTTCCAGGCCTTCTGGTTCAGTTCCCACAACTAGGCAAGAGCGTTGATCCCTCAAAGCACTTGTTTTCTGATGACATGTCACCAATCACAAATTGATCCTCTGGCTTGGAAAATGATATGCTTTTCTTCTTGACCCTAAGGGGTGGAGTTTTGAGCTATAACAATATCCTCCCTAGGATTGCTTCTAACTCCAATCAAAACCACCTATTGCTCAAGCAAAGGTGACATAAAGATGAAAAAATCTTGGTTAAATAATTGGGGACAAAGAAAAAAATTACGATGCAAAATAATGATAATACTAAAACATTTATTACATCTATATTTAAAGAAAAATTTTGGTGCCATAAATAATTAGAAAATAAAAAATAAAAATACCAAAAAGTAATCAACAATATTAGGATCAAAATTATCCACATTACTAAATTAAAAACAAAATCTAGTTCCGTAATAAAAAAAGGTGTTGAACAATTACTAAAAATATCAAAGATAATTTTTTTTATCATTTTTGTGACACTTCCTAAACTTTTAACCCATACAACTATAAAAATTTAATAATTAATTGTTTTAAAACTTTTGAGTACAAAAATAAAATTCCAAATCAAATAAAGTAATTAAAAATTCATTTATATATTTTTAATTATATATATATATATATATATATATATATATATATATATATATATATAAATGAACTTTTCTAGACTCCCTATTACCCTACATAAATGTAACGCACATTTTGAGTCAGGGAAGAACAAAAATTCAATAAATTCAATAACTTACTTTCGCATGTTTTCTTTCCTAAGTATGTACAATGTACATACATATTACTAAAGATATACATGCTTTATAATTTTTAAAGAAGAAATATACATATTTTTATTTTTAAGAGGAAATTTACATATTTTATTTTTTTAGTCTATTACCTTGTGTATATATTATTGATATATTTATTTAATATTAATATTAAAATATTTTATAATTAATTTTAAAATATTTTTTGTCACTAAATATTTTTAAAATATTAAATTTATTTTTATTTTTATTTTTATTTGAGAATATTTAAAATTTTTATGGATAGGAGTTAAGTCAAACAATTGAGTTCACTCTTATTTATTAAATTTTAAAATATTTCTAAAATCTACAATCTAGTTAAGTATAACTATACTACATTAATCTATCTATATTATTATTATTTATAAATTTTATTTTTAATTACAATTAATTATTAATATTTTGATGATTTTTATTTTAGGATTTTATTTTTTATAATATTTAAATACTAATGAGATATCATCAGAATGTTAATTTTATTTAACAATAGTTATAATTTTTATAAGAAGAAATTGTGGCTAAACTAGAGAATAATGTAATACTACAAGTTTTGAATTGTGTTGCAACCAAAAGAAAAATATATAACGTACCTCCCAAAATTCCCTATCATTGCATATCACATCCTATCTTATTGGAAAATGTATTTTGGAATCACATACCCTATATTGAATAATAATTAATTGATATGAATGATGACATTTGCAATGAGCTTCATGATGGTATACTTATATGCATTCTCTAATCACAAGTTGAATAGTTGTTTTTACTTTGACCTTTATTAGCCTATTTAATGTTGTGTTTTTTTTAAAAGTTAATTTCTATTTCGCCATCAAAACAATGCACTTATATGAGATTTTATTTTCCCTAGTTTGCCACACGGAAAACTAGAATAGTGGCAAAACCAAAGCTTTTTTCTGTGTCCAAACAGACAACAGACAAACATAGAGTATACACCATAGGACAGAATACCCTAATCAAATTAATCATAGACAAAAAACTAGGATAATGAGTAGAAGAAATGAGAGCAACCATGGCTTGCCATTTAGTCTTAGGAGAGTTAGATTATTCCATAGATTTTGGCTCCTTATTGCTTCCTAGCGAGCATGTAGGATCTAAAAGAAGGCCTAAATGGGGTTCATTTATTTGCAGGCACTTGTTCAAGCCCTTCACAAAGAGCTTGAGCTTTTCCAACATTGGGAGGATTCATTCCTTGTATTCATGTTAATCCAACAAGACACAACCCAACAACATTTTTAGATGCCAATAAATATCCACCATATACATGTATTTAGTTCGTCTACCTCTAGTGTGCACCGTGTCTGACACCTAGTCAACTAGTTCCCAGTGCTCTTGGTTTCTATCAAGAAACCATGCTCTCTTGGAATTTCATGTTCAACTTCATATATTTCATCCTGGATGGGTTGAGAAGCATGAGTGTCGTAAATATGTGCAAAGGATTATGCTCTTTGTTATGCTTAAGCAACTCCTTTTTCCCTGTACTAGGTTACACCTCTTTTATTTCACACACAATAATGAGGAATTAGGGACATAAACCAAAAAACTATTAGAAAATCCAAGGAATGAGTGACCACCTAGGAGGAGGGAGTGAAAGAAAAGGGGAGTTGGTTTCAGGAAAACATCATACATTAAGAGCAGGTGATAAGGGATGACTATTATATGAGAGAATGCTAAGAGGAAGGAAAAAGAGTAATGAAGTATTTCCAAAACCATATAGCAAACTAAAATGAAACAAACCCATAGAAAGGTCAAGAGTAGACATATGAACCCAGGGAGAAAGTACTAACCAAACTAGCTCCCTGAGAACACACATGGGAAGAGACCTAGAGATAAAGGAAATAACAATGCAAGGTGAGTGGCTTGAATATCCAAATAGAAAATATAATCCATCGTAGCCTAGGATAGACGTGGCATGAAAATGGGAGAACTAGAGTCCATGACCGAAAATAATTCACAATGTTGCATAGCTCTATACCTTGAAAAAACCTCTAATTGATACCAATTCTGACTATATCAAATGACCTACTCTACAACTCATGAATTATTTTCATGGGAGGGGTGGGAGGAGAATGATCCTAATGGTGGCTCCATAACACCATTCTTCCCCATCATAATTCTTGTAATAACTCATACAATCATCACCATTGAGATAGTGATTACATGAGAGATAGGCATCAGAATGTATGCAAATGCAATATCCTCCATGCATGAACTATATGGTTAGTCACTATAATCATGGGGCACATTTCCACATCCTTCATTGTGTATGCTTGGTGGGAAAACCACCATGCACCCTCCCACCTAGCCCATCGCTATGACCCCATCGAAGGAATCAGAATATTTAATTTATTTACTATATATATATATATATATATATATATATATATGTATATATATATATATATATATATTAATCTAGGTAATTAAAGTAAGACCTTGATCCTCTTGGTAATATATTCTACATTTTTGTATACTCATATGTGCTTCTTGTGTTTCTTAAAATTAATTATAAGTCACCTTTATTGGGAATGGAACTGTCAACACCATATAATTTATAATGTCGACCTTTCTAGTTAAACTCTATGCATTTTTCTTCAAATTTTGTGCTATAAGTTGCCAACCACATCAACCCTTCCACACCTATCTCCATATCCACCTCTTCAAGTGGTAGAGCATATAATCCTATTTGTAGTTCCATATGTTTTATTTGAACTAAAATTTTATGACATCTTCCTACTCCCTTGAACTTTTTTTCATCAGACCATAACTATGAGGTCCTTAGTGGGGTATACTATTAGGGTCCTACCCTAACCCCCTTAGATACATTACTAATGTATATGCCCCATTAAGTAGTTACTTAATAGCCACTCATTGTAAAAAGTGTCCTATTTGTTAAAACAACCCAAATTAGTTTGTAGGTTTTCATTAGAAGTGGGCCCATATATTGTTAATATTCTCCATGGATAGATATAGAGTAGAAGGTTACATAATTTTTTTTCAAGAATTGTGATTATATTTAGAGCATTTATGTTGGAGGTTTCCCCATTAAAGAGGCAAGTGAACATATCTCTCTATTTTTTATTATCAAAGAGATATTTCTTGGTTTTATCTTTCTTTTTTTTCTTCTTGTATTCTTAGGTTTCACACTAAATTTCATGTGAATTACACAACAAGTGGTATTAAAGCTCTTTCTTTGGCATAAAATGGGAGGATTTTTGGGCACAAAGTGCGAGTTTTTTTTTTCTTTTTGTTGATTTTTTAAATAGAAAAAATGATGGCATAATCTATGTCAATTTTTTATAAAATTTTATGTAGAATTTGAAGAATTTGATTCGAGGAAAAGATTCCTCTAAAAAAAAACCAAACTCCAAAAAAAATAAAAATAAAAATCCAAAACAAAGTCTGGGAAGTGAAGTTTGTAGATTGCATATCTTTTGATTGAGAGCACATATTTTAATGAAACCAATTCAAGAAGATATACCATATCCAATCTAAAAAGTATAGCGTAAATTGTGATTGTTTTACATTTTTGGCATCAAACTTGTTCTTTTTTCACATGGTCTTTCATACTGGTAATTATCTTTGATCTTTTTAGTTCTTACATACATTCCATCATGTAATAATTACACATAAATCCATCAACCATATAACACATTAGTACAATAAGAACATAAAGAGAAAAATGCATAGCAACACAAGAGACAAGAAATTAACCCTAGCAAAACCCTCATAGGTGAAAACCTAGCAACCCTTTCAAAAGAGAATTATTTAAGTCAAAAGAGACACATCTAAGTCAGCAACTAGGTCAAACCAAGTTTAGGGTCCATCCTCCTAGTCAAGTCAATCTGGCCCACAAGCACATGTTATGTTCTTGCCTCTTCACTACCTCAGGAGTTAGCCTTCAAAATAATCCTTTTCTGATTCAGAACTTTGTATACATGCTGCAAAATACCCACGAACAAGTCTGATTCAAAATTCCATAGATATATATTATTCGTTGCCTCAGAGAGTTGATATTTTCTTCCTTAAATATGCAAATTTTCCTCATACAAAAATTCATAGGATTGGATGTATTTGTTGTGCCTCGGACCTTTGATGATGACCTCAAATTAGGTCCTTTATGCCTCATATATATGTGATCTTTTCTCCCTCATAAAATGTAATTTTTTCCACAGATACGCGAGCTATATTGATACCATACGAGTTGCCTCAGATTGGACCCACAACCTGCCTCAGAACCCCCTCAAACCATCAAAAACTTATACAGAGAATGTGAGTTCTTACTTGTTTTTTTAATTAGGAGTGAATATGGCCTTTATATAGTTTTTCCTTAGGCCAAATGGACATGTATATACATGGATCCAAATTGAATTCTTTGATGAGTCGACTTGACTAGGAGGAGGTCGAATTTACATTTTGGAGGCAAAACTTTAATTTTCAATTTTTTTTATTTTATTTTTTACTTTGAGCCTCGCAATGGTAGTTTGAGTCAAGATAATTTTATTTTGACTCTAGTAATTTAAATATGCTTTACAAATTCATAATTACTAAAACATGCATTATGAAGGCCAACCATAGTTACCAAAATTAACAAAACCCTCCCTTACATAAACTATTTTATTGTATTTTAAGAATATTTTGGGGGGTTATTGATATTTTTCTTTTCTTTTTTTAGAGACATATTTATATTTCTTTAGGTAACATAGGTGATATCCCAAAGCAGAGTACCTATAAACATTCCCATAATTCACTAGAAAAAATGAACACCCGCTTGGCTACAACTAAGTTGGAATCATTTGAAGGTTAGCTTAAGCAATGTGAGGAAAACATAAATGGGTTGGAAGAGAAGTTCAATGAGAGGTTTGATAATTTTGAAACTAATTTGATGGAAAATTTGTTGAGTATGTTAGCTCGAATCATATTGGGATAAAATGATAAGGTTGAACAACAAATTGAGCCATACCAAGAAGAAACTTCTAACTCATAAATGTTTATCCACCTACAAAACTTGACATGCCTGCAAAATAATAGATAAATAGATAATAACATATGGAATCATTCTCCTAAGGTGGACTTGAACAAGTTTGATGGTTTTGATCCATGAGGATAGGTCATTTAAATTGAACATCACTTCTCCCTCCAAGGTATTACTAATGACATGCTGAAACTTAATGTGGGGATTATATATTTAGATAAAGAGCGATGAAAATGACATAAAAAAACCAATTCATGCTACATTGCATGGAGTCAATTTGTTAAAGTTTCGTATGCATGTTTCAAGAGAGATGCTCATTATTTGGGGTGCCTTACTAATCTAAAAAAAATTAGCATAGTCGCTAAATTTAGAGAAACATTGATCAGAGGCTCAGTATTTAGCTAAAAAATGAAAGTGCTCATAAATGCTCCAAACCAGAGCGACCAATAGGGCTCATCAGCAAGATTCCAACACAACATGTTTCATCTAAATCCGATTTCGTATGAGTAATTTATGGTATGTTGTTTGTTTTCTTAAACAGGTAAAATTTGTGCAGAATAGTGACAAACTAATGACTTGGAAATCTAATCAGCACCTCAGGAATATTCAGGGAATATTCTCCAATTTTCAGCCAGCGACACTGCGACAAGTGTCATCACCATATTAGCCAATGTTGATTGGGAAAGTTGAATTTTTCCTGCTAATCCTAAGTTTGGAATTATCTATGGTGGATTATTATTATTTATGGTGGATTTTTTAGCCAATGGAGAAGGGCCACGTGGCGCAGCTAGAGGCTACCACGTGCCCTCCCCCATGGCAAGGTGGATGGCATATTGATTTTTTATGCAAGGTCGAAGTTGGGCACATTATATATATTATACCAAAATTCGGACCATAGTCGAAATTAAAATATCAAATGGGGTGCAATTTATCAATCAATATATATATATCACATATATTGTATAACAAAGTTCATGTACGAAGGTTTATACATATAGTGTTCAACAAAATTATATGGGGGGGTTGGGGTAAACACACGACCACCCACCTACAACACCAATGCTTTACCATTATGCCATCTACTGCAATCCTTACCCCATAAGGATTCCACATTGATTTGAATTAACAACACACCAAGGTTGGGGTTTCGAAGGGGGCTAGTCCCACAGGCCAGGCCCCTCCCACATGTCTGCGTGCCATGACCAGGAGCTAATACCCATATTCTGGCGAGAGTTAAAGTTTTGAAACAAATTTTAAGCCATGATTAACAATGTTAATCATGCCACTAATCCGAGTTAGCACCATAACCCACGATTAGTGATAAAAATGTGATTTGCGCTAATCATCTAGTAACTACACTTAAAACTCATGTTTATCCATAAATAAGTGTGGCTTAACTTAGCGGCGAGTTTGGAGGAACCGCCAGATGTAGCGAAATCTCCACATTTAGTGGAGTTAACTAGCGGACTTCCAAAATTAGTGGAGAAAAACTAGGGAAAATTGGTTATTCCATAACTGAGGCAATTTTCAACCAATTGTGGCTTAGGAAGAATCATTCTTGGCATTTTTTGATGTTTTGGAGCCATTGGAGCAAGTTGCAGAGGCAACAAGAGATTTTAAACAACACTTTTGTACAATTGAAGCTGATACAAAGGCCCACACTATGAAGCTGGACCAAGGAGATGTAGCCCAGGAGGGGTGAACTCCTTCATCAAAAACTTGTGTATTTGTCTTTTCTATTTGTGCTTATTGTGTTTTTATATGCTTCTGTTCAGCATTGAGTTTCCATGCTTTTAATTTCATGAAGTACACTTAATCTCATCAAGTTTATTGAATTGTCAATCATAAACACATGTATAGACCCTTGCATAAAGAGAAAACCAAAGCACTTTCATGTTAATTCTGAAACTGATATTAGCACAACATTAATTAACAATAATTTTCAAATCAAGTTGGTATTAGAGCACAAGGTTTCTAAAGGTTATTTTCTTGATTTTCTTGAGATTGTGCAAAAAGGGTTTTAATAGTTGCAATTTTGTGATGCTTACAAGGTTGAAGTTGCAAAGAGGTGAAGCAAAACTATTGGTTGTTAGTCCTGAGATTAGGACAAGAAGAAATAGAGTTGAGAGAGCATCATCTTCAACCAAATTTCCACTCAAAGCTTCACTTAAAGCACCTCAAGTTCTATCTATAGTAGTTGAGATTGAAGAGTTACAAATTGCACAAGAAGTTGAAGTGATTGAAGAGGTACAAGAATCAGAGGTTGAGCTTGAATCCTAAGCCATTATGTTAGGATTTGGAGAGACTCATGGACATTCAAAATATGTCCAGAGAGACTTCAAAGACATTCAAAGAATGGTTAAAATCATGTTTTATGCATTCACCACAGAAAGAGCAAGAGAAATTTTTAAGCCTCCACACGGAGAAGGATCTTTAGATGGTAAGAAGGATGAATATAAGAGTTCAAAAGGTAGTGGAGGAAAGCCACCTCCATCTACACCATCCTCATCCTCATCATATTCATTAGCATCGTCATCTTCCACTTCCACCACAAAAGCCACCCACACTCATTCAAAAATCTCAAAAGGAAAAACTCCATTACTCAAGTTAGACATCAAGTTTGAACTTCCCATGTACAATGGTGAGGTAAATGTAGAGAAGTTAGAAAATTGAATCCATCAATCAGAAGTATAAAATAGGATTTAGAATCTACAAGAGGGCGACATAAAGATCCAGTTGGCTTCATTAAGGCTAGAAGGAGCAGCACTAGTTTGGTGGGACACAAAGACTCAAGAGGAAATGCGAATTCATGGTAAGATATCCATTTCTTGGGTTGAATTCATTTATTCTATTAAAAGGCAGTTTTATCCATTAGCCTATATGTAAAAATAAATAATGAGTTGGCAAAACTTTAGGCAACTCAAAGGCCAAACTATTCAAGAGTACACCTAGGAGTTTAGAAAGAGGGCTTTGTTGTTAGGTGTAAACTTGAATTCACAAGACACACTCTTGAAATACATTGGGGGTTTACATTCCTACTTGAAACATACTATCATTATGTTTAACACAAACAACTTAGATGAAGTATGTGTGCAAGCCACACATCTTGAAGCAAGGAGAAACAACATTCAAGAAGAGGGTAGTAAGAAGAGGTCATTCAAGGGTAAGGGAAAAGAGAAGGGAGGAAAATGGAAGGGAAAGAAGAATTCAAGCATAAAGAAAGAAGGGGAGAAAAATACATGAAAACATTGTTCCAAAGAGGGGCATGGTGAAGCCCACTGTTGGAAACTACATCCCGAACTAGGGCCAAAGAAACCAAATAACAAGGGGAAACAAAAGATGACTTCCACCACACAACAAGATCTTGGATTTGATTCAGGAGATGAGACCAAGATCGTAGCCATTGTTAATAAAGGAAATGAAGCAATAGAAAGTAATAGTTCCTCAAATAGTCACAACAACACTCCAAATGAAGACACAAGGATAGAATTGTTCCATGTTAGAGTGATTTCAAGTGATACAAAGATTGATGCATCGTTTGATAGTGGGTCACAAGAAAACCTGATTTGAGAAGACGTGGTCAAAAATCTTAACCTTCAAACCGTACCACATCATAAACCATACCCTTTGGGTTGGATAGTTAATAATTCCAATTTACAGGTTACAAGGAAATTCATATTTCGATTTGCTATTACTACAAACTTTGTTGATGAAGTCGTGTTAGATTTGGTTCCACTTGATATTTTTGAGAATATCTTGGGAAGTCCATATTTTTATGACAGGAAAGCGGTGTTTTATCTCCATGAGAAAAAATATAATTTTCTTAAGGATGGGTTGGAGTATATTGTGAGAGCTCATCGCAAAAAACTGAATATTCCTTTAGTTAATGTAGGGAAAATGAAGAGGCTAATTAATGCAAGTAAAAATTTTGTGCTTCTCATGATCAAGAAAAAGGATGATGTTGACTATGAATCATTTGAAGGATGTGATGAAAAATTAAAATATGATTTGTTTTATGTGGTAAGTCAGCATGGCGACATGTTTCAAGAACCAAATGGGTTACCTCCCAAGAGGGGAATTCAACATGAGGTTCAGTTGCAGCAAGATGTTCCACTTCCAAACATTGGTATGTATCGCATGTCAATTATGGAGAGTTTGGAAATCAAGAATCAAATTCAAGAAGTGTTGAAAAAAGGTATCATACACCCATCTACTCCTCCATGTGGTTCACCAATTGTTTTGATAGCAAAGAAGGACGGGACTTGGCACATGTGCATTACATGCACTGAATAAAATCATGGTAAAGAATCACTACCCACTCCCACACATTGATGATTTTCTAGATTAGTTGAAGTATGCAAGATATTTCACTAAGTTAGACTTGCGAAGTGGTTATCATCAGGTTAGAATAGCTGAAGAGGGCATTTATAAAACTCCATTTAAAACTAGACAAGGATGGTTTGAGTGGCTAGTTATGCTATTTGGTCTAAAAAATGCTTTCGATACTTTCATGAGAGTCATGAATAGTGTACTTAGACCATTTCTAGATGAATTCTTCATTGTTTACTTAGGTTACATACTTATATTCAGAAAATCAAGAGAAGAACATGTCATGCATGTGAACAAGGTACTTGATGTCTTAAAAAAAGAGAAATTATTTTTAAAGACATCGAAGTGCAAGTTTGGCAAGACTTATTTGGTGCATTTGGGACACATTGTTGGAGGAGGTGAGTTGAAGTTAGACCCTTCCAAAGTAGATTTCATTCTGAATTGGCCCAAGCCCGATACAGTTACAAAGGTAAGAAGCTTTGTTGGGGCAACACAATATTGGAGGAAATTCATTACTAATTTTTCTTCCATTGCAGCTCTATTACATGCATTGACAAGTGTCAAGAAAGTATTCCATTGGGGAGATTTGCAACAAAAATCATTTGATGCCTTAAAGAAAAAGATAAGGTCAACACCAGTATTGGCTCTTCCGAATCTTTGACAACCATTTGAGATCCAAATAGATGCAAGTGATTATGCTATGGGAGTAGTTCTCATGCAGCATGGTAAGCCTATTTCGTTTCATTCTGAAATTTTTAATGGAGTTGTTACTAACTATCCCACCTATGACAAAGATTTATATGAATTGGTACAAAGTGTAAAGAAATGGAAGCACTATTTGATGGGGAAAGAGACCATTATCCATACCAACCATCATCCTTTGCAGTACTTACAATCATAGTCAATCAAGCCATTTAAGATGGATGGGATTTCTACAACAATTTCATTTGGTTATCAGGTACAAAAAGGGAATCTACAATAAGGTTGTTGATATTCTCTCTAGGCCTATCGTAAATTCATCTATTATACTCAAGCACAATTCAGTTATGCATGAAAGTTACATTGAACAATATGCATATGATAGTGATTTTCAAGATGTATATGAAAGCTTGAGTCAAGGAAACCAAAATGAAGAATTAGATTATCATGTGCATAATAGTTTGTTGTATCACCTGGGAAAGTTATGTATACCACAAGGAGAAATAAATAATATCATAATGGAGGCGCACACATCATTAATTGTTGGACATTTCGGTGTAGGAAAGATAGTAGCGAATCTCCAAAGGTATTTTTCTTGCCATGCATGATTGATAGTGTATCTCGTTTTATTAGAGGATGTTCTTTATGTGCAATAAGTAAGCCTAGTAATAGGAAACTTGGATTGTACACTCCACTTCCGATTCCTTCACATCCTTGGGAGAGTATCTCAATGGATTTTGTAGGTGGTCTTCCTATGTCAAGGAAAGGTCATGATTACTTGTATGTTGTGGTAGATAGGTTCAGAAAAATGTGTCTTTTGATTCCATGTAAGAAAACAATTACAGCTGAACAAACCACTAATATTTTCTTTCAAAATGTATGGGTTCATTTTGGTCTTCCTAATTCTATTGTAAGTGATCGAGATTCCCAGTTTGTTAGCAATTTTTGGTCAAAATTATGGGACATGATGGACACAAAGTTGAAGAAGAGTACTTCATTTCATACGCAAACAGATGATCAGACCAAGGTGGTGAACATGACAGTTATTCATATTCTTAGAGGCTATTGCAGCAAACATCCCAAGTTGTGGAATGAATAGTTGCATTACATTCAACATGCATAGAACAAGGCAAAGCATTCTTCCACAAACACATCGCCATTTGAGGCATGTCTTGGTTACTTGCCAACATCTCCTTTCGACTTCATCTTTAAGAAATATGTCGCTATAGATGGTCATAGTGACATAGATAAGAAAAGGAAGTTCATTGAGAAAATTCATTTGGTACATCACATGGTGCAAGAACAACTTGAAAAGAGTCAAAGCAACTACAAGGCAAGCCATGAAAAACACCATTTTGATCACAAATTCTAGGTTGGAGATGAAGTTTGGTTGTATATCAGCAAAAACATATTGCAAGGGGAAGGTAAAAAGTTCAAGCCAATCCGTTATTGTCCATTTAAAATTTAGGAAAATATCGGTACTAATGCATTTAAGCTATATTTTCCTCCTTATATGAAAATATATTATGTCGTTAATGTTGAGAATATTTGAGCCTCCTTTGATTGATGACTAAGGAGAGCATGTTCAACTTCCATCAATAGATGATTTCTCGTCAGAATATCTTGATGAACTTCAACAAGATATCATACTTGACAGAAGAATCATAACTTCAAGGAGAGGGAATGTTGAATACCTTAGAGTGGGACTGAAGGGACAAAATCCTTCAAAGGCCAAATAGATGGAGAGTGAAAGGGTGAGAGAGTTGTACCCTCACCTGCTGAACAATTGATAGTATATTTTGGGGTCCAAAAGGCTTCAAGTGGGGAGGAATGATCAGAGGCTCAATATTTAGCTAAAAAATGAAAGTGATTGGAAATGCTCCAAACTAGAGCGACCAGATAGAGCTCGTCACCAGGATTCCAATGCAACTTATTTCATCAAAATTCGAGTTCATATGAGTAAGTTATGGTCTGTTGTTCGTTTTATCAAACATGTAAAAATTGTGTAGAATAGTGACAGAATGATGACTTGGTAGTCCAATCAGCACCTCAGGAATCTTCATGGAATATTCTCTAGTTTTCAGCCAATGAAACTATGACAAGTGTCATCACCAGATTCGCCAATGTTGCTTGGGGAAGTTGAATTTTTCCTCCTAATCCTAAGTTTGGAATTATATATGGTGGATTATTATTTATGGTGGATTTTTTTGCCAATGGAGAAAGGCCACATGGTGCAGCCGGAGGCTGCCACATGCATTCCCCAATGGAAAGGTGGATGGGATATTGATTTTTTATGCAAGGTCAAAGTTGGGCGCATTATATATACTATACCAAGGTTTGGACCATAGTCAAAATGCAAATATCAAATGGGGCACAATATACCAAGGTTTATACATATAGCATTCAACAAAATTATATGGCAGGGGCTGGGGTCAAACCCACGACCAACCGCCTACAACACCAACGCTTTACCACTATGCCATCTACCGGGGTCCTTACCCCATAATGATTCCACATTTATTTGAATTAAAAACGAGTTGAGGTTGGGGTTCTGGAGGGGGCCAGCCCCACGGGCCAACCCCCTCCCACATGTCCGCGTGCTATGAACAAAAGATAATACACATATTCTGGCGGGAGTTAAATTTTTAAAACCAAGTTTGAGCCATGATTATTAACACTAATCAGGCCACTAATTTGGGTTAGCACCATAACCCGTGATTAGTGATAAAAACGCGCTTTGCGCTAATCATCCATTAACGACACTTAAAACTCGTGTTTATCAATAATTAAGTGTGGCTTAACTTAGCGACAGGTTTGGAAGAATTTCCAGATGTGGCAGAATCTCCGCATTTAAAGGAGTTAACTGGTAGACTTCTAGAATTAGTGGAGAAAAACTAGGAACAAGTGGTTTTGCCATAACTGAGTCAAATTTCGACCAATTTTGGCTCAGGAAGAGTCATTCTTGGTATATTTTGATGCTTTGGAGCCATTGGAGCAGGTTTCAGAGGAAATAGGAGACTATAAAAAACACTTATGCATAATTGAATCTAATACAAAGGCCCACACTATGAAGCTGGACCAAGGAGATGTAGCCTAAGAGCTGTGAACTCCTTCATCAAAAATTTGTGTATTTGTCCCTATTATTTGTGCTTGATGTGTTTTTATATGTTTTTGTTCAACATTGAGTTTCCATGATTTTAAGTTCATGAAATACTCTTAATCTCATCAATTTTATTTAATTTTCAATCATAAACACATGTATAAACCCTTGGATAAGGAGCAAACCAAACCACTTTCATGTTAATTCTGAAACTGATATTAGCACAACATTAAACAACAATCAATTTCATATCAAAAATTTGAGAAAATAGAAATATGTACAGATAACTTAACGAAATTCTTATATAAATAATGTTTCATTATTAACCTCATGAAGGATATTTGAGCACAAGTCTGAATACAGTGTCTGAATGGTTAAAAAAAACTGAGAGGCCCCTAGAAGGTGGAATTACAATTAATGCATAAATAATTTCCAATATTCATTCCTTGCACTCGTCCACCCCAAGGTAATTCACTAAGAAAAACTTATACTAATTACTTAAAGTCACAAAGGTTGTCTCCAACAAAAATGGTAGACCACCAAAGACATGGACTTTTTTATAATTGAGATGAAAAAAATTCTCCATGTCATAGGTGTAAAGAACATAAATTGTTTCAAATTGATATGAATACTTAGGCCTTAATATTATACATAACCATTAAAGAGAATCTAGAACTACAAATTGAAGACACAAACACTCAGAATTAGGAAGATATTGAACCATCACTTTCTCCTGAAGAACCCCTAATCTCCCTACATGTATTATCATGCATTTCAACTCCAAAAATATTGAAACTCATAAGCTACATCAACAAAAAAAAAGTTATAATCGTAGTAGATAGTGGAAATAATCACAATGAAGAGAATTGCAAAAGAAACCCATTGTTTTTGTACAATTAGTGCACAACTTTAAAATTACAATCTCTAATAGATGTTTGATGAAATGCGTAGGCATATGTGAAAATTCCAAATTTAAAATTGTGGGCTATCATGTCAAAAACCATCTTTCTTCCATTGACATGGGTGGTTATGATATAAGATTGGTGGAAAATGGCTATGCACTTTGGGATTGGTTAGAATGGATTTCAAAGAAATCTACGAGTTTCAGTAAAAGGTACATATACATATTGTTCAAGGGTTGCATGCAAGCTCCCATAAAATAGTCAACTCTCATTATGTGGAGAATGTGTTAAAGAAATGATACTTTAGCATTGTTTCTCAAATTGATGTTAAACAAGTCATGGATAATATGACACAAGAAATATACCAATATTTGCAATTGGTCTTTTACAAACATCATCATGTCATTGAGACACCAAAGGGTTAACCCCCTTCGTAAGGATATAATGATCATGAAATTCTCTTGATTCCAAGTAGTCATCTATTTATATGGTTGTAGTCTCACAAATACTCAATCCCCATTTCAAATTCCTCTTCACTACGATGTTGATATGTGTAATGTCCCTGACCTTGACCTAGGAAACACCACTCTAACAATACTACATATTTTCATTATTTTAACTACAGTAGGGTGTAGAAATTATACAAACAATGTGTATACCAATGGACTCAATCTGATCATGCGATATGATAAAGTAAGACATTGAATCCTTCTACAAATTAATTTGCGGGAAATAAACACGATCACACAATCACACCAAGTAAGAGAAAGAAGAAAATCAATCCACAATGTAGATATTTTTCCTGGGGAAATATTGCTGCTCAAAACCCCTCTATCTCTATTGTATAATGAACTAATGAATAATGAAATAATTACAATGCACTCTTCTCACAAGAGTCTGTTGCACTCTCACAATTGTCTCACACTGATCTAGACAAAATTGGGCTAGTACTTAGCCAATTATCAGCCTCTGCTCAATGTGCCTTTCTCACAAAATTCATGTGGAATGAAATCCCTATTATTTGGGAATTTTATCCTTACTTGATTACGCAAACATCATGGGCAATCCTATGGTGTTTTAACTGCATCTTGGTAGTTTGCTAAAAATACAACTGATAGTTAGCTTCCCTTTAACCTATATCTCAAATAGGTCTTCATCAAAACTGACATGCGTGCAACTATTAATAGTAAATCATCAGTCACTTGACATATCACTGCATCTGAATTAAATAACATTTAATTCTCTTGACCTCTCACTAGTTCAACAATCAGTTACAACTAGTTAAACTGATTTTAACTCAATTAATTGAGTTAACGAATTTATCATGCATTAAACTAATACACTAACTGCAACTTGGACTCTAAAACAAATAGAATCAATCTACATGCCTCACCAACCACCCTCAAATCGAATTTCATGAGCTAACTGAGTCTATCACATTTCTTTAACTATTACAAGTGTTTATGAGATAATATTATAATTTATTGTCTAGTTTAATTAAGGGAAAATTAAATTAGACTCATTTCCAATTTATTTAATAAATTGGCTTGCACACTAATGTATCGCTAGGACCCATAACTATGTGACATGTGGTCCCACACTAGTGTGTGTGATTTCATGTTGTTTCTGGATGCCGATTTCACTATTTGTTGTTGCAAATTTCAACACTCCCTCTCAACAAGAAATGAATCAATCTGTCTCGATCAGGTACCTTTGGAATGTTCTTTCATGCACACATGAAACTCTTACATACAACACTTCTCTAGTGTTGTTCGCACATGCAACTCTTGCATGAAACACTTCTCTAGTGTTGTTCGCACATGCAACTCGTGTATGCAACACTTCTCTAGTGTTTTTTGCACATGCAACAATTCTGAAACTGAATATCCTCCAAACAACTGAATCAGTATAATGCATCTGTCATTAGAGTATTCTGACTTCTGGTACCTACTGCACATGTCTAATGGACTCTCTGCGTTGTTGACATCTGCATCCATGCACTCTGCACTGTTGCCAACTCTGATTTGCGCTCCAATATTCGACACCTGTCACTCTGATTTTTGTCCTGCTAACATCTGACTGCATCAATATAACTAATCTTTCTTTCTATTGTTGTACTGTGGGCTCCTTGTAGCCATGTTCGATCCATAAGACACACCATCTCAATGAATCTTGCCCAAATTTCTTCTTAGGATTAATTATGCATATCGCCTCACCTCACACCTGGAGGTATAGCTGCATGTACTCCCTCCGCCCTTCTGGCTTGAAATTTCCCCCTCTTGGAGGTCTCTACTTGAGTGGACTCTTCCACTCGGTCTCCTCTCAGCTTCTCCACAACCTTCTGAGACTGCTTTTGAGGCTGCATGTTGAGAGATAATTTCTCCCTCTCAACCACCAAGTCACTAACCACTACTTTTCTCTTCAAATATTTGCATGCATCCTTAAACTCGAGAGCATAAAAGTTCTTGACTCTTGCACCAATCTGTTTCAACTGCCCCGTGGCTATGTGTTTAAGGAACACTTTTCATTTTCTAAACATAACCTCATAACCATGGTCTTCCAATACCGCTACGGAGACAAGATTCTTACTTAGGCCTGGAGCATGCAAAACACCTACTAGTATGAGATGGGAGCCATTCTCCCTCTGAAAGGTAGTTGTACCTACGTCGGTAGCATTATAACTCTCGTCATCTCCAAACTATATGCTCTGCTGAAGGTCCTTCTCCTCCAAATCACTGAAGAGATCTCTATTCCTCGTCATATGGAACAAGGCACCACTGCCTAAATACCACATGCATCCCATTACAATGATGGCCATGCATGTAATGAGAGTAAAATCAAGCTCGAAATATGAAGCCAATGCTTCACCTACTGCAACTGTAGGCTCCTTATTGCTTTTCTTATGTGTACAATTTGTAGCATAGTGCTCATGCTCGTGACAATGAAAAACTTTAATCTTGGAAAAGTATTTCTTTCCCGCTTTGCCTTGGGATTTCTTTTCCTTGGCCTTCTTTGCCTTATTGGCCATGGCACAATCTTCCTCATCATTAGTATTGGATGAGGATCCATCCCTGGTATTCCGCCTGAATTCTTCTTGTACCAAATCTGACCAAAGTTGCTCCCAATCTGGTAACTTCTCCCTCCCATTTATAGAGTCCTGATAATTATGTCAACTCTTGGGAAGGCCTATAAGTGCTAGACTCACCAATTCATCATATGCTATGGTCACACCAACACTTCCAAGCTCATCTCGACATTGAGTGAACTTCTCCAAGTATGTTGGTACCGTGTTGTCATCTTCCTTTTTTATTTTCCTGAGCTTGTCCTTCAGTGCCAACTTCCTTCGGTCGTTGTTGTTCTAAAACAGATTTTTCAAGGCCTTCCACATTGCATGTGGAGTCTCCTTTCCATGGAGACTCGAGACAATGTGATCTCGAACTCCCTCTAATAAGATCCTCCTCGCCCTTGCTACCTTCTTTTTCCAAGCATCAAGAAGAGTGATGTCTACTGATGCGGGCTTGGGAATATCATTATCAATTAATTCTTTCAACCCATTTTCCTCCAGAACTTCCTCCATTCAGTCTTTCCGTGAAATATAATTAGAGCTGCCCTCGAGTGAATATTCAAATTTTAAGCCATTGAAATCCATCTTGATCCGCCTTTCACACCAACAAAATTATCTACAAGTTTGAATACTGTTAACACAAACTCAATTTCTTCTCCACTATAGTGATTTCTAGCGCTCTGATACCATGTAGAAATTATGCAAACAATATGTATACCAATGTATTCAATCTGATCATGCGATATGCTAAAGAAGATATTGAATCCTTCTACAAATTAATTTGCGGAAAATAAACACGATCGCACAATCACACCAAGTAAGAGAAAGAAGAAAATCAATCCACAACACAAATATTTTTCCCGAGGAAAGCTTACTGCTCAAAACCCCTCTATCTCTATTGTATAATGAACCAAGGAATCATGAAACAATTACAATGCACTCTTCTCACAAGAGTCTAATGCACTCTCACAATTGTCTCACACTGATCCGGACAAAATTGGGCTAGTACTTAGCCAATTCTCAACCTCTTCTCAGCTTGCCTTGCTCACGCAATTCATGTGTTATGCAATCCCTATTCTTTAATAATTTCAACCTTCCTGACTGTGCAAATATCATGGGAAATCCTATGGTGTTTTAACTGCATCTAGGTAGTTTGCTAAATATACAACTGATAGTTAACTTCCCTTTAACCTCTGTCTCAACTGGGTCTTCATCAGAACTGACATGCATGCAGCTATTAATAGTAAATCATCAGTCACTTGATATATCACTACATGTGAATTAAATTTTATTTAATTCACTTGACCTCTCATTAGTTCAAGAATCAGTTACAACTAGTTAAACTGATTTTAATTCACTTAATCGAGTTAACTAATTTATCATGCATTAAACTAATACACTAACTACAACTTGGACTCTAAAACAAATAGAATCACTCTACATGCCTCACCAACCACCCTCAACTTGAATTTCATGAGCTAACTGAGCCTATCACACTCAGTTAACTATTACAAGTGTTTATGAGATAAGATTACAATTTATTGTCCAATTTAATTAAGGGAAAAATAAATTAGACACATTTCCAATTTATTTAATAAATTGGCTTGCACACTAATGTATCACTAGGACCCATCACTGTGTGACCTATGCTCCCACACTAGTGTGTGTGATGTCATGTTGTTTATGGATGCCAATTTCACTGTTTCTTGTTGCAAATTTCAACATAGAGTACATGCTTGATTCTACCATAGGTTTTAACTTGGTCTTGGGAATTTTAATAATTATGCAATGCAGTACAATATCTCATACAACATTATAGCTCACGTATAAAAAAAAAAAATCACCACAAGGGAAACATTCATATAATTATACAAAATCCCACAATATAATTAACAATCACATAATCCACACAATATAAGGCATAGCACATATGCACAAATTCATGGTACAAAAAAACCATAGTTACCCAATTTAGGGTTTTCCATCACAACATGTAAAAACATATAGGAATACCACTAAAAAATATCAACATATCATAGTATTAATTGGATATGATACCAATACATGGTGTCCCTGCCTCGAACAGAGAAATGCCACTCTCAACAACATTGTATAAAAAATATTCAATTGTTACAAAAGCATTCATATTCATTTCTTTCATTTTGATACCTAGACCTGTCAATTTAATTAAAATTCAATGCAACACTACATGCTTATGAAATCAATATGCAACATGTGTAATTATCAATTAAAATACATCACTAGAAGTATAATTATCAGTTGTACATAAATCACACATAATAGAAACTCACGAACAAAAACACAAGTACTTATCTGTTAAAAAGAGACGACTAGCTATGGGATCTCCACATTCCACCAGACCATAGACCATGTGGTTCATAAGCCTAACCACATGTCATCCTCGAGCTAGCAAAACCATTCCAAAGACAAAATATAACAAACAAAAACCAAAATTTAGGCCATGACACCAACCCCAGTAGCGTTTGTCTCCAGCCACAGGCTCATGTCTGCCTAACCAACACCTAAATAACCCAGCCTGAAACCCTTGGTGGTGCCTACCTTGCAAGGAATATTACGATTGGCTAAAAAAATATTCATTTGAAACAGCAAGAGCCTTGATACTTCCCAATGTACAAATGTCGAATGTCCAATCGAATAAACCCCTCAGTTGGTGTCAGAGCCTAACTAGGACTCTTCGACTATCTCTAATCTATTTCCCCACCAGAAATCAGTGGAACTAAGCCATAATTAGGGCCAACAAACCCTCAGAGCCACCAATATCCCAGAACTACTTTGGAGATTACATAAAAATCAAATGCATCCCTTTGGTAGAGTTAACTTAGCAACCACACCACAAACAATTCTAGATTCCAACCCCAGGACTCACTGTCCATTAGTTACCTAACTTAGTTTCCTAATTTTTTTACTGAGTAATGAATGAATAAAATCATAAGTAAAACAGATTCATCATCCTTTTTAAATTCATGGCCTCAACTTATTGAAGGTTGCAACAAGAAATAGTGAAATTGACAATCCGGAAACAACCTCTTTGATCCTAGTGAAAATTAAGAACTTACACTAGGTGGGGCCCACATAGGCTATTTTTAGGTGGAGATATATTTATAGATGCATGAGAAAATTATATTTATATATGATGTCTATTTATAGATGCATGAGCAAATTATATTTATAGATGTATGTTCGAGTTCTATTTATAGATCGCATGTCTATTTATAGATGCAAGTCGACTATTATTATCCCTTAATATTAGTTGGACAATAAACAATAATCTATTCTCAATGAGCACTTGGAAATAATTAATTGAAGTAGAAAACCAGTTAGCTATAGGAAATTTGAGTTCAAAGGTTGGTTGGTGGGACATGCAAGTGGACTTAGTTGTAACTGAGGGATTTGAAGTTGTAGCAGAGTTGGATGTGTAGTTATGTGAGTTGTAAAGTAGTTTAACTCAGTTAAGTGAGTTAAACTCAGTTGTGCTAGTTGTAACTGAAGATACACTAGTGAGAGATAAGTGAATTAATTATTAATTAATTCACAATCAATGGTCTCACATGCAACTGAATATTTACTACTATTAATCTCATGCATGTCAGATCCAGTGGAGACCCAGTTGAGATGTAGGTGAAAGGGATAGTTTGACTATTAGTTGTGACATCAGTGGGTGCATACATGCAACCACACACACATTGGATATGCCTATGATTATTGCACAGTCAAGGCAGGCTAGAATCATTCATTTAGAGGTTCTTGACCATCAGGGATTGCGCAGTGGAGGCAAGCTGTCTGGAGGCAGTAAATTAGCTAAGGAACTTGCCAATTTTTTGTATGACAGTGTGAGATGATTTTATATTGTACTGAGAGGTCTTGGATTAGAGTTTTATATGAGATTGTTTCATGATCCATGATATATACATAATATATGATAGTGGGGTTTTTAGCTTTACGATTTCCCGGTAAAAACATCTGTGTTATGTGTGACTGATATTTCTTCTTGATATTGCAATTGGCGATCATGTTTTAAATTCCGCAAAGATTTTTGTAGAAGCGATTATGTATTTTAACAATGGCATATAATTTTTAGATCAGGAGAATCCATGCAATAAATAATTTTTATTAAATTTTCTACACAACTGGCCATGTGGCACTTACTGAAGCCACGTGGGCCCCATAGCACATTTTTCCACCAAACCCAATGGTTTCCTTTGTTCCTTGGAGTTGTGTCCGCTATAATCGTTCTGTGGAGTGGGGTCTGTAGTCAGGATTATTTTATTAATTTATAGAAATATGTATAAATTTACAATATTTACAAAGTGGCTCACCTAGCCACTTAGCCAAAACTGGAACATCAATATCTAATGCAACTTCATGGGAACACTGACCGCATAATATATCATCTATCTCACCAACATAATATTCAAAAGTAGTTCTAGCTCATTAGCCTAATATACTAAGCACATATATATACATGATCAAAACAAGTAGGGGTATTATAATATGTTTTTTGTTTCATCCTATTTTGTACTATTTAACCAAGTTGTCCTTCTATAGTTTGAGAACCTCTTATTGGTGCCCTATGTGGTCCACCATTGCTTGAGCCTTTACAATCCCTTTCAAGGGTAATATAATATATGTTGGATGATATTCATAAAGTGCCATAATTGGGGACATTTTTGATGAAGTGTGGAAGGATATGTTGTACCACTATTTTTCTAATGGAAACCACTTGACCAGTTATCTCTGTTTATCATATACAAAGAAAAAAATATTTACTTCTAAATATGTATTCACAATATTTGTTTTCCCATTGTATTGATGATGGTAAGATGAGCTACAAGCTAATTGACTACCCAAACAAGAAAACAATTTAGTCTAACAATTTCCAGTGAAAATTGGATCTTTTTTAGTTACAATGGTTTTTTATTTTTCATGTAACTTTTGGACTATTTCCATGAATTATTCAACCACTATACTTGATTTAAAAGGATGAGAAAGGAAAAAAAATAAACATGTTTTTCCACTTGATCTGTCACTACCATATTGGAATTGTTGTAGGAGACATAGGGTATTTATTGTCTCTACCTTACTCTATTGGCATACCATACATTCAACCAAAAAAAAATTCACATTTACTTTGATATCTTCCCAAAAAAATCCTTCTTAACCATGTGGTATGTTTTCAAGTAATCTTGATTGTCCTTTTACAAGAGAAGTATGTAATACCAAAATGTTCTTTTATGAGAGTTTAGAATTCTTACATATGTATAAGAAATATGGATACCGCAACATATCATCCTTTCACATAAATTTTTCTACTTCATCATGGTCCTCCTATAATTGTTGAATGATCTTACATGCCTTTTCATCTTGCTTCCATTCTATCATTGCATCATCCTCCTAGTCAGATTATGGAATGGAAATAACACATTAAAAAACATCTGTGTCATCCTGTTTTATTGAGAGTGCATCTTCCAAAACATTTTTCTTTTCCTTTTTGTATATAATTTCAAAGTCATAACCTAAGATATTTGTAATCCATTTTTTCTATCTTCTGAAGATAATCTTCATTGCAATAAGTACTTCAAACTATCATGATATTTTTCTTTTACTTTTAAGTGCCTTCCTATTAGGTATGGATTCCATTTCTTAACTATAAGTATTATGAGTAACATATATTTTTCATAGATTGGTTTAAGTTCTTTACTTTATGTTCACTACTATCAAAGGCAAGGGGTCATTCTTCTTGCATCAAAACTACACCAATGCCATGGCTTGAGTCATCATACTCCTTAATATTGAAGGTTTTTTTGAATTCAAGTGTGGTTTGTATGGGAGTTGTACACATAGCCTCTTTAATTTTTTTAAATATTTGGTTTATCCTTTAGTGAAATAAAATGTTTCCTTCTTCAATACTTTTGTTAGAGGTGCTACTCTTTGACCATAATTATTGAAAAACTTATGGTAATATCTTGTCAATAGTAAGAGTCCTTTGAGTTTATTCAAGGTCTTGGGGATTATCCATTCCCTCATAGCTTTGATTTTGTTAAGGTCCACTTTGAAACCTTCATGGAATATAATATGACCCAACATTCCACTTATTAAACCCCAAAGAAAAACTTGGAAAGCTTTGCATATATTTGTTTCTCTTAAAATGGTGTTAAGACCTTGTCAACATGTTTTACATGCTCTACCCAAGATTTTTTGTGTATTAGTATGTCATCAAAAAATAGTAACATTTCTTGAACCATAAGCTCAATATCACTCCAGTGTGCATAGGGATACCTATATGGATTAATGTTAGGTGGTACACTTCTAGGTGGTTGAATAGCATGGTCATGATCTAGAGCAAGTGGAAGACCATTAGGAATCTCTCCAAATACCTTGGAATGATTGTTGACAACTTTTTGGAGTTCCACTAGAGTAGAGGACACAATTGTTTGAACATATAATGAGCATAGTTGTGCAATTACATCATGGTATATATTTTTTGGCAACTCTGTCATGCTATTAGAGCTTATCATTTTAGAGAGTTTTCCTTTGATACCTCTAAGTCTAATTTCTTTTCCTTCTATGGAAAATCTCATGAAAAAATATTGAAAATTAAGGGTTAATGTTCCCAATGGTTGTAACCATTTGAACCCTAATACACCACTGGTACCATCAATTTGGGTTACAATAATTAGACTATCTAATAAATACTCCCCAGTTTTCAACTTAATTTTATGGAACATCCTTGAATAATTTATTCTATCTCCATTTGAAATCACTACTTGAAATTCTAGTGCTGAAATGCAAAGCAATTAAGAATTTTTTTCAATTTGTAATTGATGAATTTATGGGTACTAGTTGGATTAATCAATAATGTTACTTTTTTATCTTTGATATATCCTTATATCTTGAGGGCTCGTGTGGCAATGATGTTGACAAATGCATGATAATATAATATTTTTGGAGTAGTCTTTTCTAACTCTAGATCTTGTGATGGTTCCCATTCTTGGTATTCTTCATCTCCGTAGTCTATGTAGAATAATTTATTCTCACTAAATTTATTCCCCTTACTGTACTTTCTATAATAGTTAAACATAGTCCTTTTTTTCATCTTTCATCCATCTATTGAGGTTTCAACCTTGTTGGTTTAAGAGAGGGAGCATGATTTTCCTTACAATTACTAGTGACCAATTTTCTAGTAGCCATATTTTTACTTTCAACTTTCCTTACAAGAATGAAATCATGCTATGGGGATTTATGTTCAAAGAGACACACCTGATGTTGGATGTTTTCCATTAAAGTTCCCATAAATAGTTCTGACAAATTATGCTCTAAAATTTTCCTTATCTAGAAACTCAACTTTTGGAAGTGTTGAATGTGCTTTGTAATTGGACCTTTTTTTAAAATATTTACCAACTAACTAAATAATATATTTATCTTAATATATCCATGGTGTGCTATCAATTATTTTCTAAAAATGGACCAAGATATAATAGAATCATTTTTCCTCTCACAAAGCCATTGATACCATACATGTTGATATTCTTCTAAAAACATGACTGCATATTTTACTTTTGTAAGGCTACCACTTGGTGTAGATCAAAATATTTTTACATCTAGAATATCCATGTTATATGATTGTTACACTCAAACCTCCTCATATTTATCTTTACAATGTAGTAGTTCCTTGGTGATGATTTGAAGCCCTAATGATGAGGATCTTGGATTCAAAAGTTACGATTATAGTTCTATGGTTCTAAAAATTTTTCTCTCCATTTGAGATAAAATACTCCCCTTATGTGATCGAGTATCAACACCGTCCTTCTCCTTATCTTCATTATTTCCTTGGATCTCCATATCCCTTATAGGGATATTTTCTAATAGCATGGTTTGTATTTTTTTTTCCTTATTTTTAATCATGGATTTTTGTATTTTTACCTTGTTTTCACCAAATGATCCTTTCAATAGTGATAATTCAAGATTCATATTATCATTTATTTCCTTGACCTGACTTTCCAATGTTGATAACTCATACCCGAAGTCTTTTGTTTATTCATGAATCATGAATGATCCTTCAGGAAGTTTAATTATTGTAGTAGATTTTGGATATTTCTTTGGAGCCATGTGAGGATTTTCCCGAAGATTTCTGATTAAAATGACATTCCTCTTTATCACAAATTTTGGTCACCCAAAAAATGGATCTTCTAATCAAAATTTATGTACCTTTAAAATTTTAATTTGGAGACTATTTGGATGGATTCCCTTTGTCTTGATATATATTCTATGTTATTCCACAAGTGTTACCAAAATTTTATGTGCTAGGTGAAAGTTACAGTAACTTTCCTAAAACTTGCTATTTTTTTGGCTCTTCCTAAGAGAAAACCTGTATAGCATGTCGTATGTCCAATTCTTTAAATCTATTTCTATTGTTTTTACTTGAGTCACTTAGATATGTCTCCTTACATCTTATAAAATACCACAGTGAGGTGTCCCAAAAAACATTATACTGAAATATCATGATCATTATTTCGAAATTGATTTCAGGATCATTTCTAAACCTCAACTTCCATAGGATATATCTTTGAAATTATAGTGAAACAAAACATGAAATTTTTTTGAGAAGCACCTTGAGATGTTTTCTCAATATGATTGAACTTTCATAGTCAGTGCCTTTACAGAAAATATATATATATATATATATATATATATATATATATATATATAGCAAAATTTCCAAGTGCACTCATTTAAAACATATTTTAGGGTCATTCACAAACCCTAACTTCCAAAGGGTATATCACTAAAAGTGTAGCGAACTAGAATCTAAAATTTTTACGAGACATACCATGAGATTTATTCTCAATTTTATCAAAATTCTAAGGACTAAGACATCTTGCAAAGAAAATTATAATGAAAATTTGAGATTCCCCATTTGAAACAAATTTTAGGACAAATAACAAACCCTAAATTCCACAATATATATCACAAAATGCATAGCAAACCAAAATATTAAAATTTAACCAGATATTCATTGAGATCAACCCTCAATGCACTCAAAATTTCGTTGTTTGAAACATCTCCCAAAAAAAAATATAATGAAAAATCTATGATGACTAGTTTGAAGCAAAAAAACCTAGGTTTGTATGCTCTAATACCAAATTTCATAAACCACATTCCTTAAAAATGATAAGAAACCATTAATTGTAGTTCACTTTGAGGGGGAAACCTCCTTTTATAATGAGTACAATGTATAAAATAAAACATTAGATGATCATAATAATAGGTCTCCCTATTATATAAATAGGAGACAATGGGTACAATTATAATGAAAAGGTAGAATGAAAGGTTCTTATAGTCATAACAATAGAACAATAGAAATGTAATAACTCAATATCTAGGGATTAATAATGGGCTTTAGGGTTAACATTGGGTTTTTATGGAGCTTAAGGTACAATCTCATGTAAATTACTAGATGCAGAGTTTTCCTCAAGTTTTACATATCTTATTTTCTTTGGATATAGACCCTATAGGAATTTGAAGTCTCAACATAACCCATAAGAAAACCCTTCTCATTATAGGGATACAACTTGGTCCTCTTTTCTATAGGTATATGGATATAGAATAAATAACCAAATATGTATATATGACTTAACTTTAGCTTCACACTAGTGAATACCTCCTTTGGTGTCTTTTCCTCCAAAATATTGTGATGACACTAGTTCTAGATTTACATTATTATGTTGCACGCTTCTACCTAAATAAACACGTGAAATTTATTGTCATGGATCACAACCTTACTTGACCCCATGATGGATTGGTTATTTTTCTCTATAACCACATTCTATTATGGGTTGTATGGAGCTATCAACTCCCTATTGATTCCCACCTCCTTGCAGAAACATTTGAACTCCTTGGAGTTATACTCTCCCCCATTGCCTAATTTCAAGGCTCTTCATCTTCTTCTCTACCTGGTTTTCAACTAGAGCTTTGAAATCCTAAAACCTTATAAATTCCTCATCCTTCATCTTTAACAAGTAGATCCAAATCTTGTAAGATAAATCATTAATGAAGGAAACATAATGCATGCTTCATCTTGTTAACGCTACTAACCTTGGTCCACAAACATCTGAATGAAATAGGTCTAGAATCCCTTTATACCTATGCTTGCTACTTAGGAATGAAGCCAAGTGTGAACCCTATGCATCCTACCTATATTGCTCAATGCTAAACTATGGAAGACCTTTGACTATTTCACTTAGAATAGGAAATAATCTATTATGGAGGTGCCCCATCCTCTTATGACACAACTTGCATAAGTAGTTACTATTATGAACTAGGGCTTGAATAGATTCACATCGTAACTTATACAAATTTTCTTCCATAACCCCTATCACATATGTTTCTTCTCTGATAGATTCCTTCAATCTCATAAGGACCTGTTAATTCTTGAACTTTACTACATAACCCTTATCTTCCATAACTGAAACTGAAATTAAATTTTCCTTAAGACCTATATGACAAACAAAACATCATTAAAGTTAAATATTTACCTCATTCAAGACGAAACGAAATAGTATCAATTGTTGTTACTAAATACTCGGATTCATCACCAAACTTTACCTATACTCTTGGTCCTACTTTGTTGGACTAGAAAAAAATTGTCAAGATGATTGATCTGTAAACTGTTGTGGATATTACACTGGACAGTTTGCCACAACAAATCTGATAACAATATATTAAAATACTGAAATTTCACACTATTACAATTTGATTAAACTTTAAGATCTATATATTTAACCATAATTAGTGCTTGCATGCAAATGGAAATTATGCATAAAAATAGAGAATGACAAAATAAGTTCATACACAAACATAAGACACAATATATGCTCTCTAGGAAACCTTTTCGAGGGAAAACCCAATTGGAAGGTGTGGCCACTTGGCTCTCTTTCTCTATCTGGAAATATGGCAGTAAGTACAAAGAAGTATTGTCTGTGGCCCATGGGATGCTACAGTGCATACATCCTCTCTATGTGCTCTACCTCCTATCTCTCATGGCTATCTTTGCTCAAATACGGAACAAAATTCTCTCGAAAGAATGGAATGCCTCTTCCTCCTAGTGGCTCGGTTATAACACAACTCGATAACCTATTAGTGGTTAAGTTTGACGTAGCATCAAATCTTAACTAAATTTACAATATAGAATCTTCTAGAGTATTTTAAATTATAATCACGTGGTTGGCCCTTTTCCATGAATAATGGGGACTAACGAGGCATCCTCCCGAACTATAGGTGTGAAAATAGGAAGGTTAACTTCTGAGTGGCATAACGTTTGCATACAAACTCTGATTGACATGCTTCTTGCACCGTTGGAAATATATACATGTGTTGAATAGAATGAAATGGTGTGATGCTTAAAGGGAATAAAATTACCCCCCAAAAAAGTCGTTTGATGCCTCAAAACACTCTTGTAAGGTTTCAGACCCTGTTTTGCCAAACTGGGTCTCGCCGGTAAAAACAATCCCCTGAGCTAATTCCTCCACTTTTTCCACTCCAAATGCATCGAGATTAATGAAAAACAATATAATGATCCAATTTAGATCAATAATTTCATATGATGACATGCTCCATTTTCCACATACCATACATTCTTCAAAACCATATTGATAGAAAAGAATGATACCATATAGAAATTATTCTCACAATTGGTAGAAAACTCATTCATGTGATATTTTGTAGAGGCTACACACTTCTATTACTACTTCCCTTTTCAGATAACAATTGACACAAAACATGCCCATTGGGCCTTGGATTGACAGTGAATGGGTGCATTGTTAATGCACTCCACATGAAAAGGTCAATGTTTCAAACACCCAAAATAAATACATAATTCTCGCAAGGTGACTTCCATCCTTGGTATGCTACTTCTATGCTAGATTCCTTCAACGTGGTAAGGATTTGTTAATTCTTGAAATTTACTACATAACCCTTTTCTTCCATAACTAAAGTCGAAAGTAAATTTTTATTGAGACCTACAACAAACAAACCATCATTAAAGTATACAAATTTACGTGATTCAAGATGAAAAGAAATAGTACTAATTCTTGTTACTAAATACTTGGCTTCATCACCAAACTTTACCTATACTCTCGGTCCTACTTTGTTGGACTAGAAAACAATTGCCAAGTTGATATCATATGATGAGTTACTCCATTGTTTGCATACCACACATTCTTCAAAACCATATTGGTAGAAATAAATGATACCATATAGAAATTCTTCTCACAATTGGTAGCAAACTCATTCATGTGAGATTTTGTAAGGGCTACACACTTATAATAATTGACACAAAACATGCCCATTAGACTTTGAAATGATGAATGGTTGCATTGTTAAGATACTCTATGCCAAAAAGGCACTTGTTCAAACACTCAAAAATAAATAAATAAATAAATAATTGACATTATAATAAAAAAAATCCATTAAAAAGAATAATCTAAGTAAATTTCAACACCCATTGCCATAACAATCATTCTTACTTTAAAGTACTAATCACTTAATGGTATATCATTAACACTACATAAATTACTACTTTAATGTACTAATCACTTAATGACACTACACAAATTATTTTTGGTGTTTTAGTTAAAATTGAGTGATATAAATTTTGTTGAAATAAATTTAAATTATGCTTTTTTAATGACAAAAAATAATAAAATTCTCTCATTGTACATTCAATAACTTAAGAATATCATTTTTCGAATTTCCAATATAAATACAGCAAAGTCTACCCCAAAGAGTCTAAAAAGTGGCTCCTTAGGGTACTACAATGGTCATGGCCGACCTCAATAGTTCCTGCAATAAACGGATATTATTTACTCAAGGTTCATAAGTTTATGAAACGTTGTTTCAAGTGGACACTTTAACTATTATCAAAAACTTTTCTCATTTTTTTAAAGTATTTTTTGTTTCATTTGAGCAGCTACAAAGTATATATATTTTAGATATATATATTAGACCCATTCAAACTATATGAGTTTTTTATTTTACAAACAAGTTTTTGATAATTTTTTATGGAATTTTCTATCTTACACACAAGTTTCTAACATTTTTTTTAAACTGAATTTGTTTGTTTTTACTACTGTCAATATTTAATATTGTTAGCAGAACTTATTTCTTTCAAACATCTATGTATATATTTTATATTTGATAAAGTGTGATTAATATATACCTTAAAGTGAAATTGGCATTAAAAAAAAATATTTATTTTAACGTCCACAAATAATCTATAATCTATAAAACAAATTTTATATAATTTTAAATTTTGCTCTTTTGTATATACCTATATATATACCTTGTTGTTTAATAAGGTGTGATTAGAATACACATCATTGTATGTGATTGTTTTAATTTTTTAATGTGCGAGTTAAAATAGATCCGTCTGAAGAGAATAGTCTCCATCGCATCTCACGCGCTGTACGTAGCCAAATCGTTTTCCTTTTGTATTTCTACGCGACTTTGCTTTATTGCACGCCAGTCTATGTAATGGCCGGCAAGAAGGAGAAAGATTTTGAATCTTGATGGGTCTGCTCAAGTGTTTTCAGACGGAGGCTCAGTGGAGTGCAGAATCTACTGTAATGTAAGAGGCTCTTCTTTCCAACGGGAAGACGTCTATCATTATGGTCTCTCTGCAGGAGAGCATTTTGCTTTACATATTTCTTTCTCATCCGTTTCCTTATCTGGTAATCCAATCATTGACCTTAACTGTCATTTTTTTCATTGGAGGAAGTTTTGCTTAGTAGTGGGATGATATTATTAGAATTTAGATAAAAATGTTTTTTGGATTAATCACATTATTAGGATTTGGTCGAAATGTGGTTCATCCTCAGGACAAGGTGGAGAAACAAATTCGATTTTGATGATTAAATAGTGGAGATGCATCATTGCCCAAAAACAACCATTAAAAGTTAGTTAGAAATTAAATTTTTTAATAATAAGTTAATTAATTAAATAAACAATTTTATTAAAGAGGATTAAGAAATTTTGATTTTGATAAAAATAAATAAAATAACTAGCCATTAGTTAGTTAAGAATTAAAATTTTAATGATAAATTGATTAAATAAATAAAACATGGTTAAGAAATTTTATAAGGAGAAGGGAGGGATAAAATTTTATAAAAGCATTAGTTAGTTAGGAATTAAAATTTTTAATGATAAATTAATTAATTAAATAAATTAAAAGGTTAAGAGAATTATATAAATAAATAGAGAGAGGTAAAAAAAATAAAAATAATAATAAATAAAAGTAAAATGAGGAAAATAAAAATAGTAGAGTAAATAAATAAAAATGAAGAAAAATGAAATAAATTAATAATTAGTTAATTAAATTAAATAAATAAATAATAATTTTGAAATAATAATGATAATTCATTAATTAATTAATAATTACTAAATTGGCAAATTGAGAATATATATAAATATACATAAATATAAAAATGAACGAAAATACAAAATAAAACAAAATTAACTGGTGAGAGCTGAGATCCAACTCTAATTTCCAACCATCACCCTGATTGAGATTAAGGGAAACAATCGAAATTGAACGACATGCCAAGAATCTCAATCGGGATGATGGTTGGAAATTAAGTAAGAGTTGGATCCCAGCTCTGACCAGTTAATTTTGTTTTGTTTTGTATTTTCGTTCATTTTTATATTTATGTATTTTTATATATATTCTCAATTTGCCAATTTAGTAATTATTAATTAATTAATGAATTAATATTATTATTACTATTTCAAAATTATTATTTATTTATTTAATTTAATTAACTAATTATTAATTTATTTCATTTTTCTTCATTTTTATTTATTTACTTTACTATTTTTATTTTCCTCATTTTATCTTTATTTATTATTATTTTTTTTTCCCTCCCTATTTATTTATATAATTCTCTTAACCTTTTAATTTATTTAATTAATTAATTTATGATTAAAAATTTTAATTCGTAACAAACTAATGCTTTTATAAAAATTTACCCCTCCCTTCTCCTTATTATAAATTAAAATTTCTTAACCATGTTTTATTTATTTAATTAATTTATCATTAAAATTTTAATTCTTAACTAACTAATGGCTAGTTATTTTATTTATTTTTATTAAAATCAAAATTTCTTAATCCTCTTTAATAAAATTGTTTATTTAATTAATTAATTTATTATTAAAAAATTTAATTTCTAACTAACTTTCAATGGCTATTTTCGGGCAATGATGCATCTCCACTATTTAATCATCAAGATCGATTTGTTGCTCCACCTTGTCCTGAGGATGAACCACATTAGCTGGTTATACCAAATCCTAATAATGTGATTAATCTGAAAGACATTTTTATCTACATTATGGATCACAAAAGTCTTAGATCGAACATTATTATAATTGTTTTTTCTTGTTTTATTTGATAATTTAATGATTGATTTTGAGGTTTTGGATAAGTTGTTTTTTTTCATTGAAAGAAGTGATGTTCTTTAAGTTTGTGGGGTTTTGGTTAAATGGTGATGAGTCTCGATCGAGGTGATGTATGTGGACATGTTCATGAAGATGGAAAAAAAAGAGAAAAAATAAGAAAAATGAAAGGCACTGCCAAACTTACAAAAGGAAGAAGTGATCTTCTCTAAGATAGTTTAATTCCTTAAATATGGCTCTCATCTTTAATCTTTTTTCTGTAAATTTTAAACTTATAACTTAGTGCAAACTAAACCCCACACAAACCAACGAATCTATATTTCATGAACTTATATGAGTTATCAAAATTCTCTCCACTTCAAAATTCTAAAATTTAGGATTACCATTCAGTTATATATATATAATTGAATGAATTTATAAATTAAAATCATATATTTCCTCTAGGAAAAATTGTAACTTATGTATATTTTTAATAATAATAGTATATTATTAAAAGTATATATAAGTTATTTTAATGATTAGTTTAGCCATTTCTACATTAATTTAAATTTAACCTTTCACTTAGTTTTGATGATAAACCATATTGATTGGTTCTAAACACGTCAACAATATTCTATTACATGTAATTATTCTAAAAATAATAATACATTATGAAAATTATTGTGAATTTTCTTAAAATTAGAATTGAAATAGAATTTATAAATTAAAACTATATATTTCATCTATGAAAAATAACTTATGTATACTTTTAATAATGATATATTATCAATAATTATTGTGAAATCTTTTAAAATTAGGTTGAAAAAGGACTGTCAAATCTATTTATGTACATTGCACATAAAAACATCCCAAAAAAATAAAATAACTCACTATTTTATTTTGTTTTATTTTATTTTCTTATGTTTGAAATTCAAAAATGCGTGTTATATACAGAGTAACTTACTGTTCTTCTGGAATTAAAAAAGTGGGTTAGATTTATGTAGAGCGATAGGGAGGCCTATCATAGGAGGTTCGTGTGATTTATACATGCGATGAAGTAAATTTGTTCGAGTATATGAAGAGGAATTTTTTTAATTTGTGTTTTATTTTTTATTTTTATATAAATGTAATATATTTAAATTAATTAATTTTTATATGTAATTAATGTAAAAATAGAAAATTAGATAATTAATTAATGATGGTAATGATAATATTATTTAGGTTTATTAAAATTGAGGAATTAGTTGATTTGATTTAGAATTTTAATTTTTATCCAAAAAGTTGTAAGAGTGATTCTTAAATTCAAATAGTTTGATGAGTTAAAAAGGTAGTATGTGTGATATAGATGACAATTTTTTTTGGTCATGACATTTTAGGAATTGTTGAATAAATTTTTTACTATGTAGCTCAATTTTATTATTATTTTTCCGGATGTGGGTGTATAAATGTTAGAGGTGGACAACAAGTCCAACGTGCACCACATGGCCACACATGGGCTCTGTCTGGCTGCATTTAACACAGTCAGCGGCTCGCCTCCTTCTACCTTTAATGCGCTCAGATTGAATTTTCATTCTTCTCTCCACATAATGGCTCCGTGTTTCATTATTCCTCCATTGCCCTCCCGCCACATCTGCCCCTCTGCGGTCTCAGAGTCGAGCTCTCGAACGCACACAGGGAGGTAGTGCAGCCTCCATTGCTGCCTCACGCTTTCTCCTGACCTCCATTTCTCTCACAATCTTTATTGCAACCTCACTTTCACTCCTTCGCCTTAGGATTTCAATCCCTCCGCTCGCTCTGTCACCACGCCTTCGCTAACCTACCTCCCAATCGATTCCGACTACTCCAACATGCCCAGATGGCACAGAATGCACTGTTGCCGAGGTAGTGGTCGCGGTCGGGCGTCTTGTCCACCATTGTCCATTCACTCAGGGTCTCTTTCTCCGCCTCCTGAAGAGAATTCCGCCCATTCTCCTTCCACTTGCTGAGGCAAAGCTAGAAGTCAAGCTTGTCGACCACCTCTTGTTGTTCATCCTGAACCATGCACCTTGCCGCATGGAAAAAACTCTTGTCCAATGCCACTCCACAGGCTGAGGCTAAGGACGAAGCCGAGCTTCTCATCCTTAGCAAGTCCATTCACTTGGAGACACGCCCAACGCTGCCTGAGGAGAATTTCGCGCAATTTCATTACAACTGTGCTCTGGACAGACCCCGTCTTACCACCACCATCACGATCAGTTTCGAGGAAGAAGCCTCCTTTTCTGCTGAAAGTAGCACCAGGAAGAGACCTAGAAAATCCACCATTGCCACAATGCCTCCGCAGCTCTCAAGGAAGTTCGAGGCCCTACCTACTAAGCCCGCTGTCAATTCCTCCAGCACCAATGGTAGCAGCAACAGTGGTAGTGGGAGTCTAGAATGGTTGGGTGAATATTGCAGGAAAGACAGTGCCAGCGTAGTTCGCACTGATACAACACCTATACCAATTGCCCATCAGGCGACGCATGCTAATGACTCCTTCGACGAGTATAGGTTCCTCATTGTGGAGGAACCACCGCCTCAACAGAGTGACACCTAGCATGGAGAGGTCTTTCTTTACTGCTATGTTTATTTTCTATGTTAAAATGTCTTTCCAGAACATTTTCTCAACTTTTAAGTTTCTACTATCTGAAGCTGGTTTCCCCTTTGAGGGCAGCTGTATCATACCGGTTTCCCCATCTGGGGCAGTCATTATTTTATTTTTTTGACTTATAATGCCTCAAGAATTGGCTAGTATAGCAATTTCGAAGGCTCGACTCATCCTGTATATTATGTTATATTAATAGAATTTAGTCCAACTTAGAAAAAAAAAATATCCTTATTTTATTGATGTGGATTATTTTCTTAATTTAATAAAAAGAGATATTTTGATCCTTGAGATTATGGTTGATCATTTTAATCTTTGAGATTGGTGTTGGGCATCTCCTTATAATATCTTTATTTTCTTTATCTTAATTTTTTTAATAACACTACAATTTCTCCTAAAATTTAAATGTAATATATTTTTTAATATTATTGTTATTATGTAGAGTAACTTCTTACTATAAATAATTATAGTTGCCTTTGGTTGGAGTTAGAAGTAATTTGAAAAAAATAATTTGTCTTTAATGTTGTTTACCTTATTCTTGTACATTAGATAACTATCATATCCATACTTTTAATGGGGGGGAAACTATAGGATACCATGCATTGCATTTAATTCTGAGACTTTACATTAAAAATGCTTTTGGATTAATTCTATATTTCTCCACAATTTTCTATAGATACTATAATCCCATACTTCACAACCATGTAATATAACAAGAGTGATGAGGGTCTCGAAAAGAAGTTTATTCTTATCCCATGATTAAGTTAGTGTTAAATGTATATGATAAAAGTCACTATCATGGGAATTTTAGAGTAGAAATTTACAATTTGGTTGTATGAGGATATCAAATATCACATAATATATGACATTGTTACCAAGCCCATGAATACAAGTTATTTGGTTGGATATTGAATCCTTTATTAAAACATTGAGAATAATTAGACCTTGAGAACTACAAAGCTTGATTCCCTTGGTACCAAACAAATGCTTCTCGAATCAAGTCTTTAGAGTTTCTTATTTTCCAATTTAGTTATATTATGCACCACCAATGTAGATGCATGTTAATCTTGGGTCTATAAGTTTCTAAAGGGATCAAATCTTTTGAGTGTAAATGTTTTCATCATTTAAGATGGAAATAGTTTACTTGAAATCTCAATCCAAAAAATTAATAAATCAAATATTTGCAAAAATAAATATTTAAAAATAAAATGTTAATTATTGTCAACCTCTTTATATACACATAGAACAATATTTATAGATAAAAAACATACCTATTATATTTATATTTATGTATAAATTTGATATTCCTCTTTTATTTTTAGTTCAAAAATGCCTTCATTAAATTTTCAACAAAATACAGCTTACAGAGATCATCTCAACAATCCCTAGCCTCTCGTTCTCACTAGATTTTTTGAGTTGGGGGCCTAGAAAACACCAAAAAAGACATCTTACATACATTATTTATGGAAGGCTTTCTAGCCTTAGCATAGCTGGAAAAGAAAAAGAAAAAAGAATCCATATCTCATAGTTTCGTATCAAGGGGGGGCGAGGTGCGGGGAAAGTACAGGAGGAGAAGCAAAGAAGCCGACTCAATCATTCATGTGGAAGTATATATGCTCCACTCTCACCTTCAAGCTACAAATTTGGTCATTCGTGCGACAATTATGGCGCCAGAGGCTATCCAACTACTCCAGAATATCATTCTGGCTATATTGGATTTCATTGAAGTAAGCCATAATCTCATTTCTGTCTTCAGACCTGTCGTCTTTGAGGATATCCATATTGATTTGAATACATAAAAGTTACTCAAAAAGAGATTCGATGGTGACCAGAGAAACCACGTGACCAGACGAACAAGCTGGAGAAAGGGTCTCAGTATCCTCATATTCCAAACTACCCAAGTTAGCTGAAGGCCCGCTAAGGCCCGACTCAAGACGCCTTCCCTGAACTTGCTGCCCACCCCTGCGGCGAGGGCGACCCCACTGATGGGGCATGGAGAAGGGAACTGAACAAACTAAATCAACCAAATAACATAGACAAGCCCCTGAAGGGACAATAGTGTAACACTAGTAAAAACCACCACAATTTCCAGAAATACTAAACCACCCCAAGGGAGGGAACTGCACCGGCTCACACACCACTCGACTACCAGAGCAAGACCAATAATTCATGAACCAAACCGGACCACCAAGCACAAAACACCAAAACCACCACATTAAATTCCCTCCACCGCAGATGAACCAAATACAATTAAACAAGGAGAAACACCCATTATTCTCCCTAGTTGCCTTGAAGCTGTCCTCACACCCGCTAGTGCCTAGGCGAAGCCATGAAGATCCTATAACCTCACCCTATCCCCAGCACCAGGCAGACAAAATTTTGGTCATGCAACCAAGCAAAAAAACTAAAAAATCCACAATGCTTACCTCTCTCAGATATGTGCAGGCCTAGGGAGAGGATTTTGTTGAGATAAAACCAGTGCCAAACCATGAATACTCTGAGCCAAGCCAAATCTATGCCTATTCACATGCCTAGGTCCCAAGGACAGAGAAATCGATTTACTCACAACCGCACCTCAACACCTCGAACCTCCACAACGCCTCTCAACCAAGGCCGAAACCTCAGGGAGGCACCATGGTTGCAGACCCTCACACCTTGCTTGCCATAATTCATCTTAATACATTCCACAATGGACTGCTCCTCAAGCCTATTTTCAAATTTAACAACGGAGATGACCGTATCCTCCCTCGCGCCGACATATTAATTACCTAAATTATGCATGATATGAACTTAAATGAGCACGTGGAGTCGAAACATGGTCCAAGGCCCACGTGAAAGACACTTGTACCATCGAGTAGTCACCCCATCAAGGGATATTTCTCTTTTTTCTTAATATATAGTAATTAATGTATTAATTTTCCGTATATATTAATTAGATACACATATAGTGTTTTTTATTTACTTATAATAAGTATTAGATATATTTTTTAAGCCATAAATATAAAATGTATACACATATTAATATGTATATCATATTGGATTATAGAACTAACATCTTTAAAATATAATAAATATGTATCTAATTTTAATTTATAATATTAAATTAAATTAAATTGAATTATATATATATATATATATATATATATATATTAGCACAAATAATAAAATTAAAATGAATTATTTTTAACATCTTTATTCGAATTTGAAAATATAATTTTTCATTTTAAGCTTATTATTAAACACTACACTAATACATCATACACTACCCTAACCTATAAGGTCACCTTAGAGTGTACTTTTATTAAAATTTGTTTAAGTTCTAACGACACACACGATGACAATTGTGGGAGCATTATAATGTGTCTCCTTAGTGTTAAGACCATACATATTTTTCCTCATTAATTTAGCCATGTTCATGAGATGGTGTCCTCGTAGCATTATTATCTACATCATGTTATTAGTCCTTTCTTGGACTGTAGCAATCCATAGATCCTTGAAATTTAATTAGTTTTTGCGTTGATTAAAATTTTTCCCACTCAATTCTTGTTTATCTAAATTTTCATATTAATTATTTTCATCTACGAAATTCTTAAGCCAAAATTATTGAAGAAAGAAAGTGGACCTCTTATTTTTGGCTTCTCTCATCGAGCTGCGAAAATGTAGTGGAAAAATATATTTATCTAAAGTTTAAGTTGTTTCCTATTTTCCTAGGGCAAGCGTTTATCCAATGTTTTTGTTTAACAAGCATCGGGCAAGCGTTTATCCATGTTTATCCAAAGTTTCTATTTAGCAAGATTTCATTTATATAAACTAGGGTATGTCTTTGCCTAGTCTTTTCATCCTTATTTTTATCATGGAATGTAGATGGAGATGCCACATATTGGAGACTTGTCAGAAAGTGTTGTAGGTGGTGGTGGTGTATGTAGGTGTTGATACAAGTGTTGCAAGTGGTGTAATAACAATAATGTGGCATATCAACAATAAATCCAACGATTTTGAATGGAAGGTATTACCCAGTGATTCTGAAAGGGGCAGGTCGAATTTGAAATCAATCCATCCAGCCGCCGCGAATCTGAAATGTAAGCATCCTACTTTGTATTTTCTGAAGGTCGAATATGAAATCGAAAATCTAAAATGTAATCATTTTGCTTTTTATTTCATGGAAAATTATTTTATACTCTTTATAACTTGTTGCATTGCTTTGAAGGATTGCCTCGACTTTGAGGTTGAGTAGCCAGAAAGGTTATTCTTCTCATCGTCTTAGCAGTTGCATAGTAACTTGACTTAGGGTCTAAACCCATTTTTCCAAACAATTTTTTTTTGGTGGATTTTTTTCAATAACGACCCCATACTAAATTACTAATGTTTTCTAGATGGGGTCCCAGTTTCTTCTCTTCATTTCCATGGTTGACATCAATATTGATCATGTCTTTCTCTATGGAGACAGGCTTTTGGAACATCTTGGTAAGTGTATGTTTGCTAGGCCTTCTACAAAACATGGAAATTGTGATGTGAAATGCCCTTGTGTCAAACTCAATTTGCATATTCTTTGTGGGTCATAGTCTATGTCAAAGCTCCAAAACCCTTCCTGTGCGCCTCCTTGTCGCCTTCTCCAGCTAATACATTCCTTTTTATAGGGGTTTCTCTACATAGCCCATATGTCTTGCAACTGACGCAGTTGGACTCTAGGCGAGCACAACTGGATACCGTCAACGAACGAAGTGATAGTGAGTGAGGGATTGTTTTATATCATTGGTCATTCCCTCCCTCTCATGCTTCTCTAGCCTTGCTTGCCATGCCCTCCCTCTCAGACATGCTTATCTAGTTGGACATGCCCTCTCATGAATTTTTATCTGATTTACATTGAATTAGTTGTGGTAGGAAGATGCCCTCCTTCTCAGACAGGGTTATCTGGTTGCGCATGCCCTTTCATGATTTTTTATTTGATTTACATTGAATTAGTTATTGCAGGAAGAGGAAGTAGACTTGTGACATTACATCTCCCTCCCTAGTGAAATCGAAGAGAATACTGGAAAAAAGGCAAGAACATATCTATCTATAGCGAGAGTCACCCCTATCCATAGAGAGCCGGTGAGGATGAATTGAGATGGTTAAGCAGTCGTGCAATAGACCCCTATGGAGAATTATAACAACCATACACCTTGTGCATCAGACCTACCTAAGTGGAGAATGAGAACCGCCATAGTGAGCAGTAGGATAAATCTAAACTGGGTTAGGTGGTAATTAAGAGGATCGAGAGTGCAAACACTTGGACATGCAAGAGTGAAATTTCATTTAAGTGAAAACCTTATCTTGCTTAATCCCAAAGTAAAGAATGAAAGGTTTGGTGCCAGTCCTTTACTCATTATTGACTGCTCCCTTTGGTCGCAATACTATATGTTGGGGAGCTCTCGTTCGGTCGCATAACTAATAGAATGGAATTACGGCAAGGCCTTTGTGAAATTAGAGTGAGAATTCTAAAATATGATGCACTCAATAGGGGCTTGCTTCTTATTGGATAGAGGATTGATAGGTATCACCCCCCTACTCATAAATATCCACTTGTCAATTTCCAATGTGATAATTTCTTATATGGTATCTGAACTACAATATTGCCTGGTGAAATCTATCCATGTCTTACTCCATGTGCATGGTTCAAAATACCTTATTCCACACTCAATAAGAAAGGGAAATTCCATATCTAAAAGGTGCCTTGTGAATGGGAAAGAAGCACCATTGGGGTTTGTTAAATAAGATTCATGTAGAATATCTTTCTTTAAGGAAGCAATGCAACTCATAAGAAAAGAGATTCTTATGCAATATAGAAGCAAGTGGATTTGATCTCCTTCCTATAGTCTATGCATACCTTCTTCCTCATACATATCATTGACCACAGTTGAGTTAGCGAGCATTCCCTGGGTGGTACGTAGCAGTAGTGCCTAGATAGATTAAGGCCTCCAACTTGTGAGCTTCCAAATCGGTAGGTTCTTCTAGGATATAGAAGTTAGGCTAGCGTAATGAGATCCTTGTTAAACAACCATAAGTGGGTACTCACCATATGGTCCTCATCATTCATTTTATTTAGGAGCGGAATGTCTTCATGCATTTTCACATGCTTTACGTAGTTGTCCCTCTAGAATAAATACCTATTCAAAAATCCCCATGGCAGGAGCTTCTTGTTTGGGTTACTTTCTGGTCCTCACCATCCATTCTATTTAGGAACAACTTGTCTGCATGCATTTTGACATGTCTCTGTGCTACCTATTCACCTGAATAGTTAGTGACATAGAGCATAGAGCACTACTATGCACATTGGACATTGGGTTTTGAATTGTCGCAAAGAGGAATAAGTGGTAAGTTCATGGGCCCATTGGGGCAGACAAGTGTTAGAATCCTAGGCCCACATATGATTTGTATTTAATTCAATTATCAAATTTTATTGTATGACAATTTTTGCATGTCTTATAGGTATTTTACATAGTTGTCTTAAAGTGTTTACACATGTTTCTTATAGGTATTTTTTTTGCAAGACATGCAAGAGAGTATTGAAGTGTTTAGGTATCCAGTGGTAATAGATCCTGAATTTTTGGTGATTCCTTGTCATCCGCGTAGCAAGAACCTATCCGCCTAATAAAGTAGTGAAGGAATTCTCTCTGTAATAGATACCTTGTGATCTATCTGCTTCCTAAGCAAGTAGTGAAGGAATTCTCATTGGTACGCTACCTTATGCTGATTTTGATGTTATTCTGCTGGTTAACTGCTACAATGCATAGTAGTTCAGTAATGTTTTTGGAAAACTTTGTTGTTCAATATTTGCATAGATTTCATTTTCCAGATTGAAGCGAGTATTTTTCAATGCTTAGTGGTTGGAGCAATCTGGTTTGGAAAAATATGTTTTTGAATATCTGGGTGGGTTTTATTTACCAAGCTATATTGAGTGGCTTGCAATGCTCGGTAGTTGTGAGCAATCATTTTGGAAAATTGCGAATTGTTGCAATGATCAGAGTTGTGAACGGTCTGTTTGCTTGCAAAATAATGATGTTGAATATGTGGGTGGACTTTATTAGTGAGAGGATGAAGCCAATATTTTGCAATATTGTTTGGAATGTTAATGTTGTTGAAATATAAGTTGTAGTCTATACCCTACAGTAAAATATAGAAAAATATTTGTGACTGCTGATTTCATTAAGATCCATTGTTAATATAGTGTGTATCATATCATACCCATTGTGAATTTAGCTTGTATTGGGAGGTTTTAATAAAAACCAAACCTACTTGCGAACACACAATTTCCATGTCAGTTTCCATGTGACCACTCATTATCAATATGAATTTCGGTTCCATTGTCAATTTAATGTATATCTCAGTTTTTACTTGACCTTTCTAAACTTTTGGTTCCTTATTTGGATAGGGCCCTGTGAGGTGCCTATCGCACATGTAGGCCTTTAGATTATGGGTAGAGGTGGAGCTACCAGAATTTCCCCCACCGACCTGCCTTTTTTTTTGTCACAACCAACATTTTCCATCATCACCTCATGCTACCTTATTCGCACTTCCAAAGAGAGGTGGCTACACTATCAATTTAATGTATGTCCCAAAGTATTTGGAAGACAAAAGAGTTTCCTGATAGCTTTTCCAAGGGTTTAATGATGACTTGCATAATAACTTGTAACTTTCTAAACTAGGTTGAAGTCTCTTATTTCATGGGGTGTTGTCCTTGTACTGGTGTTTAAGTGTCATACTCATTCTACAGATAACTTCTCCAATTTCTTTTGAACTGGTTGCTATATTTTTTCACATAGTTGCAAACCTTGGAGGCCCAACTCTTCTAGCTGTGAGCCTCCAAGAAGGCACAACCTTTGATCTAAAGCACATATAACTTCAATATTTTGACATTTTAAAAAATTGACAATTAAAGGCTTGAAAATAATTAAATTGGTCACACAAATATTGATGGGTGGCTCAAATTACTTATTTTAACATAATTTAGTGAAGTGTTTTCACAGAGTTTGGAGGATTTTATGTTCGATAACAACAGTATTCTTTAAACACTTACAATCCAAATATTGTCACTTACTAGGTTATTAATCAATACCCATAAAACATATAGAAATACCCCTAAAACATATCAACATTTCATGGTATTAATTGGCTCTCATACCAATTTGTGGTGTCCCGATCCCCAACTGGTAAATTCCACTCTCAATAACACTGCATAAAAACCATTCAATTGTTTCGGAGGCGTTCATATTCATTTATTCTAGTTTGGGACCTAGACCTAGAAATTTAATTAAAATTCAACGCAATATTCAAATGTTTATGCAATCAATATGCAACATGTGTAATTATCAATTAAAATACACCAACAGAAGCATAATTATCAATTGTACATAAATCACACATAATGGAAACTCACGAACAACAACACAAGTACTTATATGTTAAAAAGAGCCAACTGGCTATGGAATATCCATGTTCCACCAAGCCATAGACCATGTGGTTCATAAGATCAACCACAGACACCCCCGAGCTAGGACAACCACTTCAAGGATAATAGCTAACATAAAAAATAAAAACTCAAGTCATGACACCAGCCCCAACATCCTTTGTCTCCAACCACAAGTTCATGTCCCCCTCACCAACACCCAAGTAGAAAATCCTGAAACCCTCTATGGTGCCTACCAACAAATCCATCTGACGATTGGTTATAATAGTATTCACTTGAAAATATAGGAGCCTTGTTGTTTCCTAGTGTCCAAATGTCAAATAACCAACCGAATAATCCCCTCAATTGGTGTCAAAGCCCAACGAGGACTCTCTAACTATATCTAACCAATTTCCCCACCATAAATCAATGGAACCAAACCATAATCAGGGCCAACAAACCCTCAAATCTACCAAGCTCCCTGAGCTACTTTGGAGCTCAGATAAAAATAAGATCCCTTTGGCACAATTAACTTATTAACTAGGCCCCAACCAGTTCTAGAGTCCAACCCCAGGACTCACTGTCCATCAGTTACTAGACTTAGTTTTCTAAATTTGTTACTGAGTAATGAATGAATAAAATCATAATTTAAAAAAAGCTATCGTAATTTTTAAATGCATGGCCACAACTAGCCATGTGGCACTTACTGAAGCCATGTGGGTCCCAGCACGCACTTTTCCACCAAACCCATTTTTTGCCTTGTTTCCTTGGATTTTCATCCCCATACTCTTTCCATGGAGTGGGATCTGTAGTCAGCCTTATATTATTAATTTATAAAAATATATACAAATTTACAATATTTACACCGTGGCTCCCCTGGCCACTTAGCAAAAACTAGTAGATCAATATCTAATGCAACTACATGGGAACATTGATCGCATAATATATCATCCATCTCAGTAGAATAATATTCAAAAGTAGTTATTATTCACTAGTCTAATATACTGAATACATATATTTTCATGATCAAAACAAGTAGGGGTATTACAATATGCTTTTTGTTTCATCTTATTTCATGCTTTTTAACTAAGTTGTCCTTCAATGGTTTGAGAACCTCTTGTTGGTGCCTATGTGGTCCACCACTACTTTAGCCTTTATAATCCCATTCAAGGGTAATATAATAGATGGAGTATGATATTCATAAAGTGCCATAAATGGGGATATTTTTTATGAAGTATGGAAGGATGTGTTGTAACACCATTTTGCTAATGGAAAGCACTTCACCCATTGTATTTGTTTATCATATACAATGAAACAAATATTTCCTTCCAAATATATATTCACAATATTGGTTTTCCCATTGGATTAAGGATGGTAAAATGAGGTACAAGCTAATTGACCACCCACACAAGAAAACAATCGAGTCTAAAAATTTCCAGTGAAAATTGGATCTTTGTTACTTACAATATTTTTTGATATTTCATGTAGTTTTTCAACTATTTCCATAAATGATTCAACCACTGTAATTTCTTTAAAAGGATGATAAAGGAAACAAAGGTAAGCATGTTTTTTCATGCGATCTATCACTACCATATTGACATTCTTCCCTTTATATTTGACTATACTTGTAATAGAATCCATTAAAACGTCTTCCTAACATTGTCTTGGTATGGATAATTGTTGAAGGAGCCATAGGGTATTTATTATATCTACCTTACTCTGTTTTTCATACCATACATTCAACCAAAAACTTTTTCAAAAAATAAATAAATTAATTAATTAAAAAAAAAAAATCTTTCTTGACCTTATGGTATGTTTTCAAGAAAACTTGATTGTCCTTTTACAAGGGAAGTGTGTAATACCAAAATGTCCTTCTATGAGAATTGATAATTCTTACATAGGTATAAGAAATATGGATAACACCATAGATCATTCTTCCACATAAATTTTTCTACTACGTGAGGGTCCCCTTGTAATTGTTGAATGATCTTACATACCTTCTAATCTTGCTTCCTTTCTATCCTTGCTTCTTCCTCCTAGTCGGATTATGGAATGGAAATAACACATTAAAAAACCTTTGTGTCGCCCCGTTTTATTAAGAGTGCATCTTCCACAATATTTTTCTTTTCCTTTTTGTATATAATTTCAAAGTCATGACCTAACATATTTGTAATCGATTTTTTCTATCTTTTGAAGATAATCTTCACTGCAAGAAGTACTTCAAAGTATCATGATATTTTTCGTTTACTTTGAAGTGCCTTCCTTTTAGGTATGGATGTCATTTCTTAACTATAAGTATTATGAGTAACATTTATTTTTCATAGATTAGTTTAAGTTCTTTACTTTAAGTTCAATACTATAAAAGGCAAGGGGTCATTCTTCTTACATCAAAACTACACTAATGCCATGGATTAAGGAATCATAATACACAATATTGAAGGTTTTTGTGAATTCAGGTGTGGTTTATATGGGATTTGTACACATATCCTCTTTAATTTTTCAAAATCGTTGGTTTCTTCTTTACTAGAAGAATTTTTTTCCTTATTCAATACTTTTGTTAGAGGTGCTACTCTTTGACTATAATTATTGAAAAACTTGCAATAATATCTTTTCAATAGTAAGTGTCCTTTGAGTTTCTTCAAGGTCTTGGGGATTATCCATTCCCTCATAACTTTGATTTTGTTAGGGTCCACTTTGACACCTTCATGGAATATAATATGACCCAAATATTCCACTTCTTCAACGCCAAATAAAAACTTGGAAGGATTTGCATATAGTTGTTTCTCTTACAATGGTGTTAAGACCTTGTCAACATGTTTTACATGCTCTACCCAATATTTGTTGTGTATTAGTATGTCATAAAAAAATACTAACATTTATTGAACCAAAAGCGTGATATCACTCCATTATGCATAGGGATACCTGTAAGGCTTAATCTTAAGTGTGACACTTCCAAGTTGTTGAATATAATGGTCGCGATCTTGAGCAAGTGGAAGACCCTTACACATATCTAGAAATACATTGGAATGATTGTTGATAAATTTTTGGAGATCCAATGGAATAGAGGACACAATTGTTTGATCATATAATGTACATAGTTGTGAAATTACAACATGGTATCTTTTTTTGGCAATGTTGTCTTGCTATTAGAGCTTATCATTTTAGAGAGTTTTCCTTTCATACCTCTAATATTAATTTATTATCCTTCTATGGAAAATATTATGAAAAAAAATTGAAAATTAAGGGTCAATGTTCCCAATGGTTGTAACCATTTGACCCCTAATAGAAAATTGGTACCACCAATTTGGGTCATAATCATTAGAATATCCAATAAATACTCCCCATTTTTCAACTTAATTCTATGGAACATCCTTGAATAATTTATAATTCTATGGAACATCCTTGAATAATTTATGCTACCTCCATATGTAATCATTACTTGAAATTCTAGTGTTGGAAAACATAGCAATTAAGAAGTTTTTTCAATTTGTAATTGATGAAGTTATGGGTAATACTTGGATTAATCAATAATGTTATTTTTTATTTTCGATATATCCTTCTATCTTGAGGGCATGTGGGGAATTGATGATGAAAAAATGCATGACAATATATTGTTGGAATAGTCTCTTCTAACTCTATATCTTGTGATTATTCTCCTTCTTGGTCTTCTTCATCTTCATAGTCTATGTAGAATAATTTATTCTCATTGAAGTTATGCCCCTTACTCTACTTTTTGTCATAATTAAAACATAGTCCCTATGTTCATCTTTCATCCATATCCTGAGGTTTCTGTTGATTTTTGGTAGCATCGGAAGTGCTCTAACTCTCAAAATTGGTGGAGAGGCTCAGGAATTGGTATTCCAAAAAACCCAAAAACCGTCTGCAAAAATTAAACTTAGAATATGTTTTATTATAAAAATCAATTATTGTAATGGGGGCCTTGAGTCTAAACTTATGGAAATTAAATAGCTAAAGGGTATTAATAAAACAGAGTGTGAATGATCTAGAAAAGGTGAAGATCAAGTCAAGTTATAATATTAACCATTGATTAAAGATATAATCTCGGTCGTTGATGTCTCAATGAGAAGACTATAAATGAAGGCTTGAGGTCCATTTGGAAAGTGACACCGAGTGAATATAGTGATCAAATTATTCTAAGGGAGTAGTGCTCGGATGAAGATCAAATCTAAGTGATTCCAGTGCAGTGAGGGGTAGATACAGTTTTGGTCGTAGGATCTTCTCCGGGACCAAGAATACAAAGTAGAGAGGAAAAAAAACTAGAAAAGGAAGCAGTGCACCTCCAAAGAGTGTGATGCATCACCTAGAGAGGGTGACATAGCCCCACGCAGAGGCAGTGCAGTGTTTTCTCGAAGTAGTCTGAGATTTGCTGGGAAATCGGGGTTCTGAGCTGGGAGGACTGGAACTATACTTTATGAGGAGAATATCAATCCCAAAGAGGAGGTGATGCAGTCCACATAGGTCCCCATGCAATCCTACGCAGCTACTACATAGAGGGTGTTGAGGTTTTGTCAATTCAGCTACCGGATCAGCCGAGACTTGTAGTGTGAGGTAAACTCACTATATTTTTGTCTATCATGTTTTCTCTGTAGTGTATAGCCAACAAGGCATCCAAAGATTGTATTTAGAAACTGTTGCTTAATAATAAAAAACCCTCAAATCTGTTGCACCCATTTTCCCGCATTGGGTTTTTCCGGGGACTTTCGTCCAAAATAAACATGTCCTATGTGTGTATTTTTCTTTGCTAAGTTTCCTTGTTTCAGAATCATAATAAATTAAGTGTAGGTTGCTTCTGTAATTTACATCAATATTTCATGAAGAAATCTGAAATAACTATGTAATGTAATTTACAAGTAGATGAAGTAGATTCAGTTGGTTGCAGTAGGATTCCTGAGATTGTTAGATCTAGGAATTTTCACATGGTATCAAAGCATTTTATGTGAAAATGGAAGAGTAGACCTAGCACTAAAGTGAAGGCCAAATAGCTACAGCAACAACAGATCGAATCCCTAGTGGGATTGTGCTTCCATAAAGGTTGAATTTTCGAGGTGGTATCTCTCTAAGTGAGTCGGCAGAGAGGTAAGACTTCCAGATCAAGATCTTGTCGAGGCAGAGGAAGTAGCACAGAGCCTTCACATAGAGCCAGAGGGATGCAATTTTTTCTTAAAGCAGTTGTTGGGAAGAGAAGTGTTAGACGAAGAACAAATGCACATAGCGAGGGAATTTTTCCTCAGCGAGTTCCTTGCTGAGGAATTAAACATTTATCATTTTTTGGGCAGTAGAGGAGCAAAAAACTTACCAGATCCATCAGGGAGTGTGTAATCTAGCCTAGAAGATCTGCAGTATGGAGAAAGAGGGTGAAATTTGACAATTTTCGGCTGATATGGCATCTCACGGACTTAGAGATTAGGAACAGTTGGAGGGTTCCTCCAACTACATGATCTAGAAAGAAAGAATCAAATTCCTTGTGGGAGAATATGATCTCAAGGCATTTTTGGAAAACATGGTTGTTGTACCTACGGATCTAGATTAGAATAAAAATTACAAGTCCAATATGGAAAAGGCCAAGAGGCCATTCCTTCATGGTGTCAAGGATCATATAATTTCTCATATAGCTAGCAAGGACACAGCCTGATAGATATGGGAGGCCTTCTCCCTGATATACAAAGGAACTTCCGAGCAACGGAATATGTACTTGGAGTAGGAGCTCCGGATGATCCAGATGAAAAAGGGGGAAATCATTATTCCATTCTTAACGAGACATTAGGATAACCGTGATCAGTTGGAAGTCATGGGATCTACCCCATCTTCTACAACTATGGTGAGGTTGGCCCTTAACGCAGTCATTGAGGAATGGAATTTTTTTTTCCAAAGTATTTTGGGTAGGGCAACACTACCTAGGAGGAGGAGAATGCAACCCTCACATCAAATGGACATTAAGGGAAACAAAAAAAAAAAGAGAGATGTTTCGAAGGTGAAGTGCTTCAGATGTGGCGAGGTGGGACACTTTGCATCAGAATGTCCTCTAAAGAAAAAGGACAAGGATGAGAAGCACGATCCAAAGGTTGCAACCGCGAAGATTGAGGAGGATGAGTATTCCATGAGTGCCCACGCATCTCTAGGAGGGAGGCGGGGGGACATAGAACTGTATTTCACCTTGAAATTTAGCTGGGAAAGATCCTTGAGGAACCCAACTCATGGATAATCACCTTGCTACGGGAGCCCATGATCAGTAGTAGCGGGATGGAGGAGTTTCAATTGATGCAAAGGAGTGTAGAGATGATAGTTGCAGTGGGTAGAAACGCCAACTTTTGAAACAACTTAGAGCAAAGCAGCAACAACATAGTGCAGAGCAATAACAACGTAGTGCAGAGCAGCAAAAACACAGTTTAGGGAAACAGTAACGCAGTGCATTAGAGGGACATCTCATAGCTATCAACAATCTGTGTCTTTAGCACCGAGATGCATCACTGAACACTTGTTATAATTTTTGGGTGGTTTCAGTTGCTTCTCTTACCAGCTGAGTTGTAGTGTTAGCGGTGGCAGTGCTAGCAGCATAGCAGATGCAACATTTGGGAGGGAGTTTTAGTACAAATGCAAACGTGGAAGTGGCAATGTCGTGGGTAGCAGTACAATTATAGAAACAACACAGTGGTTGGTGGACAACTTGTGAGACATCAGCAGCATAGAGGATGCTTCAGGGTCAGAGCAGTATGCAACAAGCATGTTGTTAGAGCACTTTCCCCGCTAAAAGGGAGTGTTGATTTTTGGTAGCACTGGAAGTGCTCTAAGTCTAAAAATTGGTGAATAGGCTTAGGCACTATTATTCCAAAGAACCCAGAAATTGTTTGTGAAAATTCCACTCAGAATATGTTTTATTGTAAAAATGAATTATTTTAATGGGGACCCTAAGTATAAACTTAGGGAAATTAAATAATTAGAGGGTATTAATAAAACATAGTGTGAATGATCTAGAAAAATCAAAGGTCAAGTCAAGTTATAATCTTATTTTTTTATTAGAGATCTAATCTCGGTCATTGATGTCCTAATGAGAAGACTATAAAGGAATGCTTACGGACCATTTGGAAAGTGACACTGAGTGAATCTAGTGATCAAATTCTTCTGTCACAACAGTGCTTGGACGAAGAACAAATCTAAGTGATTCCAATGTAGTGAGGGGCAGAGACAATTTTGATTAGAGGATATTCTTCGAGACCAAGAATACAAAGTAGAGAGGCAAAAGAACCAGCAGAGGAAGCATCAAAAACTCCAGAGAGTGTGACACAGTATCCAGAAAGGGTGATGCAGGCCCATGTAGGGCACACGAAGAGGCAATGTGGTGTTTTTGATGAGTAGTTCGAGATTTGTTGAGAGATCGTGCTTCTGAGCTGGGAGGGATGGAACTAGACTTTCCAAGGAAAAGTCGATCACAGAGAGGAGGTGGCAAGGTCCATAGAGGTCCCAACCTAGGCCTATGCAGTTTTTGCATAGAGGTAGGGCAGAGGGTGTTGGGGTTTCGTCAGTTCAGCTACCGGGTCAGTCGGGACTTGCAGTGTGAGGTAAAATCATTATATTGTTGTTGATCATGATTTATCTGTACTTGATAGCCAGCAAGGCATCCAAATATTGTTTTTAGATATTACTTCTTAATAACAAACCCTCAGATCTGCTACACCAATTTTCCTGCATTGGGTTTTTCGAGGACTTTCGTCTAGAATAAAGGTGTCCTATGTGTGCATTGTTCTTTTCTTAGTTTCCTTGTTTCATAATCATAAGAAATTAAGTGTAGGATGCTTCACTAATTTAGTTCAACATTTCATGAATAAATATGAAATAATTATGTATTCTAGTTTGAAATTAGATGAAGTAGATTTAGTTGCTTGCAGTAGGATTCCTGAGATTGTTGGATGTAGGAATTTTCACAGTTTCAACCTTGTTGTTTAAAGAGAGGGAGCATGATTTTCCTTACAATTATTAGTTACCAGTTTTCTAGTAGCCATATTTTTACTTTTAATTTTCCTTACTATAATGAAAGCATGCTATGGGAATTTATGTTCAAAGAGACACACCTCTTGTTGGATTCTTTCCTTTAAAGTTCCTATAAATAGTTTTAACAATTTATGCTCTAAAATTTTCCTTATCCCAAGACTCAACTTTTGGAATTGTTGAATGTGCTTTGTAATTTGATCTTTTTGTCAAAGATTTACCATTTGACTAAATAATATATTTCTCTTAATATCCCCATGGTGTGTTAAATTATTTTCTAAAAATGGACCAATATACAATAGAATCCTTTTTATTTCTCCAAATCCATTGATACCATACATGTTGATATTGTTCTAAAAACATGATTTCATATTTAACTTTCGTAAGGCTACCACTTGGTGTAGATAAAAATATTGTTCCATATAGAATAGCCATGTTATAGGATTGTTACCATCAAAATTCCTCATATTGACCTTCAGAATGCATTAGTTCCTTGGTGCTGATTTGAAGCCCTAATGACGTGGATCTTGGATTCAAAAGTCACGATTATGGTTATATGGTTCAATATTTTTTCTCTCCAATTGAGATAAAATACTTCCCATTTTTTATTGAGTCTCAACGCCATGCTTCTCCTTATGTTCATGATTTCCTTGGATCTCCATATCCCTTATAGGGAGATTTTGTAATAGCATGGTTTGTATTTTTTTTTTCTTATTTGCAGTCATGGAGTTTTGTATTTTTACCTTGTTTTCACCAACCGATCATTTCAATAGTGATAATTCAACCCTCATATTGTCATTTATTTGATTAAACTGAATTTCCAATGTTGATAATTGGTACTCAAAGTCTTTTGTTTCTTCATGAATCACGAATGATACTTCAGGAGGTAAAAATTCATGTAAAAATATATATTAACACGGTTGATGGGACATGTATTCCAAGCTTAGTGTTGGGAAAAAACATCCTAGCGAGTGCTCATTTCAGTTATTATCGCTAAAGGAAATTGGCAAAGGAAAGGCTTTAGAAAGGAAAATGGCATTTTGGCACAATTATTTATGAAAATAATGGAAAATAGGAGAAAAGGAAGGTGAAAGGTCGCAAGTTTCTTGTGAGGAGGAAAATGAAGGAAAAATAATGGGAAATGAAGAAAATGGAGTTGTCATTAATAAAAAGGCTTATGAGGATCAGTTGGTAAGCTTTTGTCAATGCATTTTTGGATCTCTCTCATTATTCTCTTTCTCTCTCATACTCTTGGATACTTAGAGTTTTCTTGGAGCACTCTTGGAGAGTGTGGACACTTGGTGACTTTGAGCAAGAAGGAAAAGGAAGAGCAGGAAAGCATAAAAATACATCAATGTAAACAACTATAATGGGTTTTGATTGTAGGTACCGAGTTACATGTATGTGTTCCTCACTAGTTTTGGCATGCATGGTGTATGCATGTGGATTTTCCTAGCCTTGCCATTTCCTCGATATCCATGGTGTTGTGGGTTAATTTCGATTGATTGTTTTTTGGTTGGTTCTCATGATTCCTTTAGTTGTGGATTGATTTATTAGTTTTGTGAAGCCTTGGTTGGACAAACACTCTGGAACCCCAACAAAAAACTATGGGTTGAGTTACTAGTAATGGAAGCCTTGGTTGGAAAAATGCTCTGGAAGCTCTAGTGGGTTGAGTTACTAATCCTGGAAGCCCTGTAACAGTTGGGGTTGAGTTACTAGTCCCAGAAGCTCTGTAACAGTTTGGGTTGAGTTATTAGTCCTAGAAGCCCTAATTGGAAAAAACACTCTAGAGCCCAGAAAGAACTTGGATAGAGACCAATCAATGATGGTTGTGATGTTCGACCATGAGATGGAATCATTGGTTGAGGGTTGAGGTGGTTTGGCCTCTGGAATCCCTGGATTGTTTGTGATTGATGTGTTTGATGGCATCCCACATTCATGCTTCAAATATGGCACGGGGGTGATTGGATGAAGAGATATTTGGCTCAGCCAATCTATGGTCGGGCGGAACGTGGTAGTCCCATCTCCAGTTGGTTTTTGCATTCAATAATGAAGAGCTCATTCCTTTGGTAATTGGTATTCAAATGTATTGGTTTCCTTTTGGATTATATTGTTGTTGTATTTGTTAGATTTAGTCTTTGCAGCCTTCCTCCAGTGATCAAACATGCTCTTACAAAGTGATTTTAAGGCGTCAAGGTCAAATTTTGTCATTTCAATGAGTCTTCAAGCGAAATTTGGTCACTAGGCATTAGGTCTAAGGGTTTGTTTTCACTCTTTTCAAAGTTGTCCAAATGTTGGTCCATGTCACCATTCTGCTGAGTGTGCCATCATTCAGAGGGTTTTCATCATCATGTCAAGTTCCGTTGGGTCATTTTACATCTTTTTCATGCTTCAGTTGTGCCTTGGTAAGGTCCATTTCCCTCACCTAGGGTTTTGGAGGTAATTTCTCTTGGATGGTCAAATCATCGAAAAAACTTGTATCCTGATGTTCATACACCTTCCCCTATCATTAATGTACCTATTGCTACTTCCCATCACTACAGATCCCCAAATTCCTCATTTTTGCACAAACTGTTTATTGCCAACTTGGCAATTTTCAGGCTAGGCCTCAGAGCTCCTTTTAATCTCTTCCTCACACAAAATGAAATCCAAATTGTTAATTCCACTTGGGTTGATAGCCAATATCCAGGGCTTCCAAACGAGCCATCATGAGCTCAATTTGATGCTGAAGTGCTCATCAGGTTGAAAGGCGCGCCACCCACTCAGCTCTGCGCGCACTCCATTTTCAATTCGTCAATTTTTCAACTTCCACTTAATTTATTTACCAGACCAAATGTTTGGGATGAAATTGTCATGATGTAAAATTGATAACATATGTAACTTTGGCTTATTTTTATCTATTCTAGAAGATTCACTCTCAAAAAGGTAAAAATCATGTAAATGGATCAGTTCCCACTCTTTTAGAGGCAAGTTGTTAGCTGCCTAGATTGTAGTTCCATGATTAGAATTGGTTGAAACTGATCCCTGAAGAGGGAATTCGACCCCTAGAGGTGGGGAAAGGTGTTAGAGTGATCTATATATTGTAATTTCTCAATCATTTTCAGAGGTTGGAGAGGTTGGACTCTTGGGATACTTTTGATATCATTGTACACATTTTTCATATTTTGGCTAAGGAAAGATCAGGGGTTTTGCGGCACTTGTTGGTATCCTTGTGGTGTTCTGTTCTTGATGGTGTTTTCTCTCTGTTTATTGTAAGTTTTTCATGTTTAATGTATGCCATTCCTTTAATATGCTTCTGAAACTAAAATGAATAAGTAGATGAGGTTGAATCCATTGTTTACAGTGCTCTGCCTTTGAATTCATTTAGTTTTACATGTTTTCAACTGTTTGGAGAGGATCCAAGTTATTCTTTGCCCTCTTCAGCTCCTTTTCATTCTAATCCGTCCATTTATCCAATCAAAAGCATCAAGACATTCACCTACCTCGCCCCAACTCGAATTCAGCAAAGGTCTGACCTTATCCCCGGACCCAAAATTTGTCTTTCCCATTTCTCCAGCGAAAACCCAAAAAATCCAAATCAAACATACCTATCTCTTTACTAGCCTAAAATCAGTTCACATTTTAAGTCATCTCGCACCCTATTGCTCATTTTATCGAGATTGATTGGAGAGAGCCCTCTCCTGTCCTCGTAGGGCTAGCTACGAGGCTGAGCATGGTTTGATGTAGCCTTGAGTTTTATCTCATTTCAGCCTGAGGTAGATTTGAGCGCTAACATAGTGGCGACCATACTGGGGAGAAACTTAAAACGTTTACTTGTTATAGACGGAGTCTGAAGTCACGCCAGGTAGCCTTCGAAACGCTTTTGTTATGCATAAGCGAAGTAGATAAACGCTGCTTCAGTCGATCTCTGGTTTAACTTGTAATCGTAGCATTTAACTTGTGAATTGCCCCAGTATATGTATTAAGTTTCAGATCTGATTGTTGATGGTGGACAACGGTCAGACACATATGAAGGCTGAAACATTCACCTGGCGACTCCAACTCAATCCAGAGATTCCAGTGCTCACTGATCCATTCATGAAATGGTAGGGTATGTGGCAGACCCTGTGCTTTGTGAAGTTTTAAAAGAAGTTAGAGATTGGTTAGTGGATTTTGAAATTAATGAAGCATTTTTCAGTGTCGTGCTTCAATTTTTGAGATCTCCAAAGTTTCCTGCTGAAGCTAAAACTGGTTTCTTTGAGTTAGTTGTTGAAAAGTTTGAGAAGGAGATTCAGTATTTAAAAGATCAGATCCAATCATATGAATTCCGAGATCTCAAAAAGTTCTTGGAAACTCTCCCTCCTTCAAAACAAGAAACAATAGAACTGCTTGTGGATGTTTGCATTGACAGTGTGCAGCTGGAAGTATGTATTGCAGAGTTGGGGCAGCAAACAGAGTTTGGATTTTTCGATCCTATTGCAACATATATGGAAAATTTTTTTAGTCTGAATGATAGATCAAACTGTCTTTTACATAACCAGACTCATTATGTGCATGTATGGCTGCCAGCAATTACATCTGTGTCCTGGTGGAAGCACTTTCAAGCAGCATCCTTGTCACAGTTACTTGATTGGTTGATCTGGCATTACAGTGTTACTTGATCTATTGGTTTTGCAGCAAATTAGGGGAGATTTGTAAATAAATAAGCTGCCAAAGGCAACATTTCAGTTTCCGGTATTTGCTTATGTACAAGTTGCAGTATGTATATGTTTTTGGATTGGTATGAGTAGTTTGGTTTGCAGTTGTTTGACTCCATGCCCAAAGGATAAGGCACTGGTCTAATATCCAAAATTTCTGCTGTTCTTGGCACCTCTAAGGAGCTACCATCCCCATTGGAGCCAATGTTAGTTCCAGTCTTTGCAGCCTGTTACCAGAGATCAACATGAGCTCTTACTATGTCTGGTTTTGTTAGATGTTTTGCACATGATGTTTAGCACAAAACATGTCACAAGTGTGTCCATCAGAAGAATCTCGGAAAAATCTTTCCAACGGTGTATCACACTCCCATAACCGGTTTCTGGATTAGAAGATATGATCAAAATGAATGAGTGATTCTTGGTTATGCGTGTTTTGAGGTCAGTTGTTGCACACAATGACAAGTTTAGTACAAAATCAGTTTGTGACATAATGGTGAGGAATTTTTTAAAAGTGAAAGAGGTTTTTGTTCATAACATTCCAAATAACAAAACCTCCTTCATTTTATGCACAAGTTCAACTATGTGGGAGATATACAATGATATTTGGAGCCTACATTAAAACAAAGCAAAATTTTCATATTTTTTATTGTTTTAGTAATTTTAGTGCAGAGCCATTTTACAGAAGATGGAAAGTAATTTTTCAAAACCCAAGAAGATTTTTGTTAACCACGAGCCATATAACAAAAACCTCTTTCAGTTTATTCAAAGGTGTCACGAATTGGGATATGTGACTAGATCTTTACAGCTCATTTTCACAGATTTAAATTTTTAATGATTTCCTGTTTTAGAGATGATTTTGTGGAACAGATTGCGAGTACTTGGAAACAAATTTTCCAAATTTGAGAGAGGTTTTTCTCCAAAATGACCATATCTACAAAAACCTCTTTCCGTTTTGTAACAGGTGCTATGGTTTTGGAGATACGAGTTCATCTTCAACACCTATTTTCAGAAATTCGGCCCAAGTTTAATGTAACTGATTCTATTTTTAAGAAAATGGTTGAGCTCAATTCCCTTAGTGCAAGGATGAGAAAATGTATATATTTTATGAGTTTCATAGTGTAGAGGTTGGATTTTTGTAGCAGAGTGAGGCTGCTATTGTTGTAACAGTTTGACAGAGAATTAATGAAATGATGCAGCTCTGATTCATGAGATTCATGTGGTGTGAGTTTTGCATATGTCTTTCTTTCTGTTTCATATGTATCTTGTTATGTTTTACTATTCATTCATAATCATTTCTAGTTGAATGCTTTTAAGTAAAAAAGGTAGAATCCATTTTATTGCTCTGCCTTGGGAAAGCGTTCATTTTATGTGTACCTTCTTCTGTCTGAAAAGGATTCATTATGTATGCCCTTTCCGGCCTCTCAGCAGTCTTTCCACTCCATATAATTTCAATTTGAATGCTTAAGATCTTGCCTATCTTGCCTCATGAGATAATCTGCGTCTTTCATTTAATCTCTCTGCTTCATGTTGTCCTTTGTCCCCATACTGCCCAGAAAACCCAGTCAAAAATCAAAATCAAACTTTCATATCTCTTTACTAGCCTAAAATCAGTATTCATTATAGGTCATCTCAGCCCCTTTGAAGACCTTTTGCCGAGATAGACCTGGAGAGAGCCCTCTCCTATCCTCGTAGGGCTAGCTACGAGGTTGAGCGTGGTTTGATGTAGCCTTGAGTTTTACCTTATTTCAGCCTAAGGTAGATTTGAGCGCTAACATAGTGGTGACCATACTGGGGAAATTCGCAAATCAAGGGACACATAGGTGAACAACGATCAGACACCGGAAGGATGAAATCATTCGCCTGGCGATTTCATTCACTGAACAATCCAGAAATCGATGCTTCATGGTGACTTCACTGCAGGGAGATCAGTGGCTGTGAGATTTTCAAGATGGACCGAATCACAAGAAGATATGCTCCCATGAGCCGAGATCACATTCCAGGTTTTCCGAATAAGATGCCCAAGGTAGATTGGTCAAGGAATCTGCCTACGTTTAACAATGATGGTAAGAAAGATGCTGCTTTACATCTGGTTAGATTTCCTATGCATATTCGCAAGTTGAAAGTGGATTTTCCTGAAGATTGCTTGATGAAGATATTCCTGGCCACTCTCGAAGGTGAAGCCCAATCTTGGTATGAAAATTTTCCGCTGGCCTGTATTTATTGTTTAAAGGATTTTCATGCCCTGTTCATTGAAAGATATCAAGCATCTTATCCATCATTAAATTTAGTTCATGACTGTTGCAAACATGCTTCTACTTTTATTGAAAGCCTTGAGAAATATTATGAAGATGATAATTTCATGGATGATGAGATCATGGAAGCCCTGTATGAAAATCCATTTCAACAGCATAAAGAAAATCATGAGAATTTGCAGCAGGATCAAGATCTTAGTGTGGTGGAAGATGAAGGAATTTTGCATTTTGACAGTGAACAGGAATTACATGAAATGGATCAGCAGTATGAGGAAAATTTGTATACTCCTTCACTTGAAATCAATGAAGACAATCACTGTTTGAGCCAAAGAAAACATAAAGCATTATCCCCTCTGACTGAAGATGAGATAGATCAGCTATTGAAAGGTCATGTTCCAGCTCAAGTTAACGCAGATCCGCAGTGTGCACATGGTGCAGAAGGTGATGGTGAAACTTCTTCCTTTTTTGAAAAGAATGACAGTCCTGTAAGCAGCTTTATAGATCAACAGGTTGAAGATTGTTATATGGCTGAAAGTGATGAAAGAGAAAGTCTCATTTCAGATCTGCCCACAGAAGAAGACAGCATGCTGAGAACTCAAGTTTCAGTTTCATATTGTGATAATGACCAGCCAGCTATTTCAGATCTACATTTAGATTGTGATGACCAAGCATATCTTGTGCTGAAACCCATCAAGGAGAATTCTACTGTTGAGATCATCTGGAAAGAAGAAAACAAAGGTATGGATTCAAATTTTTTCAGTTCATTAGAACACAACCTTCAGAAAGAAGCCATTCAGTCAGTTAATGAAAAACAGGATGGGATCTTCATTCAAGTAAGTGAAACAGTTCCTTTGGATGAATTTATGGTAGATGATAGAGATATCATGTTTGAGCATCAAGAATCAGCTGAAGTTTCTTTTCTCATGATTGATGACTGTAATGAAAATCCGGCTATCCTATCATATGAAGATGACCTACCATATTTTCAGACTGTAGAAGATCAGAACATTCAGGATTTCCATTCAGATTCTTCTTCATATGTCTCATGTGTTGAAATGTTTTCTCAAGAAGAGATTTTCTCACCTACCTGTTCAGAGTTTTTTGAAGCCCAGGAACATATTGTTACTGAAGTACATGATGAAGGAAGATCAGAATTAGAAGCAGGAGAAAAAGGCACCTTGTTCTTTCAGCAGGAGGTAAATCTTCATGTTTTTCATGATCCATTGAAAAAATTGTTACAGTCAGCAGTAAAGGTGAGTATTGCAGTGTTCAGTGATGAAGGAGATCATGGTCAGCTATGTTTTTGGATGCCCAGTTACCAGTATTTGCTGTTGACCAGGAGATCTGATCGGGAGAATCAGTCAAGAAGCCATCTGCTTGACTGGTTACATTAGAAAGCCAATTATACATGATTGTACATATTTCATTAGTATGCAGGTGGTTGTCATCATGATTCCAAATCTTGATTGATTGCTGCCTTTTTTCCAAAAGCTTTGTAAAGTCTTGTTTTAAGTCAGTCATGAGTCATTTGTGTTTGGTCTGTTGAGTCAGTTTTTTTTCAAGTTATTTCAGTTTTCCATCGAGTCGGTTTCAGTCAAGTTTCAGTCACTTTTCAGTCAAGTTTGCAGTCAATAAATGTATCAAAAGTTTTTTGTTTTGTCAAATAATGGATTCCATGGCCCAATGGATGAAGGCACTGGTCTGCTCTCCCAAAGATCTGCCATTCTTGGCACCTCCAAGGAGCTACCATCCCCATTGGAGCCAATGTTAGAGTCAGTCTTTGCAGCCTTCCTCCAGTGATCAAACATGCTCTTACAAAGTGATTTTAAGGTGTCAAGGTCAAATTTTGTCATTTCAATGAGTCTTCAAGCAAAATTTGGTCACTAGGCATTAGGTCTAGGGTTGGTTTTCACTCTTTTCAAATTTGTCCAAATGTCAGTCCATGTCACCATTCAGCTGAGTGTACCATCATTCAGAGGGTTTTCATCATCATTTCAAGTTCCATTGGGTCATTTTACAGCTTGTTCATGCTTCAGTTGTGCCTAGGTAAGGTCCATTTCCCTCTCCTGGGGTTTTGGAGGTAATTTCTCTTGGATGGTAAAATCATTAGAAAAACTTGTATCCTGATGTTCATACACCTTCCCCTATCATTAATGTACCTTATTAAACACTTCCCATCATTGAGATCCCCCAAATTCCTCATTTTTGCACAAACCCTAGTTTCTTGCCACAACTTGGCAATTTTCTAGGCTAGGCCTGTGTTTTTCCCTTTTGGACCCCTTCCCCTCACTCAATCTCTAAGATTCCACTTTCCCCTACTTCCTAACATCCCTCCCTACTTCCAAAAATTTCCCCAAGAATTTAGAAGCCCCTTATCCCCTTCATTTCGCTTCATTTCGACAAAATCCCTTGTTCCACCCATCGGGATAGGTTTCACTCAAAATATGTTTCAGAGAAATAAAAGATGAATTTTGGAAAACTGAGAGATTTTTTTGTCCAAAACATCCCAAGGAATAAAAACCTCTTTCACTTTTTACACAGGTATCATGGTTTTATAGAAATGTCAAAAATACCGTTGCCTCAGGAGAATTGAATGCACCTCTGAAGTGACCTTGGGAAAATCAAGATTTCTCCTAGCATGGTTGGCTAAATTACTTGCTTGATGAGTCAAAGGATAACTAGACACAAATATATTTCCAATGAGCTATCATGAGCTCAATTTGGAGTTGAGGAAGACCTTCAAAAGTTGACTGCAACAACGCTCTGCCTTGAGGCAGCCTCATTCTGCTCATTTTGACCAGTCTTGGGAGATTTGATTTTTGACAGGGTAAATTAAATCCAAATTGAAAAATTCCACTTGGGTTGGATATCCAACATCCAGGGATTTCCAACGAGCTATCATGAGCTCAATTTTGATGCCGGGAAGTGCCTCAAAATCAGGTTGAAAGGCGCGCTACCCACTCAATTCAGGCGCGCTACCCACTTAAATTTTTGGCTGAATTTTCAACTTCCAGCTCAGAATTTCGGCCAGTTGGGACCAGTTTTTCTTGTGGATGAAATTTTTGGGTTTTCATGATGTAAATTGATGGTTGACATGTAAATTTGGCTCATTTTTACCTATTCTAGAAGATTCACTCTCAAAAAAGTGAAAATCATGTAAATGAATCAATTTCCACTCTTTTAGAGGCAAGTTGTTAGCTGCCTAGATTTTAGCTCCTTGATTAGAATTTGTTGGAACTGCTCCTAGAAGGAGGATTTTGACCCCTAGAGGTGTGGGGAGGGGTTAGAGTGATCTATATATTGTAATTTTTGAGACATTCTACAGGTTGGACTCTTGGGAAACTTTTGGCACTATTGTACATATTTTTTCATATTTTGGCTAAGGAAAGATCAGAGGTTTTACGGCTTTGTTGGGAAACATGTGGTGTGCAATGCTTGATACATATTTCTCTACTGTTTATTGTAATTTCTTCATGTTTAATGTATGCCATTCCTTTCATATGCTTGAAACTAAATTGAACGAGTAAGTGAGGTTGAATCCATTGTTTTCAGTGCTCTACCTTTGAATTCAGTTAGTTCTATATGTTTTCAGCTGTTTGGAGAGGATCCAAGTTCTTCTTTGCCCTCTTCAGCTCCTCGTCGGTCTAATCTGTCCATATATCCAGTCAAAAGCATCAAGACATTCACCTACCTCGCCCCAACTTGAAATCTGCAAAGGTCTGACCTTATCCCCGGACCCAAAATTTGTTTTCCCATTTCTCCACTTTGAAAACCAAAAAATCCAAATCAAACATGCTATCTCTTTCTTAACTAAAATCAGTTCCATTTTGATCATCTACTTTCTGTGTCATTTTATAAAGTTAGTACGGAGAGAGCTCCTCTCTGTCCTCGTCGGATAGTATGTTGGCGGCGGCGTGGTTTGATGTAGCCTTGAGTTTTATCTAATTTCAGCCTGAGGTAGATTTGAGCGCTAACAATATCCATGGTATTTATGTTGTTATTATGTTGGTTATAAGTATGTATTTTATCAATGATGATGTATGGCTCTATCCTTTTTCTTACTTGTAAATGAATGTACAATGTATCTATGGTCAAATAGATTTCATTTCAGCTAATGATGTAAGGGATAAATTCTTCTTAGCGATTCTTAGATATGTATGAGACCCTTATGATTAAATCCACTGTTTACACATGTATATTCTATGTTTGTGACATGTTTGAAAAAGTTATTGTCATAGATAGAAGGGGTATGGATGAGTTCTTGTTGATGTGATTGCTTATGTATCATTTTTCTAATGTTATTTATCATCCCTTAAGTTTTCATGAAATTATGGACAGTGACCAGGGCTTTGGGCCTAAAAAGGTGGCCCAAATTGCACAGTTGCAAGCACATAACTGGTCATTTGGGGCCCTAATTGTAGGCATGCAGTGTTGTTCCTGGGCTATAGGCTCTTGGCCATAGGCATGAAGTCTTATGCCTACAGCTAATGCTCAAAAGTGTCAAATTGTTAGTATGACCCGGGGTAAGGGCCTGAAGGGCTAGGTTGCCTCTTGGGGGTGTTGTTGATATTGTGCAGTGTGCAGTGTTTTCCCTATCGGCTCCACTTCCGTAAGGTCACCTAGGAGGTTGAATCTGGAGTATAGTAGCCTCTCGTCGCATGTTTACCTTGGTTGAGGCGGTTACTTGGGTAGATGTAGGAAGAGGGTTTTTACATAGTTAATTATCGAGCATGGTTCAACCCCTTGGGTGGATGGGCGGTGTGTGTTATGAAGGTAAATCCTCTCTGCGAACAAAGATGATCCCTCTAGCTCTAGGGTGTGTCTAGTAAAAAAAGGACACACTAAAGTGTTGCTTCCTAGTTAATGAATGAACAAAATACATGGTAGATTGACCTACCTTGAATCCAACGCTATCGATGTTGCAAAAAGCGTAGTGGTCTCTCACTCCTGCCTTGACAAGTCACGATCCGTTCGCTGTCACGCCTAGATACCTACACATAAGACAAAGAACAATAACAACATATAGCAACGTAGTTTCACTCACAAATATTAGACAGTCAAAGAGGGCTAAACATATCATATCAAATAAACATCATAACACAATAATGGAACCAAACATAAGTCATGTATATTAATGAGTAGAAGGAAGAGCACAACCGATGCTTTGACGTCGTGATCTCCTCCAGCGGGGTTCAGAAAAAATGCATCTCAACTGTTGGTCAGGGAATTCAGACTTAAGCTCTCTTAGAAGTCATCGACTCCAGCTCTCTCAACACAATCTATCTCCTCTAGTAGCTTAGCTATAGTATAATTCTCTAGTTCAGCTATTCAACTATTTTTCTATAATGCATTTAGCTAGCTTCTACTAAAGGAGATAGTTTCTTATATAGAGGGAGAAGAGGAGGTTGGGATCCCTACAAAGGTGGGAGGGAGTCCTATCCTTTAGGAGAGTTCCAAGGGAGGTGGAAACTACTAACTAAAGGAAGGAGTCTGTGGTTGTTTCAGTTCAACCACTCCCAATGACTCATCCCCGAGGTGGTTGGAATAGAACCTCCACCTCTATTTTTTTTTAAATTCCATAAACAGCTTGGCGAGGATGTCTAACTGGCACAGAGCAACAAGTGGCATGGGCTCAATGTTAAATTTCCAGGTTGGCACGAGGATGTAACGGGCTACTCGCGCCAAGGAAAAAATAGGGATTTCATAGCTCTTCTTAGGGAAATGTCAACAAGAAGAATGTTGCTTTCATCAAAAGGGATGCAAGGATGGTATTTGCAAAGCATGAAACTGCATATTGTTCACAGAAATGACCCTCTAATGTGCGAGTTGGGGATTGCAGGGACAGTGACAAAATGCTGTGTTTTTTTAATTATTGTACTATTTTTTTGTAGATTAAAATGTTATTTCCTTATAATGTTTACAAAAATGGATTACATTTTTAAACCATGCAGTGTTGATTCTTCGTTCTAGTGAAACTAAAAAAACATAAACTAGACAATCTAGTTATATCCCAATAGTACAAAGAATCTCAAAAAACAAGACCAAATATTTTGGTTATATCCTGATAGTACAAAAATATCCTGATAGTACAAAACATAACATAAGGCCAGAGAAGCTAGCAAACTTTCAAGCTAGTAAGAATCCAAGGAGGAAACAAGAGTTGGGTCCCTTGCACTCAAATTAGGAGGAGTAGAAGGATCAAAATAACATTTTCGATGACCCTCTATATGGGCTAGCCTTACATCCAATTTTTCCATGAAGAAACAATGACTTCTCATCATTATCTTGAGGTATTCTAACAAAGAAAACACATTATACCTTTCCAATTGCTTGTGTTTTAGTACCATAGTAAGAAAAGATCTCATTTTCCAGTATAATGCAATTGAGTTGAGGTATTGTTTCCTATGACCATTGGGGTGACCAAGGTCGATACCCTGGTAGGAGACCTCGTCAAATCTCAACGTCATAAAATGCTTACCTCTCATTACCCACCATGGTTTCCAAATTTAGGGTTTCCCACAAAGGAGCACGATGCAAACACCTTAACGAAGGTGCTAGAAAGAAGAAAATTCGAGTTCCATAGAGAAATGATCAGGGTCACAGATAATCCCTTTATTGTTGAGAGGGAGTGTTGAAATGGCACCCAAAGGGGGCTTCTCATTTAATCTTCACTTAATTAAATTGGAAGAGAAGTTGTACTTTCATCTCATGAAAACTTGTATTCGTTAACTGAGTCAAGAAGACTTAGTTAGCTTAGGAAATTCGAGTTGAGGGTTAGAGAGGAGGCATGTAGAGTTCTCCCATGATTTTAGGGGGTCCAATTACCATTATTTGTGAGTTGCGATTATTTAATCAATTAATTGAGTTAAAATCAATTTCACTAGTTCTAACTGAGATATGAGCTAGTGATAGGTCCAATTAATTAAATATAATTTTATTCACAAGTAGTGAAGGAATGCCCAATTGAGATTGAGGTTAAAGGGAAGATTACTATCAGTTGTATAATTAGAAAATTGTACAGTTCATGTATGAGGTCATCAAGAAGCCTTGGATTAATTGCAGAATCAATTCTTGGGAATTTCCTATTTAATAGGGCCATAATTACTCCAGGAAGGCATGAGCTAGGTTGGTCAGATAGAGGTTGCGAATTTGTTAATTATTTGGTTTATTTTTCCTAGACAAGAGTGAGACAATAAACAGAGTGCAGAGGTTTCTCAGTGTGAGAAAGCATTGGATTGTTTCATGGTCTTGACTTTATACAATATATAGATAGAGGGGTTTTGAGAAGTTTCTTTTCCCAGATACATCTTGTGTTGTGTCATTGATTATTTCTTTCTCTTGTTATGTGATTGTGCACTTGTACTTGGTTTCCACAAATTGTAGAAGGATTCAATATTTTGTTTTAGTACATTACAAGATCATATTGAATCCCTTTGGATAATTTCTACATCTGGAAAGATAACTCTAGATTTTTTTTTTTGGAAGATATACTTGTGTATTGAGATTCACAAACATTTATCCCTAAGGATGTTGTAGAAAGGTTCAAGAAAGAACATTTCATTTTTCATGGAAAGGTAAAGGTGAAAACAAAGGGATCCATCTAGTTGGGTGGTCACATATAGTGCACAAGAAACATGAAAGAAAAGTAGAAATAAGAAGTCAATTATAACTACCCTAAATAATTGGGTTCAATATAATTAGTTTCTTGCTAGATACTTTAAGATGAACAAGATAAAATGCACCAAGTACACATAATTAGAGGAAGGAAAGAAGGGAGTTCGTTTACTAATTGAAATGAATAACAAACATAGAACAAACTTGACTAATCATTCACTCTTAATGATAAATTTTGAACCTCCATATGGATTCCTCCTCTTAAGCCATTGAAGGTCACTTCTCCTCAACTACCCTATCTCGAAGAAAGAGTGAGGAAGAGAATGTGTTTCTACCCTCCAACTGGATAAAATGGGAAAGGATTTTAGAAATAGGGGATTCTAAGACGAAAATGGCCTTAATAAATCAATAATAATAATTAGAATGGCTGTAAACTTGATCATAAATTCTACAACATAAGGAATTTTTCCCCTCCTTCACCTTAATTCTATTCCTACACCAAGGATTGATGGTTGGGGTATCTATGCATATGTTAGAGGAGGTAATTAGACTACTATACCTATAAATTCCACTCGTAAAGTCATATTTCAAAAAAATTTATATTATTGTTGGTGCATTTAGAAGGAAAACACATTTTTTTCAAAGGGAAAGTGGCATATGTACACTATTTTTCTAGAGGAGAGTAGCATAGTATGATATTTTCCTGAGGAAGAAAAATGTATATCTTGCTAAAATGAGTTTTTTGAAAAGGTTCAAGAGAAACATTGGTTTGCAACTACAAGAGGTTCAAGGATAAAGGAAAACCATGCATATTTAACATATGGTGTGAAAAAATATGCCATAACAAAATCCCCCTATTGTGTAAGGTCATAAGAGAATATAATAGCTGAATGAGATTGTAATATCCAGATAGAAGCTATGAAATGGGTTGAGGAAGTGTTCACTAAAAAATGGACCAATATAGTACATGCATGAGAATATAATTATGAATTAAATATTCTTGAGGTGAGCATACCATTTATTAGATGTAGAAGAGAATGGGTACCAAATAAAGTACGTTATGGATCCATCAAGTATATAAAAGAAACAATCATCGACTAGAAAATGAATACACAATGGATCTATGTCAAAGCAGACCATAGCATGATTAGATACATAATGGATATATGTCTTACTAAATATTATGAGGATAACCAAAATAAATAAGATGAATAAAATAATCCTCGATAAGTACTAATAACATGCATGTTTGTGGTGACATCGTACATAACTCAAGTAGTTGCATAAAATAGGTGATGCTATTATGGAGCTATGGTCTTCAAACCAAAGATATGGAAGGTATGAGTCTACATTACATGAATAAATGATTTTAGGTTGAACATGGGAGACATTATTTGATCATTGTTAATTAATGTATATAATTAACAAATGCAAGAACACCAACTAGTAATGGTAATGGTTGTCAAGGTACTTGGTACATTCTACTAAGTGTAAATGAATGAGTTGAAGTTGAACACTTCTGCAATTTATTGATTAAGGGAAACTAATGTATTCCCATTGTAAATAGCGAGGAATCCTACCATTGATGATTTCAATCCCAAAGGTGTTATAAAGTCTCTAGATATCGTTCCAGAGAGAATGAATTGGAGTCAATGTTGTTGGGTATGTGTTATATTCTTTTCACATAATATAATATGAGTAGGATCCATAAGGGGGGTTACATCGATGGTAGCCACCCTTGTGCAGGACCCTGAAGGGGCTCACCAAAAAAGAAACATCAATAGGTTTTTATCAAGTGGATTTTATTTATATGGTTTTTTCCTTGTGGTTATTTCATGGCACATAGTTTTGTGGTCCATGGTAACATAATTCAATTTAAGGAACTACGATTTCATTCTAATCCAAGATGAATGGATTGAGGGTTTATATTGTATTGTAATATTATAATAAAATATATACACGAGAAAATAGGAGGTGTGGGATTTGAACATTCTTTTTGGTTTTTCTGGTCTGAGATTCCAAGGTAAAATATATATGGTAAATGTGTGCTTGTACGATTGCATATTTTTTTTTTTGTATTAAGAATATATTTGTAGAAATTAGTTTTACAAGGTTAAAACCAACCTATGGGAAGAGATCCATTATAAGTATGACATTAAGGAACATTGTATCATCCAATATGAGGAAATAACAAGAAGATGATTATGAAGGTCTCAAATGAAAGATCATAACAACAACAAGTGGATATGTCTCTCACATACACTTGTTGGAATAACTCATAAAACTTATATTTTGAGAAAAAATCAATAATGATACTCTTTGATAGAAAAAAAGACTTACAACAATGACGAAAATGGAATCCAAGATTCTACATGGATCTCAAAGTGTGAATATTAGGTTTGCTATCAAACACGTAGAAAATCACTTAGTCAACAACCAAAAGAGTCTAAAAAGTGGCACGTTAGGGTACTACTATGGTAATGGCTAACCTCGATAGTTCCTGCAATAAGCACATCAATACGAAGAAGGTAAACAGAGAAATATAAGGCCGGATTTTGTGGTGCATTAAATGCTCCTATCCTTTATCGAAAAGTAGTGTAGTATGCATATCTAAGACATGACACCAGCCCAGTAAATATGTCCTTTTGAAAAGCGTTAATATCATTGAACTATTGAATGACTCATGGAAAAAACTTAGAAAATGGTAAGAAAGAAGAAGAAAGAAAGTATTTTTAATTTTCTTTAAGCTAAAAATAGTTTATAGCACAGATTGTTTTTTCATCTTGCTCTTGTATTTGGTTTTTTCTTGTGGAGTTTTACAATAAATTCTCTTAGCTTGTGGACAAACTCTTTGCTGAATAGATTATCCCAAGAGCTAGCTGCCAGAATATTTGCATAATTTTCCAATAATTTTCCATGTTGTTTTTGAAGGCCTCACATTCTAAAATGAAATGTTTTTATGTTTCCACTTTTAGAGAAAAAATACATACTCTTTCCTCCTACATTAATTTTGGCATTTCCCAGTGCTTAGTTTCACAACCTAGTTGATGAGAATTAGTCCTTAATTGAGCAATAAGAATTTTACACTTCCAAGAAATATTTGCTAGTGATCTATTTGTTACTGTATTTAATATACATTTATAAGTTCATGAAAGGTTGTTTTAGGTGGATACTTTAACCATTATCAAAAAGTATTTTTATAATTTTACAAAGGCATACATATTCTAGCTCCCTAGGACTTTTTTAGGAGGAAACACATACTCAAATTTTTTGTTTCATCTGCACACTTAAGAAGACACACATATTCTAGCCCTTTAAAACCTCTTAGGAGGAAACACATACTCTTAACCATTAAGCTCACTCAAACTATATAAATGTGTTTTTGAAATCCACATTTTTTAATATAAAAATTGAATATTTAAAAAGAAAAACAAATAAATTTATTACTAAAATCAAGTCCTTTATCTTACAAACAAGTTTTTGATAATTTTTTTTTATGGAATCCCCTATCTTACACACAAGTTTCTAGTCATTTCCTTTAACTGAATCTGTTTGTTTTCAATAATGTCAGCCAAACTTTCTTTCTTTCAAACATCTATCTATATTTATGATAAGGTATGATTAGCATAAACCTTAAAAGTTTCCAAAAAATCTCACTAAAACAACTCATATACATTAGAGTGAGATTGCTATATACCCTTAATATACATTAGGGCGAGGTTGCTATATACCTCATTATTTGATAGGATGTGATTAGAATATACCTCATTGCATGTGATTGTGTTAATTTTTTAAATGTCTGAGTTAAAATTGATCCGTCTGAACAGAATAGTCTCCATCGCATCTCACACGCTGTACGTAGCCAAATCGTTTTCCTTTTGTATTTGTACGGGACTTTGCATGCCAGTTTATGTAATGGCCGGCCAGAAGGAGAAAGATTTTGAATTTTGATGGGTCTGCTAAAGTGGTCTCAGACGGAGGCTCAGTGGAGTGCACAATCTGGTGTAGAAGGCTTTCATTCGAACGGGAAGACGTCTATCATTATGGTCTCCCTGCAGGAGAGCATTTTGCTTTATATATTTCTTTCTCAGCCGTTTCCTTATCTGGTAATCCAATGATTGACCTTGAGGTTATGGATAAGCTGTCATTTTTCTCATTGGAGGAAGTTTGCTTATTAGTGGGATGATATTATTCCAATTGCGTTTTTTTATTTTATTTTATTTGATAATTTAATGATTAATTTTGAGGTTCTGGATAAGTTATTTTTTTCATTGCATGAAATGATGTTTTTTAAAGATAGTTTAATTTCTTAAAATATGGTTTTTATTCTTAATTTTTTTTCAGTAAAATTTAAATTTATAACTCAGTGAAAACTAAATCCCACACAAACCAACTAATTTACATTTCATATTTTTTTTTTCACAAGATCTACATTTCATAAACTTGCATGAGTTATCAAAACTCACTCCAATTCAAAATTCTAAAATTGAAGATTACCATACTGCATATGAAGAGGAATTGTTTTAATTTGTGTTTTGAATTTTTATATAAATATAATATATTTGAATTAATTATTTTTTATATGTAATTAATGTAAAAATAGAAAAATAGATAATTAATTAATGGTGGTTTAATGATAATATTATTTAGGTTTATTAAAAATGAGGTAGGTTTATTAATAGTGAGGTATTAGCAGATTTTTTTTTATTCAAAATGTTTTAAGAAAAGATTCCTAAATCTAAATTGTTTGACCAGTTAAAAGGGTAGTATGTGTTATATAGATGAAAAATTCTTTTGGTCGTTACATTTTAGGAATTGTTGAATAACTTTTTTACTATGTAGCTCAATTTTATCTTTCTTTTATTGATATGGATTTCTTTTCTTACTTTAATAAATAGAGATATTTTTTATCTTTGAAATTAGGGTTGATTATTTTGAACTTTGAAATTAGTGTTGGTCATTTCCTTATAATATCTTTATTTTCTTTTATCTTCATTTTTTTTATAACACTACAATTTCTCCTTAAATTTAGATGTAATATATTTTCTAATATTATCGTTATTATGTAGAGTAACTTCTCACTATAAAGAAGTATACTTGGTTTTGATTGAAGTTAGAAGTAATTTTAAAAAGGAATTTGTCTTTAATGTTGTTTATCTTATTCTTGTATTTTAGATACCTATCATATCCATACTTTCAATGGGGGGGAACTATATGATATAATGTATTGCCTTTAATTATGAGATCTTAGATTATAAATGCTTTTGGATTAGCTCTATAATTCTCCACAATTTTCTAGAGATACTACAATCTTATACTTCACAACCATATAAGATACAACAGTGATAAGGGTCTCAAAAAGAAGTTTCTTCTTATCTCATGATTAAGTTAGTGTTAAATGTATATGATCAAAGTCATGATCATGGGAATTTTAGATGTAGAAATTTACAATTTGGTTGTATGAAGATATCAAATATCACATAATTTATGGCATTGTTACCAAACTCATGAATACAAGTTATTTGGTTGGATATTGACTCCTTTATTAAACCATTGAAAATAATTAGATCTTGAAAACTGCAAAGCTTGATTACCTTGGTAACAAACAAATGCTTTTCCGATTAAGTCCTTAGAGTTTCTTATTTTCCATTTTAGTTATATTATGCATCACCAATGTAGATACATGTTAATACTGGTTCTCTAATTTTCTAAAGGATCAAATATTTAAGTGTAAATGTTTTCATCATTCAAAATGGAAATATGTTACTTGAAATCTCAATCAAAAGTAATTAATAAATCAAATATAAAAAATAAAATATTATAAAATAAAATGTTAATTATTGTCAAGATCTTTATATATATATAGAACAATATTACTAGATAAACATCATACCTATTATATTTTTATTTATGTATAAATTTGATATTTCTCTCTTTTCTTAATATATAGAAATTTCTATATTAATTTTCAGTATGCATTAATTGGGTATACATATAGTGTATTTTTATTTATTTATCATAAATATTAGATATATTATTGAAGCTATTAATGTAAAAGTTATACACATATCAATATGTCTATCATATTGGATTATAGAAGTAACATCTTTAAAATATAATAAATAATTTATCTAATTTTAATTTATAACATTGTTTTTTATAAGTTTGGTGGGACTATATATTATGTTCAATATATCACTCAAATAGAAATGAGAAATTGAATCACTGACTTCACATTAAAACATTAAAAAAGGTTTTAACAGATCACCTAATCACTATCTATCCAAAACCCTCTAGACAATATTAAATTATTTTTAAATTATATAATACAATTAATTAATTAATTAATTAATATATATATATATAATCGAATTTGAAAATATGAATTTTTCGTTTTAAGCTTATTATTAAATGCTACACCAATAGATCATACGCTTTCCAAACCTATAAGGTCACCTTATAGTGTACCTCTATTAAAAATGGTTTAAGTTCCAGTGACACATACGATGACAATTGTGGGAGCATTATAATGTATCTCCTTAGTGTTACGACCATACATATTTTTCCTCATTAATTTAGGCATATTCATGAGATGGCGTCCTCATAACATTATTATCCACATCATGTTATTTATATTTTTTTAAGTAGTATGAGTGGCGCAATGTTTTGCTAATGCATTGTAATTGGATTATAATTTTGATCTTTATATTAATGTTAAATCATTTGGATCTAATTAATTTTTTTTAAGTGCGTTTAGGAACAATATGTGTATATATTTTATGTAATGTTAGTAGAAGGAATTGAAACATCGAGTAGTATGTTGGTAAAACACTATAGGAGCAAGGCCATTTTGGGACATTGGCGCCTAATAGTGTCCATTGGTTTCCATGAGCATGCTATGATCGGTATAATGGTTTTGAGGCAGGGATATGCCTTGGCTTTTGTATCTTCTGATGAGAGGAATCCTTGCTAAGGAATGGACTATACGAGCTGGGGGTGCCAACGGAACTTGGAAGGTGAGTGACTACATAGAAGGGGGTGACCAGATTTCCCGAGGGACTGTGTAGCAGAGAAGGGAAGGTCGAGGATGGATTTTTTTTTGTCATTAGCATTTCCAGATGAAATTAGATGCAGATTGGGAGTGTGCCCTGGAACAATGAGCTAGTAACTGTTCACTAAGGGTATAATAACACAGTATTGTGGCACTAGACATTGGATGCATATTTTAACTTTGGAAGTGGAGTCTGGACTTCTTGGGAAGGAGGTGAATCCTCATATTACTTTGAGGGTGGAGGTTTGAGTCTCTAGATTCACTAGTTGTTGATATGGGCATCGTATCCTTCTATTTGTTGGTTGAGAAAATGTGTATATGTGTATTTTATTGTAAATATTGTATCGAGCTAGATTTATAAATCTCCACATACATTATGGTTATTTGCTAGTTGAAGAAAATGTACATGAGTATATGTGGTTGTTATTGTAAATAACGTAATGAGCTATGTTATACAGCTCCAATAAACGGTATGATTGTCATGTTTTCAGTAGGATGTCAATGTAAATATTGCAATGAGTTGTGTTACAAAGCTCCATGGGCAATATGCTTTGTTTTCAGTGATTTTCTAGTTTATAGGTGTGAATGAACACTGAGGATAGTGTTCCCCCAAGGGAGAGGGTTTTGTAACAACCCTAGTGAAAATTCATGTAAAAATATATAAGACCACGGTTGATGGGACACGTATTCTAAGCTGAGTGTTGGGAAAAAACACCGTAGCGCGTATTCCTTTATGTTATTATGGCTAAAGGAAATTGGCAAAGAAAAAGACTTTAGAAAGGGAAAATGGAATTTTTGGCACATTTATTTAAGAAAGTAATGGAAATAGGAGAAAAGGAAGGTGAAAGGTCACAGGTTGCATGTGAGTTGGAAAATGAAGAAAATAGAGGCCTCATTAATAAAAAGGCTTCTGAGGATCAGTTGGTAAGATATTTTTAGTGCATTTTTGGAGCTCTCTCATTATTCTGTTTCTCTCTCATACTCTTGGATACTTAAATTTTTCTTGGAGCACTCTTGGAGAGTGGATACTTGGTGATTTGGAGCAAGAAGGTAAAGGAAGAGTAGGAAAGTGCAAGAAGACATTGGGATCAACAAATACAACGGGTTTTTATTGTAGGTACCGAGTTGCATTAATGTTTTCCTCGCTAGTTTTGGAATGCATGTTGTATGGATGTAGATTTCCCTGGCCTTGCCATTTCATGGATAGCCATGGTGTTGTGGGTTTATTTCCATTGATTTTTTTTTGGTTAGTTCTCATGATTCCTTTAGTTGTGGGTTTATTTATTATTTTTTGGAAGCCTTGGTTGGAAAAATGGAAAATGACTCTAGAAGTCTCATGTATAATTGTGTTGAGTTACTAGTCCTAGAAGCCCTAGTTGGACAAACACTCTTGAAGCCCTGTAATAGTTGGGGTTGAATTACTAGTCCTAGAAGCCCTGGTTGGAACAAAAACTCTGGAGCCCTAGAACAACTTGGATAGAGACCAATCCATGATGGTTGTGATTTCTAACTGTGAGTTGGAATCTTTGGTTGAGGGTTGAGGTGGTTTGGCCTCTAGAAGTACTAGATTGGTTGTGATTGGTGTTTTTGATGAGATCCCACATTCATGCTTGGAATATGCAATGTGGGTGATTGGCTAAAGAGAGATTTGGCTCAAAAAATATATGGTCAGGCGGAACGTGGTAGTCCCATCTCTGGTTGGTTTTTTCATTCAATAATGAAGAGCTCATTCCTTTGGTATTTGGTATGGAAATATACTGGTTTCTTTGTGGATTCTATTTTTGTTGTATCCATGATATTTATGTTACTATTATGCTGGTTATAAGCATGTATTTGATCAGTGATGATGTATGGATCTATCCATGTTTTTAGTTGTAAATGAATGTAAAATGTATCTATAGTCAAATAGATTGTATTGGAGCTACTGATGTAAGGGAGCAATGCTTCTTAGCGATTCTCAGATAAGTATGAGACCCCTATGCTTAAATCTGTTATTTACACCTGTAGATTCAATGTTTGTGACATGTTGAAAATATGCATGTCATGGATAGGAGGGGTCTAGATGAGTTCTTGTTGATGTGATTACTTATGTATAATTTTTCTAATTTTATTTATCATCCCCTAAGTTTTCACGAAGTTCTGGGCAGTGATCAGGGCTCTGGGTTTAAAAAGGTGGCTCAAATCCTGGATTTTCATGCACAAAACTAGGCATTTGGGGTCCTAGCCATAGGCATACAATGTTGTGCCTAGGGCTATAGCCTCCTGGGCACATGCATGCATTATTATTCTTGCGGCTAAGGCTCAAAAGGGTGAAAAGTTTTAGTATGACTTGGGGGTAAGAGGCCTGAAGGGTTGGATTGCCTCCTGATGGTGTACAAGGCCTTTTGATGTGTTTTCTACCGGTTCCACTTCCTTAAGGTAACCTAAGAGGTTGAGTCTCGTTATAATAGCCTCTCGTCACATGTTTACCCCGGTTGGCTGGTTGGTTGGTTACATGGGTATATGTGGGAGGAGAGTGTTATAGTCTCAAAAAAAATTATAGTGAAATGCCATGATCACAATTTCGAAATTGATTTTAGGAGAATTTCTAAACCCTAAATTCCATAGGGTTTATCTTTGAAATTATAGTGAAACAAAAAATGCAATTTCTCTCAAAATTACCTTGAGATGTTTTCTCAATATGATCAAACTTTCATAGTCAGTGTCTTTATAGAAACATAAATATAGAAAAAGTTCCAAGTGCACTCATTTAAAACCAATTTTAGGGCCATTCAAAAACCCTAACTTCCACATGGTATATCTCTAAAAGTGTAACGAACTAGAATCTAAAATTTTTACGAGACATACCTTGATATGTCTTCTCAATTTTCTCAAAATACCGAGTATTGAAACTTCTTACAAGGAAACTTATAACGAAAATTCGAGATGCCCCATATGAAACAAATTTAAGGAGAAATAACAAACCCTAACTTCCACAACATATATCACGAAATGTATAGCGAATCAAAACATGAAACTTCAACCATATATTCATAGAGATTACCCCTTAATGTACTTAAAATTTCATTGTTTGAAACATGCCCCAAAAATATTATAATGAAAATTCTTTGATGACCACTTTGAAATAACAAAACCCTAGGTTCGTATGCTCTAATACCAAATGTCATAAACCATGTGACTTAAAAATGATAAGAACCAATTAATTATAGTTCTCTTTGGGGGGGACCTCCTTTGACAATGAGTACAATGTAAAAAATACAACATTAAATGATCATAATATTAGGTCCCCCTAGTATATAAATAGGAGACAATGGGTATAATTATAATGAAATGGTAAAATGAAAGGTACTTACATTCATATAAATACTACAATAGAAATGTAATAATTCAATATCTAGGGATTAATAAGGGACTTTAGGGTTAACATAGGGTTTTATAGAGCTTAAGATACAAGCTCATGTAACTTACTAGATGAAAAGTTTCCCTCAAGTTTTACATCTCTTCTTACAATTTTCTTTCTTTGCTTTAGATATAGACCCTATAGGAATTTGAAGTCTCAACATAACCCAAAAGAAAACAACTATTGTTAGAGGGATACAACTTGGTCCTATTTTAAGTAGGTAGAAGGATGTATATTGGAAAACCAAAGATGCAAATATGACTTACCTTTGGATTCACACTAGTGAATTCCTCCTTTGGTGTCTTATCCTCCAATATCTTGTGAGGACACTAGTTCTATATGTACATTATCGTGTTGTATGACTCTACCTAAATAAATGCAAGAAAGTTCTTGTCATAGATCACGACCTTACTAGGCCCCATGATGTTTTAATTCTCTTTATGTATAACCCCATTCTATTATGGGTTGTTTGGAGCTATCAACTCCTTACTGCTTCCCATCTCCTTGCGAAAACCTTTTAACTCCTTGGAGTTATACTCTCTATCTAGTTTTCAACTAGAGCTTTGAACTCCTAAGACCTACAAAATTCCCCATACTTCATCTTAAACAAGTATATCCAAGTCTTGTTAGAGAAATCATCAATGAAGGAAACACAATGCATGCTTCATCTTGTTGATGCTACTAACCTTGGTCCACAAACATCTGAATGAACTAGGTCTAGAATCCCTTTAGACCCATGCTTGTTACTTAGGAATGAAACCATGACATGCTTTCCAAGGGTGCACCCTTTGAATTCTACCGATATCTCTCAATGCTAAACTATGGAAGACCTGTGACTATTTCATATAGAATAGGAAATGCTATATTATGTCTGAGGTGCCCCATCCTCTTATACCACAACTTGCACAAGTTGTTACTATTATGAACTAGGGCTTGAATAGGTTCACATCGTAACTTGTACAATTTTTATTCCATAACCCCTATCATGTATGTTTCTTTTATGCTAGATTCCTTCAATATGATAAGGACCTGTTAATTCTTAAACTTTACTACATAATGCTTATCTTCCATAACAAAAACTGAAAGTAAATTTTTCTTGAGACCTACAATAAAGAAAACATCATTAAAGTATAAATATTTACCTCATTCAATATGAAATGAAATAGTACCAATTATTGGTACTAAATACTTGGATTCGTCACTAAACTTTTCCTATACTCTTGGTCCTACTTTGTTGGAATAGAAAACAATTGTTAAGATTATGTCATATGATGAGATGCTCCATTGTCCACATACCAAAAAATCTTCAAAACTATGTTGGTAGAAAGGAATGATACCATATAGAATTTTTTCTCACAATTGGTAGCAAACTCATTCATGTGATATTTTGTAAAACCTACACACTTCTATTATTGCTTCCCTCTTCAAATAACAATTGACACAAAACATGCTCATTGGGCCTTGAATTGACAGTGAATGGGTGCACTATTAAGGCACTCCACGCGAAAAGGTTACCAATTCAAACACCCCAAAATAAATAAATACATAATTCTCGCAAGGTGACAACCATCCTTGGTATGCTGCTTCTATGCTAGACTCCTTCAACCTGATAAGGACCTGTTAATTCTTGAAATTTACTACATAACCCTTATCTTCCATAACTGAAATTGAAAGTAAATTTATATTGAGACCTAGACCAAACAAAACACCATTAGAGTATAAACATTTACATGATTCAAGATGAAATGAAATAGTATCAATTCTTGTTACTAAATACTTGGCTTCATCACTAAACTTTACCTATACTCTTGGTCCTACTTTTTTGAACTAGAAAACAATTGCCAAGTTGATGTCATATGATGAGATGCTCCATTTTGCATATAAGGCGCTTTCTTCAAAACCATATTGGTAGAAAGAAATGATACCATATAGAAATTCTTCTCACAATTGGTAGCAAACTCGTTCATGTGAGATTTTGTAGAGGCTACACACTTATAATAATTGACCCAAAACATGCCCATTAGACTGTGGATTGATGAATAAGCTTTGAATTGATGAATGATTGCACTTAAAATACTCAAGTTAAAATACTCTATGTGAAAAAATCACCTTTTTTAACACTCCAAAATAAATAAACAATTGACATAATCTAAAAAGTCCACTAAAAAGAATAACCTAAAAAAATTTCAACACCCATTACCAAAACAATCATTCCTATTTTAATATACTAATCAAAATGGTACATCATTAACACTGCATAAATTACTACTTTAATGTACTAATCATATACATCATTAACACTACACAAATTTGTTAAAATAAGTTTAAATTATGCTTTTTAATGAAAAAAAACATAGATAATTCTGTGTGTACAGACCATAACTTAAGACTATCATTTTCGAATTTCCAACATAAATAAAGCAAGTCTACCCCAAAAGAGTCTGAAAAGTGTATCGTTAGGGTACAACAATGTTCATGGCCGACCTCAATAGTTCCTGCAATAAACACATCAATACGAAGAAAGTAAACAGAGAAATATCAAGGCCCAATTTTGTGGTGCATTAAATGCCCCTGCCCTTTATCGTAAAAGTAGTGTAGTACTTGAGCATATCTAAAGACATGACACCGGACCAATAAATATGTCCTTTTGAAAAGCGTTAATATAAGTGAACTATTCAATGACTCGTGGCAAAAAGTCAGAAATAAGTTACTAATAGAGCTGCTACTGTATTTGCTAGTGATCTATTTTTAGTGTATTCACTGAAAGGTTTGAAAGTTTATGAAAAGTTGTTTTAAGTCGACACTTTAACTATTATAAAAAACTTCATCAAAATTTTCTGAAACATTTTTGTTTCATTTGAGCACCTGTATTGGTTGTGATTGATGTGTTTGATGAGATCCCACATTCATGATTGGAATGTGCAATGTGGGTGATTGGCTAAAGAGATTTTTGGCTCAACCAATCTATGGTTGGGTGGAACGTGGTAGTCCCATCTCCTATTGGTTTTTGTATTCAATAATAAAGAGCTCATTCCTTTGGTATTTTGTATGGAAATATATTGGTTTCTTTGTGGATTCTATTGTTGTTGTATCCATAGTATTTATGTTATTATTATGCTGGTTATAAGCATGTATTTGATCAATGATGATGTATGGCTCTATCCATGTTTTTACTTGTAAATGAATGTACAGTGTATCTATAGTCAAATTGATTGTATTGAAGCTAATGACATAAGGGAGCAATACTTTTTAGCAATTCTCAAATAAGTATGAGCACCTATGCTTAAATATGTTGTTTACGCCTGTAGATTCAATGTTTGTGACATGTTTGAAAAAAATTATGTCATGGATAGGAGGGTTCCATATGAGTTATTTTTTATGTGATTGCTTATGTATCATTTTTCTAATGTTATTTATCATCCCCTAAGTTTTTAGGAAGTTCTGGGTAGTGACCGGGGCTCTGGGCCTAAAAATGTGGCGCAAATCTTGGAGTTGCATGCATAGAACTAGGAATTTGGGGCCCTAGCCGTAGGCATGCAGTGTTGTGCTTAGGGCTATAGCCTCCTAGTCACAGGCATGCATTCTTGTTTCTGCAGCTAAGGCTCAAAAGGGTCAAATTGTCAGTATGACCCAAGGGTAAGAGGCCTGAAGGGCTGGGTTTCCTCCTGGGGGTGTTATTGATGGTGTACAAGGTATTTTGATGTATTTTTCGTCAGTTCCACTTCCTTAAGGTCACCTAAGAGGTTTAATCTCGTAATAGTAGCCTCTTGTCGCATGTTTAACCCGATTGGCTGGATACTTGGGTAGATGTGGGAGGAGAATGTTATAGTCTCACAAAAAATTATAGTGAAATTTCATGATCAATGTTTCGAAATTGATTTCAAGACCATTTATAAACTCTCACTTCCATAGGGTATATATTTGAAATTATAGTGAAACAAAACATGAATTTTTTGTCAAAATTTCCTTGAGATGTTTTTGCAATATGATCAAAATTTCATAGTCAGTGTCTTGACAGAAACAAAAATATAACAAAAGTTCCAAGTGCGCTCATTTAAAACTAATTTTAGGGCCATTCACAAACCCTAACTTCCACATGGTATATCTCTAAAAATGTAATGAACTAGAATATAAATTTTTTACGAGACATACCTCTATGTGTCTTCTCAATTTTCTCAAAATTCCAAGAATTGAAACATCTTAAAAGGAAGCTTATAAAGAAAATTTGAGATGCCCCATTTGAAACAAATTTAACGAGAAATAACAAACCCTAACTTTCACAACATATATCACGAAATGTATAGCGAACCAAAATATGAAACTTCAACCATATATTCATAGAGATCACCCCTCAATGCACTCAAAATTTCAGTTTTTGAAACATCCCTCCAAAAAAATTATAATGAAAATTCTATAATGACCAGTTTGAAGCAACAAAACCCTGGGTTCATACGCTCTAATACTAAATTCATATACCATGTGACTTAAAAATGATAAGAAACCATCAATTATAGTTCTATCTGAGGGGGGAACCTCCTTTTACAATGAGTACAATGTACAAAATACAAATTAGATGATCGTAATACTAGGTCTTCCTAGTATATAAATAGGAGACAATGGGTACAATTATAATGAAATGGTACAATGAAAGGTTCTTACAATCATAGAAATACAACAATATAAATGTAATAACTCAATATCTAGGGATTAATAAGGGACTTTAGGGTTAACATGGGGTTTTTATAGAGATTAAGATACAAGCTCATGTAACTTACAAGATATAAAGTTTTCCTCAAGTTTTACATCTCTTCTTACAATTTTCTTTCTTGGCTTTAGATATAGACCCTATAGGAATTTGAAGTCTCAACATAACCCACAAGAAAACCCTTCTTATTAGAGGGATACAACTTGGTCCTCTTTTAAGTAGGTAGACGGATATATATTAGAAAACCAAATATTTATATATGACTTACCTTTGGATTCACACTAGTGAATGCCTCCTTTGGTGTATTATCCTCCAATATCTTGTGAGGACACTAGTTCTAGATGTACATTATTGTGTTGTATGACTCTACCTAAACAAACACGAGAAAGTTTTTTTCATGGATCACAACCTTACTAGCCCCTATGATGTATTGGTTCTCTTTCTCTATAACCCCATTCTATTATGGGTTGTATGGCGCTATCAACTCCCTATTGATTCCCATCTCCTTGCAAAAACCTTTGAACTCCTTGGAGTTATACTCTATGTATGGTTTTCAACTAGAGCTTTGAACTCCTAAGACATATTAAATTCCTCATACTTCATCTTAAATAAGTAGATCCAAGTCTTGTTAGAGAAATCGTTAATGAAGGAAACCCAATGCATGCTTCATCTTGTTGACGTTGCTAACCTTGGTCCACAAAACATTTGAGTGAACTAGGTCTAGAATCCCTTTAGACCCATGCTTGCTACTTAGGAATGAAACCATGAAATGCTTTCCAAGGGTGCACTCTTTGAATTCTACCTATAATTCTCAATGCTAAACTATGGAAGACGTGTAACTATTTCACATAGAATAGGAAATCCTCTTTTATGTCTGAGGTGCCCCATCCTCTTATACCACAACTTGCACAAGTTGTTACTATTATGAACTCGGGCTTGAAGAGGTTCACATTGTAACTTGTGCAATTTTTCTTCCATAACCCCTATCATGTATGTTTCTTCTATGCTAGATTCATTCAATATGATAAGGACCTGTTAATTCTTAAACTTTACTACAGAACCCTTATCTTCCATATGAAAAACTTTTAGTAAACTTTTCTTGAGACCTACAATAAACAAAACATTATTAAAGTATAAATATTTACCCAATTCAAGTGAAAAGAAATAGTACCAATTTTTCTTACTAAATACTTGGATTGATCACTAAACTTTACCTATACTCTTGGTCCTACTTTGTTGGACTAGAAAACAATTGTCAAGATGATGTCATATGATTAGATGCTCCATTGTCCACATACCACAGACTCTTCAAAACCATGTTGGTAGAATGGAATGATACAATATATAATTTTTTTCTCACAATTGGTATCAAAATCATTAATGTGATATTTTGTAGAGCCTACACACTTCTATTATTGCTTCCCTTTTCAGATAACAATTAACACAAAACATGCCCATTTAGCCTTGGATTGACGGTGAATGAGTGCATTGTTAAGGCACTCCACACGAAAAGGTCACTGATTCAAACACCCAAAAATAAATAAATAAATAAAACATAATTCTCGCAAGGTGACTTCCATCCTTGGTATGCTGCTTCCATGCTAGATTCCTTCAACCTGATAAGGACCTATTAATTCTTGAAATTTACTAAATAATCCTTATCTTACATAACTGAAATTGAAAGTAAATTTTTATTGAGACCTACAACAAACAAAACATCATTAAAGTATAAACATTTACATGATTCAAGATGAAATGAAATAGTACCAATTCTTGTTACTAAATACTTGGTTCCATCACCAAACTTTACCTATACTCTTGGTCCTACTTTGTTGGAGTAGAAAACAATTGTCAAGTTGATGTCATATGATTTGATGCTGCATTTTTCACATACCACACATTCTTCAAAAGTATACTGGTAGAAAGAAATGATACCATATAGAAAATTTTCTCACAATTGGTAGCAAACTCATTCATGTGAGATTTTGTAGAGGCTACACACTTATAATAATTAACACAAAACATGCCCATTGAGCTTTGGATTGATGAATAGTTGCATTGTTAAGATACTCTATCCCAGTCACTTGTTGAAACACTCCAAAATAAATAAATGACATAATTAAAAAAATCCATTAAAAAGAATGTTAAACACCATGTTGAACACACACATGGTGTACGAGGAAGAATAAAAACACACACAAGAGACTCAACACACAATGAAGGATAAGCGTGAGGATTTCTTATTTTTCCATTATACATGATGTACATTTATAATACAATGGTGTGACTCTTGGTTTCATATTCCAAGGTCACTTGGACTCCATTGTGACTTTTCGCATTCCAAACCTACCCATGTAGGATTAGGTGTTCCAACATCCCCCCTTAATCCGAAGGGGTATGTGTGAGTCCAAGAAAAGAGTTGTAATACAAATCTGCAAAGTATACATGGCAGCACTTGGGCTGAATCAACTCTTTGAAATGTTGGAAAAAAGAGGTGGTTTTAGGATGACCACAAACACTGGAACACAAAACTTGTTGCAGTTCCCGGAACTCTTCCAAAACTGGCAAGAAGCTGAAGGCTTCTGCTAGAGGAATTGTCCCTCATAAAAAAGGGAGACCTTCAACCTAAAAGAAGGGAGTTCTACTACCTGTGATGGTTTTAGGATTACCAACAACTCTGGAATGCTTGAAGCATTTCCTGGAACTCAACCAATGCTGGCAAGAAGCTGAAGGCTGCTAAGTTGAAGGCTTCTGCTAGAGGAAGTGTTCCTCATATATGAAAGGGAGACCTTCGACCTAAAAGAAGGGAGGTCTACTACCTTGTGATGGTTTTAGGTTATCCACCAACCAAAGGCATGCTCATAGGCATCCATGTCTCTCGCTACATCTCTGAATCCAGAATGACGAATTGTGGCTCAGGCTCGCTTGAACTGCTGGCTACAAATCTGAACATGGAATGAGAGATTGTGGCTTAGGCTCACTTGATCTGTCATCGAAGCTTGTACATGACCACCATTTCCCCCCCTGTCAGGGACAAGGTGAGATGATGGCGAAAACTCAACTGCAAGTTTGCTCAATATCCGTGAACATGTTCTGACATGTGACTTAAACATCTTCCTGGCTGCTGATGCCCATTGCCAAGAAGCGATCCATCCAAGATGAATCTTGGTTCTTGCAAGAGGCTTGTGTCTGAAGCATCTATCTGAAGAATGGGTGTGACGACCACAGTGCTTGCATGGATGAAGATCAAAACAGTGATCTTTCATATGGCCAACTCGATCACAGTGTTGGCATTTCTCAATATGTTGTGGAAGCGAGACAGGATCTGGAACAGTTGCAGGTGAACTGTCATACAGGAATCCGGCACTCTGAAATATGATGGGCTTGGTGTAGTCTGGAATATGAAAGGACACATCCTTGTCATATCCAAGACGAGTTCGGTGCTTGTTGTGGACAAGCTCTTCCCAAGGTCTGATGATGGGCTTAGGAAGTGCAGGTTGAGCTGCTGCATCTGCATGTACATCTGCTCTAGTGCAAGGAACTGAATGGGAATCAACTGGAACTTTATCTTCTTTCTTCTAATGAGAGTCCTTCACAATCTTCTGAATAGAAACAGGTTCATAATGGTGGCTCTTTTGCTGAAGTTCGTCTTGCTGAAGCTGAGATTCCAACTGCAAAAACTCAATATTTTCTTGTGCATCTAGCAAACAAATTTGAATATTACAAAGAGCATTCTTGCTCATTTTTATCATATCATCAACATTGGAATGAATGAGGTTACTCAACAACTCTAATGCCTCATTGATTTTAGCCATTTCAACAACTTAGGCTCAAAAAATGAAAGGGTGTCGGCTTTAACCGAAAATGCACCCATTTACAATGTGATTCAACTTCTTTCAAACAATTACAAATGACTCCAAAGAATTTCCAACTATGGAAATCTCGAAGTACAAAATTTGCTCCTTAAATGATGGAGGTCAGTGAACAATTTTTCAACTCAATTACACTTCAAGTCTTGAATGAAGATGCAAATCAATGTCAGTTCAATACAATATGTGGCAAAAATGTGCAGCAAAACACTATGGAAGAGGCCTTTAAGGCAGCTGAATTTTTTCATTCAAAGCGTTGTTTTGAATGATGGCAAACTTGTCTTCAAATGTCAATTTCTTTCAGAAAATTACCCTTCAAATCAATGCCACAAATCACAATGTAAAATCTGTCCGTTTCTCTATGTATTCAGTCCATTTTCTGATATGTCATTTCCTTCATTTTTGCTGTTTATATTCTCTCTCTGCTCTTCCTCTCTTCCTCTCTTTGCTGTTTTTTTTTTTTTTTAATTAATTAAAAATAGATTAATTAAAAATAGAAATGATGGGGAATTAATTAAAAAAATGTGAGAAGGAATTGTAATAAAAATGGAGGAGTGGGATTAAATAAAAAAGGGGAGAATTTAAAATGTGTGGGAGAGTGAGGAGTTTAAAAAACTAAGGGAAATTTATATATATATATTTTAAGGAAATTAATTAAAAATAATGGGAGGAGGGAATTTATTTTAGTGGAAGGAGAGGGAAATTAATTTGAAAAGGGAGGAGGGTTATTATATGGAGGGGTGGATATATTAAAAACAAATTTTAAAGAATTAAAATTTTAAAAGGAGTGCCGTAGGTATAGTTTGAAGGTGTAAGGGAAAGCGTTAAAGTGAGGGGGAATGGGGTGTAGTGTGGGATGCAAGTGTGAGAGTCGCAGGTTTGAGGGCGATAGGCCACGGTGAGGGGGAGAGCGTAGCTTAGGGGCCGGAGCTATATGGCGGGTGTAGAGTAGGTGGCGGAGTGCGTAGGGGAGAGGCCAGGTTGCAGAGTGGACGGGGTGAACGATGTAAGGTGGGGAAAGTCGTTTGCGTAGAGGGTTATAGGGGTCGAGGGGAGCGTTGTGAGGAACGACTGGAGCAATAAGGGGAAAACAAGGGGGCGGGGAAAGTGGAGTGTGGGATGGGCCAGCATTACCATGGGGTGGGTAGAGCTGTGTAGGGGGTGGGTAGCATAGGGAGGACGTGCGGGTTGAGAGGTCGGGTAGGAGTTGGGGTGTGGGGAGATGGCTTGGCCGAGAGTGTAGAGGAGGGGGTGCGTTGAGGGCGTGAGGGGGTATGGGAAGTGAGGGGGGTCCGTAAGTCTGGGTTTTGTGGTGAGAGCGAGCAGCCGAGAGTATGGGTCGAGCTGTAGGAGAGGGCGCAAAGGGTTGGAGTGAGAGTTGCAGAATTTTTTTTAATTTTTTTAAACAACAGAGTAGAGATAGGAGACTTTAAAACAACAACAGATTTTTTTTCTAAATACACATAAGTGTGGACAAAATGCAGAAATGAGGGTAACAGTAGAATTTTTCCAGCAGCAGAGAAACCCAGATTTGCAAAAAGAAATTTCAATGAAAAACTCAGAAATTTTACTTGAAAAATTCAGAAATCTTACAGAAGCCCTCTTGAAACAATTTTCCAGCAGCTTAAAAATGTAGAATTTAAAGTACAGAAATTACAGGAAGAATGAGCAGTGAGAAAACCATCAGATGCTGCTTCTCTTCAAAACCAATGCCTGAATGCTGCCAATTTCTGAATTCTACGATTTTGAATGCTACTCCTTTTCAAAACACTTCTGAATGGCAGCAAAAACACTGCTGCAGAAACTCTGAGTGCTGCAAAAATGTCAAGAATTTTTGCAGATATGCACAGGCCATAAACACAAATGGCTCACTCAATTGAAGCAGGGCCAGCGATCGCCCGCTCTGATACCATTTTAAACACCATGTTAAGCACACACATGGTTTATGAGCAAGATAAACACACACACAAGAAACTCAACACACAATGAAGGATAAGCGTGAGGCTTTCTTATTTCCCATTATACAAAGATGTACATTTATAGTACAATGGTGTGACTCTTGGTTTCACAGTCCAAGGTCACTTGGACTCCATTGTGACTTTTCGCATTCCACACCTACCCATGTAGGATTAGGTGTTCCAACAAAGAATAACCCAAGTAAATTTCAACACCCATTTCCATAACAATCATTCCTACTTTGGGCCTGGTGTATGCCATAAAAATGCTTCTGTTTGGCTAAGAGCTCGTCTTTCTCAGACGTAAGGAAACATGTTAACAACCCAAGACCAGAGGCATCTGCTAGGAGTGAATGCCAGGAGTGAAAGCCTGCCCCCTTACGGACCACCAGCTGGTTATTCCAGGTAGTTTGGTTTTCCTGGAATAACGGTGATGACTCGCCCTGCATTTGCGGATAACAGCCAGAAATGGTTGTCCTCACTGTAGGTTTGACAACTAAGTTATGATAGATTTTCCCACCATATTAAAAAAAAAAACAATCATTCCTACTTTAATGTACTAGTGACTTAATGATATATTATTGATATTACATAAATTACTACTTTAATGTACTAATCAGTTAATAGTACATCTTGACACTACACAATTTATTTTTGGTTTTTTTTTTTAAATTGAGTGATATTAATTATGTTAATTTTTTTAGTTAAAATTGAGTGATATTAATTTTGTTGAAACAAATTTAAATTATACTTTTTAGTGTAAAATAAAATATAAAATTCTCTAATTATACCGACAATAACTTAAAACTATCATTTTTCGAATTTCCAACATAAATAAAGCAAAGTCTACTCCTAAAAAGTGGCTCGTTAGGGTACTACTATGTAATGGCCGTCCTCAATAGTTCCTGCAATAAACACATCAATACGAAGAAGGTAAACAGATAAATATCTAAGGCCCGATTTTGTGGTGCATTAAATGCCCCTCTCCTTTATCGAGAAAAGCATTAATATCATTGAACTCTTGAATGACTCATGGCAAAAACTCAGAAATAAGTTATGATCGAGTTGCTATGGTAAGAAAGAAAGTATTTTTAATTTTCATTAAATTAAAAATAGTTTATGGGACATATTGTTTTTTCATGTATGTATATTTAAGACATGACATCTGCTCAGTATATATGTATTTTTTTAAAAGTGTTAATATCATTGAATTATTGAATGATTTATGGCGAAAATTCAGAAATAAGTTACTAGTAGAGTTGCTATTGTAAGAAAGAAGAAAAAAGAAAATATTTTTAATTTTCATTAAGTTAAAAATAGCTTATGGGATATGTTGTTTTTTCATCTAGCTCTTGTTTTTGGTCTTTTTCCTCTGTAGTTTTACACTAAACTCTCCCAGATTCTGTACAAACTCTTGGATATCTGCATAATTTACCATGTTGTTTTTGAAGGCTTTGCATTCTAAAATGAAATGTTTTTCTGTTTTCACTTTTCAGGAAGAGCAAAAAATACATACCGAGTTGATGAGAATTAGTCCTTAATTGAACAATAAGAATTTTAGATCTCCAAGAAATATTTGCTAGTGATCTATTTGTTTTCTTATAATTTTTACAAAGGCATACATATTCTAGCTCCCTAGGACTTTTTAGGATGAAACACATACTCAAATTTCTTATTTCATCTGCACACTTAAGAAGACACACATATTCTAGCCCCTTAAGACATCTTATGAGGAAACACATACTCTTAACCATTAGGCTCACTCAAACTATATAAATGTGTTTTTGAAATTCACTTTTTTTAATATAAAATTTGAATATTAAAAAAGAAAAACAAATTAATTTATCACTGAAATCATATCCTTTATTTTACAAATAATTTTTTATAATTTCTTATGGAATACCCTATCTTACACACAAGTTCTAGTCATGTCTTTTAACTGAATCTGTTTATTTTCAATAATGTCAGCCAAACTTTCTTTCTCTCAAACATCCATCTATATTTATGATAAGGTATGATTAGCATAAACCTTAAAAGTTTCCAAAAAGTCTCACCAAAACAACTAGTATAAATTAGGGCGAGATTGCTATATACCTCATTATTTGATAGGATGTGATTAGAATATACCTCATCGTATGTGATTGTGTTAATTTTTTAAATGTCTTGAGTTAAAATTGATCCGTCTGAACAGGATAGTCTCCATCGCATCTCACACGCTGTACGTAGCGAAATCGTTTTCGTTTTGTATTTGTACGGGACTTTGCTTTATTGCATGCCAGGAGGAGAAAGATTTTGAATCTTGATGGGTCTGCTCAAGTGTTCTCTGACGGAGGATCAGTGGAGTGCAGAATCTAGAGTAGAAGGCTTTCTTTCGAACGGGAAGACGTCTATCATTATGGTCTCCCTGCAGGAGAGCGTTTTGCTGTATATATTTCTTCCTCAGCCGTTTCCTTATCTGGTAATCCGATGATTGACCTTGAGGCTCTGGATAAGCTGTCATTTTTCTCAATGGAGGAAGTTTGCTTATTAGTGGGATGATATTATTCCAATGGCTTCTTCTTTCCTTTTTTTCCTTTTTTTTAATTTGATAATTTAATGATTAATTTTGAGGTACTGGATAAGTAGTAATTTTTTTCATTGGATGAAGCCATGTATTTTAAGAATAGTTTAATTTCTTAAAATATGGTTCTTATTCTCAACTTTTTTTCAGTAAAATTTAAATTTATAATTTGGTGAAAACTAAATCTTATACAAACCAGCTAATCTACATTTCATAAATTTGTATGAGTTATCAAAACTCACTCCAATTCAAAATTATAAAATTCAAGATTACCATACTGCATATGAAGAGGAATTGTTTTAATTTGTGTTGTTTTGAATTTTTATATAGATATAATATATTTGAAATAATTAGTTTTTATATGTAATTAATGTAAAAATAGAAAATTAGATAATTAATTAATGATGGTTTAATGATAATATTATTTAGGTTTATTAAAAATGAGGTAGGTTTATTAAAAATGAGGAATTAGCTGATTTGATTTAGAATTTTTTTTTTTACTCAAAATGTTTTAAGAAAAGATTCCTAAATCTAAATTGTTTGACCAGTTAAAAGGGTAGTATGTGTTATATAGATGACATTTTTTTTTGGTCATGACATTTTAGGAATTGTTGAATAACTTTTTTACTATGTAGATCAATTTTATCTTTATTTTACTGATATGGATTTTTTTTCTTACTTTAATAAATAGAGATATTTTTTATCTTTGAAATTAGGGTTGATCATTTTGAACTTTGAAATTAGTGTTGGTCATCTCTTTATAATATCTTTATTTTCTTTTATCTTCAATTTTTTTACAACACTACAACCAATTTTTAAATTTAGATGTAATATATATCCTAATATTATCGTTATTATGGAGAGTAACCTCTCACTATAAAGAATTATACTTGGTTTTGATTGGAGTTAGAAGTGATTTTAAAAAGAAATTTGTCTTGAATGTTGTTTATTTTATTCTTGTACATTAGATACCTATCATATCCAGACTTTCAACGGAACTATAAGATACCATGTATTTCCTTTAATTATGAGATCTTACATTATAAATGCTTTTGGATTAGCTCTATAATTCTCCACAATTTTCTAGAGATACTACAATCTCGTACTTCACAACCATATAAGATACAACAGTGATAAGGGTCTCAAAAAGAAGTTTCTTCTTATCCCATGATTAAGTTAGTGTTAAATGTATATGATCAAAGTCATGATTATGGGCATTTTAGATGTAGAAATTTACAGTTTGGTTGTATGAGGATATCAAATATCACATAATTTATGACATTGTTACCAAACACATGAATACAAGTTATTTGGTTGGGTATTGACTCCTTTATTAAAAAATTGAGAATAATTAGATCTTGAAAACTGCAAAGCTTGATTACCTTGGTAACAAACAAATGCTTCTCAGATTAAGTCCTTAGAGTTTCTTATTTTCCATTTTAGTTATATTATGCATCACCAATGTAGATACATGTTAATACTGGTTCTCTAATTTTCTAAAGGATCAAATATTTAAGTGTAAATGTTTTCATCATTCAAAATGGAAATATGTTACTTGAAATCTCAATCAAAAGTAATTAATAAATCAAATATAAAAAATAAAATATTATAAAATAAAATGTTAATTATTGTCAAGATCTTTATATATATATAGAACAATATTACTAGATAAACATCATACCTATTATATTTTTATTTATGTATAAATTTGATATTTCTCTCTTTTCTTAATATATAGAAATTTCTATATTAATTTTCAGTATGCATTAATTGGGTATACATATAGTGTATTTTTATTTATTTATCATAAATATTAGATATATTATTGAAGCTATTAATGTAAAAGTTATACACATATCAATATGTCTATCATATTGGATTATAGAAGTAACATCTTTAAAATATAATAAATAATTTATCTAATTTTAATTTATAACATTGTTTTTTATAAGTTTGGTGGGACTATATATTATGTTCAATATATCACTCAAATAGAAATGAGAAATTGAATCACTGACTTCACATTAAAACATTAAAAAAGGTTTTAACAGATCACCTAATCACTATCTATCCAAAACCCTCTAGACAATATTAAATTATTTTTAAATTATATAATACAATTAATTAATTAATTAATTAATATATATATATATAATCGAATTTGAAAATATGAATTTTTCGTTTTAAGCTTATTATTAAATGCTACACCAATAGATCATACGCTTTCCAAACCTATAAGGTCACCTTATAGTGTACCTCTATTAAAAATGGTTTAAGTTCCAGTGACACATACGATGACAATTGTGGGAGCATTATAATGTATCTCCTTAGTGTTACGACCATACATATTTTTCCTCATTAATTTAGGCATATTCATGAGATGGCGTCCTCATAACATTATTATCCACATCATGTTATTTATATTTTTTTAAGTAGTATGAGTGGCGCAATGTTTTGCTAATGCATTGTAATTGGATTATAATTTTGATCTTTATATTAATGTTAAATCATTTGGATCTAATTAATTTTTTTTAAGTGCGTTTAGGAACAATATGTGTATATATTTTATGTAATGTTAGTAGAAGGAATTGAAACATCGAGTAGTATGTTGGTAAAACACTATAGGAGCAAGGCCATTTTGGGACATTGGCGCCTAATAGTGTCCATTGGTTTCCATGAGCATGCTATGATCGGTATAATGGTTTTGAGGCAGGGATATGCCTTGGCTTTTGTATCTTCTGATGAGAGGAATCCTTGCTAAGGAATGGACTATACGAGCTGGGGGTGCCAACGGAACTTGGAAGGTGAGTGACTACATAGAAGGGGGTGACCAGATTTCCCGAGGGACTGTGTAGCAGAGAAGGGAAGGTCGAGGATGGATTTTTTTTTGTCATTAGCATTTCCAGATGAAATTAGATGCAGATTGGGAGTGTGCCCTGGAACAATGAGCTAGTAACTGTTCACTAAGGGTATAATAACACAGTATTGTGGCACTAGACATTGGATGCATATTTTAACTTTGGAAGTGGAGTCTGGACTTCTTGGGAAGGAGGTGAATCCTCATATTACTTTGAGGGTGGAGGTTTGAGTCTCTAGATTCACTAGTTGTTGATATGGGCATCGTATCCTTCTATTTGTTGGTTGAGAAAATGTGTATATGTGTATTTTATTGTAAATATTGTATCGAGCTAGATTTATAAATCTCCACATACATTATGGTTATTTGCTAGTTGAAGAAAATGTACATGAGTATATGTGGTTGTTATTGTAAATAACGTAATGAGCTATGTTATACAGCTCCAATAAACGGTATGATTGTCATGTTTTCAGTAGGATGTCAATGTAAATATTGCAATGAGTTGTGTTACAAAGCTCCATGGGCAATATGCTTTGTTTTCAGTGATTTTCTAGTTTATAGGTGTGAATGAACACTGAGGATAGTGTTCCCCCAAGGGAGAGGGTTTTGTAACAACCCTAGTGAAAATTCATGTAAAAATATATAAGACCACGGTTGATGGGACACGTATTCTAAGCTGAGTGTTGGGAAAAAACACCGTAGCGCGTATTCCTTTATGTTATTATGGCTAAAGGAAATTGGCAAAGAAAAAGACTTTAGAAAGGGAAAATGGAATTTTTGGCACATTTATTTAAGAAAGTAATGGAAATAGGAGAAAAGGAAGGTGAAAGGTCACAGGTTGCATGTGAGTTGGAAAATGAAGAAAATAGAGGCCTCATTAATAAAAAGGCTTCTGAGGATCAGTTGGTAAGATATTTTTAGTGCATTTTTGGAGCTCTCTCATTATTCTGTTTCTCTCTCATACTCTTGGATACTTAAATTTTTCTTGGAGCACTCTTGGAGAGTGGATACTTGGTGATTTGGAGCAAGAAGGTAAAGGAAGAGTAGGAAAGTGCAAGAAGACATTGGGATCAACAAATACAACGGGTTTTTATTGTAGGTACCGAGTTGCATTAATGTTTTCCTCGCTAGTTTTGGAATGCATGTTGTATGGATGTAGATTTCCCTGGCCTTGCCATTTCATGGATAGCCATGGTGTTGTGGGTTTATTTCCATTGATTTTTTTTTGGTTAGTTCTCATGATTCCTTTAGTTGTGGGTTTATTTATTATTTTTTGGAAGCCTTGGTTGGAAAAACACTCTGGAAGTCTAGCAGAAAATTCTAGTTTGAGTTACTATTCCTAGAAGCCTTGGTTGGAAAAACACTCTTAAATCCCTAGGTGGGTTGAGTTACTAGTCCTAGAAGCCCTAGTTGGACAAACACTCTTGAAGCCCTGTAATAGTTGGGGTTGAATTACTAGTCCTAGAAGCCCTGGTTGGAACAAAAACTCTGGAGCCCTAGAACAACTTGGATAGAGACCAATCCATGATGGTTGTGATTTCTAACTGTGAGTTGGAATCTTTGGTTGAGGGTTGAGGTGGTTTGGCCTCTAGAAGTACTAGATTGGTTGTGATTGGTGTTTTTGATGAGATCCCACATTCATGCTTGGAATATGCAATGTGGGTGATTGGCTAAAGAGAGATTTGGCTCAAAAAATATATGGTCAGGCGGAACGTGGTAGTCCCATCTCTGGTTGGTTTTTTCATTCAATAATGAAGAGCTCATTCCTTTGGTATTTGGTATGGAAATATACTGGTTTCTTTGTGGATTCTATTTTTGTTGTATCCATGATATTTATGTTACTATTATGCTGGTTATAAGCATGTATTTGATCAGTGATGATGTATGGATCTATCCATGTTTTTAGTTGTAAATGAATGTAAAATGTATCTATAGTCAAATAGATTGTATTGGAGCTACTGATGTAAGGGAGCAATGCTTCTTAGCGATTCTCAGATAAGTATGAGACCCCTATGCTTAAATCTGTTATTTACACCTGTAGATTCAATGTTTGTGACATGTTAAATATGCATGTCATGGATAGGAGGGGTCTAGATGAGTTCTTGTTGATGTGATTACTTATGTATAATTTTTCTAATTTTATTTATCATCCCCTAAGTTTTCACGAAGTTCTGGGCAGTGATCAGGGCTCTGGGTTTAAAAAGGTGGCTCAAATCCTGGATTTTCATGCACAAAACTAGGCATTTGGGGTCCTAGCCATAGGCATACAATGTTGTGCCTAGGGCTATAGCCTCCTGGGCACATGCATGCATTATTATTCTTGCGGCTAAGGCTCAAAAGGGTGAAAAGTTTTAGTATGACTTGGGGGTAAGAGGCCTGAAGGGTTGGATTGCCTCCTGATGGTGTACAAGGCCTTTTGATGTGTTTTCTACCGGTTCCACTTCCTTAAGGTAACCTAAGAGGTTGAGTCTCGTTATAATAGCCTCTCGTCACATGTTTACCCCGGTTGGCTGGTTGGTTGGTTACATGGGTATATGTGGGAGGAGAGTGTTATAGTCTCAAAAAAAATTATAGTGAAATGCCATGATCACAATTTCGAAATTGATTTTAGGAGAATTTCTAAACCCTAAATTCCATAGGGTTTATCTTTGAAATTATAGTGAAACAAAAAATGCAATTTCTCTCAAAATTACCTTGAGATGTTTTCTCAATATGATCAAACTTTCATAGTCAGTGTCTTTATAGAAACATAAATATAGAAAAAGTTCCAAGTGCACTCATTTAAAACCAATTTTAGGGCCATTCAAAAACCCTAACTTCCACATGGTATATCTCTAAAAGTGTAACGAACTAGAATCTAAAATTTTTACGAGACATACCTTGATATGTCTTCTCAATTTTCTCAAAATACCGAGTATTGAAACTTCTTACAAGGAAACTTATAACGAAAATTCGAGATGCCCCATATGAAACAAATTTAAGGAGAAATAACAAACCCTAACTTCCACAACATATATCACGAAATGTATAGCGAATCAAAACATGAAACTTCAACCATATATTCATAGAGATTACCCCTTAATGTACTTAAAATTTCATTGTTTGAAACATGCCCCAAAAATATTATAATGAAAATTCTTTGATGACCACTTTGAAATAACAAAACCCTAGGTTCGTATGCTCTAATACCAAATGTCATAAACCATGTGACTTAAAAATGATAAGAACCAATTAATTATAGTTCTCTTTGGGGGGGACCTCCTTTGACAATGAGTACAATGTAAAAAATACAACATTAAATGATCATAATATTAGGTCCCCCTAGTATATAAATAGGAGACAATGGGTATAATTATAATGAAATGGTAAAATGAAAGGTACTTACATTCATATAAATACTACAATAGAAATGTAATAATTCAATATCTAGGGATTAATAAGGGACTTTAGGGTTAACATAGGGTTTTATAGAGCTTAAGATACAAGCTCATGTAACTTACTAGATGAAAAGTTTCCCTCAAGTTTTACATCTCTTCTTACAATTTTCTTTCTTTGCTTTAGATATAGACCCTATAGGAATTTGAAGTCTCAACATAACCCAAAAGAAAACAACTATTGTTAGAGGGATACAACTTGGTCCTATTTTAAGTAGGTAGAAGGATGTATATTGGAAAACCAAAGATGCAAATATGACTTACCTTTGGATTCACACTAGTGAATTCCTCCTTTGGTGTCTTATCCTCCAATATCTTGTGAGGACACTAGTTCTATATGTACATTATCGTGTTGTATGACTCTACCTAAATAAATGCAAGAAAGTTCTTGTCATAGATCACGACCTTACTAGGCCCCATGATGTTTTAATTCTCTTTATGTATAACCCCATTCTATTATGGGTTGTTTGGAGCTATCAACTCCTTACTGCTTCCCATCTCCTTGCGAAAACCTTTTAACTCCTTGGAGTTATACTCTCTATCTAGTTTTCAACTAGAGCTTTGAACTCCTAAGACCTACAAAATTCCCCATACTTCATCTTAAACAAGTATATCCAAGTCTTGTTAGAGAAATCATCAATGAAGGAAACACAATGCATGCTTCATCTTGTTGATGCTACTAACCTTGGTCCACAAACATCTGAATGAACTAGGTCTAGAATCCCTTTAGACCCATGCTTGTTACTTAGGAATGAAACCATGACATGCTTTCCAAGGGTGCACCCTTTGAATTCTACCGATATCTCTCAATGCTAAACTATGGAAGACCTGTGACTATTTCATATAGAATAGGAAATGCTATATTATGTCTGAGGTGCCCCATCCTCTTATACCACAACTTGCACAAGTTGTTACTATTATGAACTAGGGCTTGAATAGGTTCACATCGTAACTTGTACAATTTTTATTCCATAACCCCTATCATGTATGTTTCTTTTATGCTAGATTCCTTCAATATGATAAGGACCTGTTAATTCTTAAACTTTACTACATAATGCTTATCTTCCATAACAAAAACTGAAAGTAAATTTTTCTTGAGACCTACAATAAAGAAAACATCATTAAAGTATAAATATTTACCTCATTCAATATGAAATGAAATAGTACCAATTATTGGTACTAAATACTTGGATTCGTCACTAAACTTTTCCTATACTCTTGGTCCTACTTTGTTGGAATAGAAAACAATTGTTAAGATTATGTCATATGATGAGATGCTCCATTGTCCACATACCAAAAAATCTTCAAAACTATGTTGGTAGAAAGGAATGATACCATATAGAATTTTTTCTCACAATTGGTAGCAAACTCATTCATGTGATATTTTGTAAAACCTACACACTTCTATTATTGCTTCCCTCTTCAAATAACAATTGACACAAAACATGCTCATTGGGCCTTGAATTGACAGTGAATGGGTGCACTATTAAGGCACTCCACGCGAAAAGGTTACCAATTCAAACACCCCAAAATAAATAAATACATAATTCTCGCAAGGTGACAACCATCCTTGGTATGCTGCTTCTATGCTAGACTCCTTCAACCTGATAAGGACCTGTTAATTCTTGAAATTTACTACATAACCCTTATCTTCCATAACTGAAATTGAAAGTAAATTTATATTGAGACCTAGACCAAACAAAACACCATTAGAGTATAAACATTTACATGATTCAAGATGAAATGAAATAGTATCAATTCTTGTTACTAAATACTTGGCTTCATCACTAAACTTTACCTATACTCTTGGTCCTACTTTTTTGAACTAGAAAACAATTGCCAAGTTGATGTCATATGATGAGATGCTCCATTTTGCATATAAGGCGCTTTCTTCAAAACCATATTGGTAGAAAGAAATGATACCATATAGAAATTCTTCTCACAATTGGTAGCAAACTCGTTCATGTGAGATTTTGTAGAGGCTACACACTTATAATAATTGACCCAAAACATGCCCATTAGACTGTGGATTGATGAATAAGCTTTGAATTGATGAATGATTGCACTTAAAATACTCAAGTTAAAATACTCTATGTGAAAAAATCACCTTTTTTAACACTCCAAAATAAATAAACAATTGACATAATCTAAAAAGTCCACTAAAAAGAATAACCTAAAAAAATTTCAACACCCATTACCAAAACAATCATTCCTATTTTAATATACTAATCAAAATGGTACATCATTAACACTGCATAAATTACTACTTTAATGTACTAATCATATACATCATTAACACTACACAAATTTGTTAAAATAAGTTTAAATTATGCTTTTTAATGAAAAAAAACATAGATAATTCTGTGTGTACAGACCATAACTTAAGACTATCATTTTCGAATTTCCAACATAAATAAAGCAAGTCTACCCCAAAAGAGTCTGAAAAGTGTATCGTTAGGGTACAACAATGTTCATGGCCGACCTCAATAGTTCCTGCAATAAACACATCAATACGAAGAAAGTAAACAGAGAAATATCAAGGCCCAATTTTGTGGTGCATTAAATGCCCCTGCCCTTTATCGTAAAAGTAGTGTAGTACTTGAGCATATCTAAAGACATGACACCGGACCAATAAATATGTCCTTTTGAAAAGCGTTAATATAAGTGAACTATTCAATGACTCGTGGCAAAAAGTCAGAAATAAGTTACTGATAGAGTTGCTACTGTACTTGCTAGTGATCTATTCTTTAGTGTATTTACGGAAAGGTTTGTAAGTTTATGAAAAGTTGTTTTAAATCGAAACTTTAACTAGTATCAAAAACATTTTCATAATTTTTTGAAACATTTTTGTTTCATTTGAGCAAATTTCTTTTCACGAAGCATATATATTTTAGTCCTGGATTGGTTTTGATTGATAAGTTTGATGAGATCCCACATTCATGCTTGGAATGTGCAATGTACATGATCGTCATTAAAGAGAGATTTGGCTTAGCCAAACTATGGTTGGGTGGAATGTGGAAGTCCCATCTCCAGTTGTTTTTTACATTCAGTAATGAAAGTTCATTCCTTTGGTATTGGGTATGAAAATGTATTGGTTATTATGTGGAATCTATTGTTGTTGTATCCATGGTATCTTTGTTTTTATTATTCTAGTTACAATCATGTATTTTATCAGTGATGATGTATGGATCTATCCATATTTTTACCTGTAAATGAATGCATAATGTATCTATGGTCAAATATATTGTATTGTAGCTAATGATGTAAGGGAGTAATGATTCTTATCAATTCTCAAATAATTTTGAGACCCCTATGTTTAAATATGTTGTTTACACGTATATTCAATGTTTGTGACATGTTTGAAAAAAATTCATCTCCTGGCTAGGAGGGGCTTGGATAATTTCTTGTTGATGTTATTGCTTACGTATCATTGTTCTAATGTTATTTATCATCCCCTAAGTTTTCATGAAGTTTTGGGCAGTGAACGAAGCTCTGGGCATAAAAAGGTGGTTTAAATCCCAGAGTTGCAGGCATAGAACTAGGCATTTGGGGGCCCCAATGATGCATGCAAACTGTGCCTAGGAAGCTAGCCTCCTAGTCACGTGCATGCATTCTTGTTTCGTGCTAAGGCTCAAAAGGGTCAAATTCTGAGTATGACCCAAGGGTAAGAGGCCTGAAGGGCTGTGTTTCCTCCTGGGGGTGTTATTGATGGTGTAGAAGGTCTTTTGATGTGTTTTCCATCGGTTCCACTTCCTTAAGGTCACCTAAGAAGTTGAATCTCATAATAGTAGCCTCTTGTCACATGTTTAACACAGTTGGTCAGTACTTGCGTAGATGTGGGAGGAGAATGTTATAGTCTTAGAAAAAATTATAGTGAAATGTCATGATCACTGTTTTGAAATTGATTTCAGAACCATTTATAAACCCTCACTTCCATAGGGTATATATTTGAAATTATAGTGAAACAAAACATGAATTTTTTGTCAAAACTACCTTGAGATGTTTTCGCAATATGATCAAACTTTCATAGCGAGTGCCTTTACAGAAACAAAAATATAACAAAAGTTCCAAGTGCACTCATTTAAAACTAATTTTAGGGCCATTTACAAACCCTAACTTCCACATGGTATATCTCTAAAAGTGTAATAAACTAAAATCTAAATTTTTTATGAGACATACCTCAATATGTCTTCTCAATTTTCTCAGAATTCCAAGGATTGAAACATCTTACAAGGAAACTTATAACGAAAATTTGAGATGCCCCATTTGAAACAAATTAACTAGAAATAAAAAACCCTAACTTTCACAACATATATCACGAAATGTATAGCAAACCAAAATATGAAACTTCAACCATATATTCATAGAGATCACCCCTTAATGCACTCAAAGTTTCATTGTTTGAAATGTCCCTCCAAAAGAATTATAATGAAAATTCTATAATGACCAGTTTGAAGCAACAAAACCTTGGGTTCATATGCTCTAATACCAAATTCATATAACATGTGACTTAAAAATGATAAGAAACCATCAATTATAGTTATGTTTGACGGGGGAACCTCCTTTTACAATGAGTAAAATGTACAAAATAAAAATAGATGATCATAATACTAAGCCTCCCTAATATATAAATAGGAGACAATGGGTAAAATTATAATGAAATGGTACAATGAAAGGTTCTTACAGTCATAGAAATACAACAATAGAAATGTAATAACTCAATATCTAGGGATTAATAAGGGAATTTAGGGTTAACATGGGGTTTTTATAGAGATTAAGATACAAGCTCATGTAACTTACAAGATATAAATTTTTCCTCAAGTTTTACATCACTTCTTACAATTTTCTTTCTTGGCTTTAGATGTAGACTCTATAGGAATTCAAAGTCTCAATATAAGCCACAAGAAAGAAAATTTAGATATGACTTACCTTTGGATTCACACTAGTAGGTAGATGGATATATATTGGTTTTCCAATATATATCATCTTTTAAGTAGGTATATGGATATAAATTGGAAAACCAAAGATTTAGATATGACTTACCTTTGGATTCACACTAGTAAATGCCTCCTTTGGTGTATTATCCTCCAATATCTTGTGAGGACACTAGTTCTAGATGTACATTATTGTGTTGTATGACTCTACCTAAATAAACACGAGATAGTTCTTGTCACGGACCACAACCTTACTAGCACCCATGATGTATTGATTCTCTTTCTCTATAACCCCATTCTATTATGGGTTGTATGGCACTATCAACTCCCTATTGATTCCCATCTCCTTGCAAAAACCTTTGAACTCCTTGGAGTTATACTCTCTATCTAGTTTTCAACTAGAGCTTTGAACTCCTAAGACCTACTAAATTCCTCATACTTCATCTTAAACAAGTAGATCCAAGTCTTGTTAGAGAAATCATCAATGAAGGAAACCCAATGCATGCTTCATCTTGTTGACATTGCTAACCTTGGTGCACAAACATATGAATGAACTAGGTCTAGAATCCCTTTAGACCCATGCTTGCTACTTAGGAATGAAACCATGAAATGCTTTCCAAGGGTGCACTCTTCAATTGTTACCTATATTTCTTAATGCTAAACTATGGAAGACGTGTAACTATTTCACATAGAATAGGAAATCCTCTATTATGTCTAAGCTGCCCCATCCTCTTATACCACAACTTGCAGAAGTTGTTACTATTATGAACTAGGGCTTGAATAGGTTCACATTGTAACTTGTGCAATTTTTCTTCCATAACCCCTATCATGTATGTTTCTTCTATGCTAGATTCATTCAATATGATAAGGAACTGTTAATTCTTAAACTTTACTACATAGCCGTTATCTTCCATAAGAAAAACTGAAGGTAAATTTTTCTTGAGACCTACAATAAAAAAAACATAATGAAAGTATAAATATTTACCTGATTCAAGTGAAAAGAAATAGTACCAATTCTTGTTACTAAATACTTGGATTGATCACTAAACTTTACCTATACTCTTGGTCCTACTTTGTTGGACTAGAAAAAAATTGTCAAGATGATGTCATATGATTAGATGCTCCATTGTCCACATACCACAGATTCTTCAAAACCATGTTGGTAGAAAGGAATTAAACCATATATAATTTTTTCTCACAATTGGTAACAAAATCATTCATGTGATATTTTGTAGAGCCTACACACTTCTATTATTGCTTCCCTTTTCAGATAAAAATTAACACAAAACATGCCCATTTGGCCTTGGATTGATGGTGAATGAGTGCATTGCTAAGGCACTCCACGCAAAAAGGTCACCGATTCAAACACCCAAAAATAAATAAATAAATAAAACATAATTCTTGCAAGGTGACTTCCATCCTTGGTATGCTGCTTCTATGCTAGATTCCTTCAACATGATAAGACCAATTAATTCTTTAAATTTACTAAATAATCCTTATCTTACATAACTGAAATTGAAAGTAAATTTTTATTGAGACCTACAACAAACAAAACATCATTAAAGTATAAACATTTATGTGATTCAAGATGAAATGAAATAGTACAAATTCTTGTTACTAAATACTTGGTTTCATCACCAAACTTTACCTATACTCTTGGTCCTACTTTGTTGGAGTAGAAAACAATTGTCAAGTTGATGTCATATGATTTGATGCAGCATTGTTCACATACCACACATTCTTCAAAAGTATATTGGTAGAAAGAAATGATACCATATAGAAATTTTTCTCACAATTGGTAGCAAACTCATTCATGTGAGATTTTGTAGAGGCTAAGCAGTTATAATAATTAACACAAAACATGCCCATTGAGCTTTGGATTGATGAATAGTTGCATTGTTAAGATAATCTATCCCAAAAATTCACTTGTTAAAAGACTTCAAAATAAATAAATGACATAATTAAAAAAATCCATTAAAAAGAATGTTAAACAATCATGTTAAGCACACACATGGTGTATGAGCAAGATGTCATACACAAGAAACTCAACACAATGAAGGATAAGCGTGAGGCTTTCTTATTTTCCATTATACAAAGATGTACATTTATAAGATAATGGTGTGACTCTTTCTACATTCCAAAGTGTCACTGACTCCATTGTGACTTTTTCGCATTCCACACCTACCCATGTGGATTGGGTGTTCCAAGATCCCCCCTTAATCCGAAGGGTATGTGTGAGTCCAAGAAAAGAGTTGTAATACAAATCGCAAAGTATACATGGTGGATTTATTAATCAACTCGAAAGGTTGGAAAAAAGAGATGGTTTTAGGATTACCAACAACTCTAGAATGCTTGAAGCATTTCTTGGAACTCAACCAAAGCTGGCGAGAAGCTGAAGGCTTCTGCTAGAGGAAGTGTTCCTCATATATGAAAGAGAGACCTTCGACCTAAAAGAAGGGAGGTCTACTACCTGTGATGGTTTTAGGATTACCAACAACTCTGGAATGCTTGAAGCATTTCTTGGAACTCAACCACGTCGGCAAGAAGTCAAGGCTTCGCTAGAGGAATCGTTCCTCATATATGAAAGGGAGACCTTCGACCTAAAATAAGGAGGTCTACTACCTTGTGATGGTTTTAGGTTATCCACCAACCAAAGATGATGGTTTAAGGTTGTCCACCAACCAAAGGCATGCTCATGGTAACTGTCTCCTGCCAAGCATCTCTCCAATCCCAATGACAACTTGTGGCTCAAGCCGTCAATCATACAACTCTGAACATGGAATGAGAGATTGTGGCTTAGGCTCGCTTGATCTGACGCCGAAGCTTGTACATGGCCACCATTTCCCCCCCTGTCAGGGACAAGGTGAGATTATGGAAAAAACTCAACTGCAAGTTTGCTCAATATTCGTGAACAAGTTCTGACATGTGTCTTAAACATCTTCTTGGCTGCTGATGCCCATTAACAAGAAGAAATCCATCCAAGATGAATATTTTTTCTTGCAGGAGGCTTGTTTCTGAGGCATCTGTCTGAAGAATGGGTGTGCCGACCACAGTGCTTGCATGGATGAAGATCAAAATAGTGATCTTTCATATGGCCAACTCGGACTAAGGCAGTTGTCAGCATTTCTCAATATTTTGTGGAAGTGGATAGGATCCGGAACAATGGTAGGTGAACCGTCATTACAACTGCACTCTCGACTATCCTTGGGTATGGGCTTGGTGTAGTCTGGAATATGAAAGGACACATCCTTGTCATATCCAAGACGAGTTCGGTGCTTGTTGTGGACAAGCTCTTCCCAAGGTCTGATGATGGGCTTAGGAAGTGCAGGTTGAGCTGCTGCATCTGCATGTACATCTGCTCTAGTGCAAGGAACTGAATGGGAATCAACTGGAACTTTATCTTCTTTCTTCTAATGAGAGTCCTTCACAATCTTCTGAATAGAAACAGGTTCATAATGGTGGCTCTTTTGCTGAAGTTCGTCTTGCTGAAGCTGAGATTCCAACTGCAAAAACTCAATATTTTCTTGTGCATCTAGCAAACAAATTTGAATATTACAAAGAGCATTCTTGCTCATTTTTATCATATCATCAACATTGGAATGAATGAGGTTACTCAACAACTCTAATGCCTCATTGATTTTAGCCATTTCAACAACTTAGGCTCAAAAAATGAAAGGGTGTCGGCTTTAACCGAAAATGCACCCATTTACAATGTGATTCAACTTCTTTCAAACAATTACAAATGACTCCAAAGAATTTCCAACTATGGAAATCTCGAAGTACAAAATTTGCTCCTTAAATGATGGAGGTCAGTGAACAATTTTTCAACTCAATTACACTTCAAGTCTTGAATGAAGATGCAAATCAATGTCAGTTCAATACAATATGTGGCAAAAATGTGCAGCAAAACACTATGGAAGAGGCCTTTAAGGCAGCTGAATTTTTTCATTCAAAGCGTTGTTTTGAATGATGGCAAACTTGTCTTCAAATGTCAATTTCTTTCAGAAAATTACCCTTCAAATCAATGCCACAAATCACAATGTAAAATCTGTCCGTTTCTCTATGTATTCAGTCCATTTTCTGATATGTCATTTCCTTCATTTTTGCTGTTTATATTCTCTCTCTGCTCTTCCTCTCTTCCTCTCTTTGCTGTTTTTTTTTTTTTTTAATTAATTAAAAATAGATTAATTAAAAATAGAAATGATGGGGAATTAATTAAAAAAATGTGAGAAGGAATTGTAATAAAAATGGAGGAGTGGGATTAAATAAAAAAGGGGAGAATTTAAAATGTGTGGGAGAGTGAGGAGTTTAAAAAACTAAGGGAAATTTATATATATATATTTTAAGGAAATTAATTAAAAATAATGGGAGGAGGGAATTTATTTTAGTGGAAGGAGAGGGAAATTAATTTGAAAAGGGAGGAGGGTTATTATATGGAGGGGTGGATATATTAAAAACAAATTTTAAAGAATTAAAATTTTAAAAGGAGTGCCGTAGGTATAGTTTGAAGGTGTAAGGGAAAGCGTTAAAGTGAGGGGGAATGGGGTGTAGTGTGGGATGCAAGTGTGAGAGTCGCAGGTTTGAGGGCGATAGGCCACGGTGAGGGGGAGAGCGTAGCTTAGGGGCCGGAGCTATATGGCGGGTGTAGAGTAGGTGGCGGAGTGCGTAGGGGAGAGGCCAGGTTGCAGAGTGGACGGGGTGAACGATGTAAGGTGGGGAAAGTCGTTTGCGTAGAGGGTTATAGGGGTCGAGGGGAGCGTTGTGAGGAACGACTGGAGCAATAAGGGGAAAACAAGGGGGCGGGGAAAGTGGAGTGTGGGATGGGCCAGCATTACCATGGGGTGGGTAGAGCTGTGTAGGGGGTGGGTAGCATAGGGAGGACGTGCGGGTTGAGAGGTCGGGTAGGAGTTGGGGTGTGGGGAGATGGCTTGGCCGAGAGTGTAGAGGAGGGGGTGCGTTGAGGGCGTGAGGGGGTATGGGAAGTGAGGGGGGTCCGTAAGTCTGGGTTTTGTGGTGAGAGCGAGCAGCCGAGAGTATGGGTCGAGCTGTAGGAGAGGGCGCAAAGGGTTGGAGTGAGAGTTGCAGAATTTTTTTTAATTTTTTTAAACAACAGAGTAGAGATAGGAGACTTTAAAACAACAACAGATTTTTTTTCTAAATACACATAAGTGTGGACAAAATGCAGAAATGAGGGTAACAGTAGAATTTTTCCAGCAGCAGAGAAACCCAGATTTGCAAAAAGAAATTTCAATGAAAAACTCAGAAATTTTACTTGAAAAATTCAGAAATCTTACAGAAGCCCTCTTGAAACAATTTTCCAGCAGCTTAAAAATGTAGAATTTAAAGTACAGAAATTACAGGAAGAATGAGCAGTGAGAAAACCATCAGATGCTGCTTCTCTTCAAAACCAATGCCTGAATGCTGCCAATTTCTGAATTCTACGATTTTGAATGCTACTCCTTTTCAAAACACTTCTGAATGGCAGCAAAAACACTGCTGCAGAAACTCTGAGTGCTGCAAAAATGTCAAGAATTTTTGCAGATATGCACAGGCCATAAACACAAATGGCTCACTCAATTGAAGCAGGGCCAGCGATCGCCCGCTCTGATACCATTTTAAACACCATGTTAAGCACACACATGGTTTATGAGCAAGATAAACACACACACAAGAAACTCAACACACAATGAAGGATAAGCGTGAGGCTTTCTTATTTCCCATTATACAAAGATGTACATTTATAGTACAATGGTGTGACTCTTGGTTTCACAGTCCAAGGTCACTTGGACTCCATTGTGACTTTTCGCATTCCACACCTACCCATGTAGGATTAGGTGTTCCAACAAAGAATAACCCAAGTAAATTTCAACACCCATTTCCATAACAATCATTCCTACTTTGGGCCTGGTGTATGCCATAAAAATGCTTCTGTTTGGCTAAGAGCTCGTCTTTCTCAGACGTAAGGAAACATGTTAACAACCCAAGACCAGAGGCATCTGCTAGGAGTGAATGCCAGGAGTGAAAGCCTGCCCCCTTACGGACCACCAGCTGGTTATTCCAGGTAGTTTGGTTTTCCTGGAATAACGGTGATGACTCGCCCTGCATTTGCGGATAACAGCCAGAAATGGTTGTCCTCACTGTAGGTTTGACAACTAAGTTATGATAGATTTTCCCACCATATTAAAAAAAAAAACAATCATTCCTACTTTAATGTACTAGTGACTTAATGATATATTATTGATATTACATAAATTACTACTTTAATGTACTAATCAGTTAATAGTACATCTTGACACTACACAATTTATTTTTGGTTTTTTTTTTTAAATTGAGTGATATTAATTATGTTAATTTTTTTAGTTAAAATTGAGTGATATTAATTTTGTTGAAACAAATTTAAATTATACTTTTTAGTGTAAAATAAAATATAAAATTCTCTAATTATACCGACAATAACTTAAAACTATCATTTTTCGAATTTCCAACATAAATAAAGCAAAGTCTACTCCTAAAAAGTGGCTCGTTAGGGTACTACTATGTAATGGCCGTCCTCAATAGTTCCTGCAATAAACACATCAATACGAAGAAGGTAAACAGATAAATATCTAAGGCCCGATTTTGTGGTGCATTAAATGCCCCTCTCCTTTATCGAGAAAAGCATTAATATCATTGAACTCTTGAATGACTCATGGCAAAAACTCAGAAATAAGTTATGATCGAGTTGCTATGGTAAGAAAGAAAGTATTTTTAATTTTCATTAAATTAAAAATAGTTTATGGGACATATTGTTTTTTCATGTATGTATATTTAAGACATGACATCTGCTCAGTATATATGTATTTTTTTAAAAGTGTTAATATCATTGAATTATTGAATGATTTATGGCGAAAATTCAGAAATAAGTTACTAGTAGAGTTGCTATTGTAAGAAAGAAGAAAAAAGAAAATATTTTTAATTTTCATTAAGTTAAAAATAGCTTATGGGATATGTTGTTTTTTCATCTAGCTCTTGTTTTTGGTCTTTTTCCTCTGTAGTTTTACACTAAACTCTCCCAGATTCTGTACAAACTCTTGGATATCTGCATAATTTACCATGTTGTTTTTGAAGGCTTTGCATTCTAAAATGAAATGTTTTTCTGTTTTCACTTTTCAGGAAGAGCAAAAAATACATACCGAGTTGATGAGAATTAGTCCTTAATTGAACAATAAGAATTTTAGATCTCCAAGAAATATTTGCTAGTGATCTATTTGTTACTGTATTTAATATCATATGGCTATAGGTTTGTAAGTTGTGTTAGGTGGATACTTTAACCATTATCAAAAACTGTTCTTATAATTTTTACAAAGGCATACATATTCTAGCTCCCTAGGACTTTTTAGGATGAAACACATACTCAAATTTCTTATTTCATCTGCACACTTAAGAAGACACACATATTCTAGCCCCTTAAGACATCTTATGAGGAAACACATACTCTTAACCATTAGGCTCACTCAAACTATATAAATGTGTTTTTGAAATTCACTTTTTTTAATATAAAATTTGAATATTAAAAAAGAAAAACAAATTAATTTATCACTGAAATCATATCCTTTATTTTACAAATAATTTTTTATAATTTCTTATGGAATACCCTATCTTACACACAAGTTCTAGTCATTTCCTTTAACTGAATCTGTTTGTTTTCAATAATGTCAGCCAAACTTTTTCTCAAACATTCATCTATATTTATGATAAAAAGTCTCACTAAAACAACTAGTATAAATAGTGAGATTGCTATATACCTCATTATTTGATAGGATCTGATTAGAATATACCTCATTGTATGTGATTGTGTTAATTTTTTAAATGTCTTGATTAAAATTGATCCGTCTGAACAGATAATTCCATCGCATCTCACACGTGTTGCAAGTAGCCAAATCGTTTTCTCAACTATGTCTTCCTCTGACGGAGGAGAAAGATTTTGAATCTTGATGGGTCTGCTCAATTGTTTTGAGACGAAGGCTCAGTGGAGTGCAGAATCTACTGTAATGTAAGAGGCTCTTCTTTCCAACGGGAAGACGTCTATCATTATGGTCTCCCTGCAGGAGAGCATTTTGCTTTATATATTTCTTTCTCAGCCGTTTCCTTATCAGGTAATCCAATGATTGACCTTGAGGTTGTGGATAAGCTGTCATTTTTTATCATTGGAGGAAGTTTGCTTATTAGTGGGATGATATTATTCCAAATGGCTTCTTTTCTAAAATATATATAAAAAATATTTAAAAATAAAATGTTAATTATTGTCAAAATCTTTATATATACATTGAACAATATTACTAGATAAACATCATACCTATTATATTTTTATTTATGTATAAATTTGATAATTCTCTTTTTTCTTAATATATAGTAATTTCTATATTAATTTTAGTGTATTTTTATTTATTTATCATAAATATTAGATATATTATTGAAGCTATTAATGTAAAAGTTATATACATATCAATATGTCTATCATATTGGATTATAGAAGTAACATCTTTAAAATATAATAAATAATTTATCCAATTTTAAGTTATAACATTGTTTTTTATAAGTTTGGTGGAACTATATATTCATCATGTTTAATATATCACCCCAATAGAAATGAGGAATTGAATCAGTGACTTCACATCAAAGAATGTCTTAACAGATCACCCAATCACTATCTACATAAAACCCCATAAACAATATTAAATTATTTTTAAATTATATAATACAATTAATATATATATATATATATATATATATATATATATATATATATATATATATATAAACTCAAATATGAATTTTCATTTTAAGCTTATTATTAAATGCTACACTAATAGATCATACACTTTCCGAACCTATAGTGTACATCTATTAAAAATGGTTCAAGTTCTAGTGACACACACGACGACAATTGTGGGAACATTATAATGTGTCTCCTTAGTGTTACGACCATACATATTTTTCCTCATTAATTTAGGCATATTCATGAGATGGCGTCCTCATAGCATTATTATCCACATCATGTTATTTATATTTTTCTAAGTAGTGTGAGTGGTGCAATGAATTGCTAATGCATTGTAATTGGATTATAATTCTGATGTTTGTATTAATGTAAAATTATTTGGATACAATTTTTTTTTTTTTAATTGTGTTTAGTAAAAATATGTGTATATATTTTATGTAATGTTACCAGAAGGAATTGAAACATCCAGTAGTATGTTGGTAAAATACTTCAGGAGTAAGGCCATTTTGGGACATTGGCACCTAATAGTGTCCATTGATTTCCATGAGCATGCTATGATCGGTATAATGGTTTTGAGGCAGGGATATGCCTTGGCTTTTGTATCTTCCGATGCGAGGAATCCTTGCTAAGGGATGGACTATCCGAGATGGGGGTGCCAACGAAACTTGGAAGGTGAGTGACTACATAGAAGGGGGTGACCAGATTTCCTGAGGGATTGTGTAGCAGAGAAGGGAAGGTCGAGGATGGATTTTTTTTGGTCATTAGCATTTCCAGATGAAATTAGGTGCGGATTGGGAGTGTGCCCTGGAATAATGAGCCAGTAACTGTTCACTAAGGTTACAATAACGAAAGATTGTAGCACTGGACATTGGATGCATATTTTGACTTTGGAAGTTGAGTCTGGACTTCTTGGGAAGGAGGTGAATCCTCGTATTACATTGAGGGTGGAGGTGTGAGTCTATAGATTCCCTTGTTGTTGATACGAGCATCACATCCTTCTATTTGTTGGTTAAGAAAATGTGTATATGTGTATTTTATTGTAAATATTGTATCGAGCTAGATTTATAAAGCTCTACATACATTATGGTTATTTTCTAGTTGAAGAAAATGTACATGAGTATATGTCATTGTTATTGTAAATAACATAATGAGCTATGTTATAAAGCTCTAATAAATGGTATGATTGTCATGTTTTCAGCAGGATGTCAATGTAAATATTGCAATGAGTTGTGTTACAAAGCTCCATGGGCAGTACGCTTTGTTTTCAATGATTTTCTAGTTTATAGGTGTGATTGAACACCGAGGACGGTGTTCCCCCAAGGGAGAGGGTTTTGTAACATCCATAGTGAAAATCCATGTAAAAATATATAAGACCACGGTTGATGGGACACGTATTCTAAGCTGAGTGTTGGGAAAAAACATCATAGCGCGTATTCCTTTATGTTATTATAGCTAAAGGAAATTGGCAAAGAAAAAGGCTTTAGAAAGGAAAAATGGCATTTTTGGCACATTTATTTAAGAAAATAATGGAAAATAGGAGAAAAGGAAGGTGAAAGGTCACATGTTGCATGTGAGGTGGAAAATGAAGAAAATAGAGGCCTCATTAATCAAAAGTCTTCTGAGGATCAGTTGGTAAGATTTTTTTAGTGAATTTTTTGAGCTCTCTCATTATTTTGTTTCTCTCTCATACTCTTGGATACTTAAATTTTTCTTGGAGCACTCTTGGAGAGTGTGGATACTTGGTGATTTGGAGCAAGAAGGCAAAGGAAGAGTAGGAAAGTGCAAGAAGACATCAGGATCAACAAATACAACGGGTTTTGATTGTAGGTACTGAGTTGCATTAATGTTTTCCTCACTAGTTTTGGAATGCATGGTGTATGGATGTGGATTTTCCTAGCCTTTCCATTTCATGGATAGCCATGGTGTTGTGGGTTTATTTCCATTGATTGTTTTTTTGTTGGTTATCATGATTTCTTTAGTTGTGGGTTTATTTATTAGTTTTTGGAAGCCTTGGTTGGAAAAACAATCTAGAAGTATGGCATACAATTGTGGGTTGAGTTACTAGTCCTAGAAGCCTTGGGGTGACAAACACTCTTAAATCCCTAGGTGGGTTGAGTTACTAGTCCTAGAAGCCGTAGTTGGACAAATCCTCTAGAAGCCCTGTAACAGTTGGGGTTGAATTACTAGTCCTAGAAGCCCTGGTTGGAACAAAAACTCTGGAGCCCTGGAACAACTTGGATAGAGACCAATCTGTGATGGCTATGATGTCTGACCGTGATTTGGAATCTTTGGTTGAGGGTTGAGGTGGTTTGGCCTCTGGAAGTCCTATATTTGTGATTGGTGTGTTTGACGAGATCCCACATTCATGCTTGGAATATGCAATGTGGGTGGCTAAAGAGAGATTTGTCTCAAACAATCTATGGTCGGGCGGAACGTGGTAGTCCCATCTCTAGTTGGTTTTTTCATTCAATAATGAAGAGCTCATTCCTTTGGTATTTGGTATGGAAATTTATTGGTTTATTTTTGTATTCTATTGTTGTTGTATCCATGGTATTTATGTTACTATTATGCTGGTTATAATCATGTATTTTATCAGTGATGATGTATGGATCTATCCATATTTTTACTTGTAAATGAATGTAGAATATATCTATAGTCAAATAGATTGTATTGGAGCTAATGATGTAAGGGAGAAATGCTTCTTAGCGATTCTCAGATAAGTATGAGACCCCTATGCTTAAATCTGTTATTTACACCTGTAGATTCAATGTTTGTGACATGTTTGAAAATATGCATGCCATGGATAGGAGGGGTCTGAATGAGTTCTTGTTGATGTGATTACTTATGTATCATAGTTCTAATGTTATTTATCATCCCCTAAGTTTTCATGAAGTTTTGGGCAATGATTGGGTCTCTGAGCCTAAAAAAGTGGCTCAAATCTTGGATTTGCATGAAAAAAACTAGGCATTTGGGGCCCTATACGTAGGCATGCAGTGTTGTGCCTAGGGCTATAGCCTCCTGGCCACAGGCATGCATTCTTATTCTTGCGGCTAAGGCTCAGAAGGGTCAAAATTGTTAGTATGACTTGGGGGTAAGAGGCTTGAAGGGTTGGATTGCCTCTTGATGGTGATGTTGATGGAGTACAAAGTCTTTTGATGTGTTTTCTACCGGTTCCACTTCCTTAAGGTCACCTAAGAGGTTGAGTCTCATTATAATAGCCTCTCGTCACATGTTTACCTCGGTTGGCTGGTTACTGGGGTATATGTGGGAGGAGAGTGTTATAGTCTCAAAAAAAATTATAGTGAAATGTCATGATCACAGTTTCGAAATTGATTTCAAGACCATTTCTAAACCGTAAATTCCATAGGATTTATCTTTGAAATTATAGTGAAATAAAACATGAAATTTCTTTCAAAATTACCTTGAGATGTTTTCTCAATATGATCAAACTTTCATAGTTAGTGTCTTTATAGAAACAAAAATATAACAAAAGTTCCAAGTTCTCATTTAAAACCAATTTTAGGGCCATTCACAAACCTTAAAGTCCACATGGTATATCTCTAAAAGTGTAATGAACTAGAATCTAAAATTTTTATGAGACATACCTTGATATGTCTTCTCAATTTTCTCAAAATACCGAGGATTGAAACTTCTTACAAGGAAACTTATAACGAAAATTTGAGATGCCCCATATGAAACAAATTTAAGGAGAAATAACAAACCCTAACTTCCACAACATATATCACGAAATTTATAGCAAACAAAAACATGAAACTTCAACCATATATTCATAGAGATCACCCATTAATGCACTTAAAATTTCATTGTTTGAAACATCCCCCAAAAAAATTATAATGAAAATTCTATGATGACTAGTTTGAAATAACAAAACCCTAGGTTCATATGCTCTAATACCAAATGTCATAAACCATGTGACTTAAAAATGATAAGAACCAATTAATTATAGTTCTCTTTGGGGAGAACCTCCTTTTACAATGAGTACAATGTACAAAATACAACATTATATGATCATAATATTAGGTCTCCCTAGTATATCAATAGGAGACAATGGGTATAATTATAATGAAATGGTAGAATGAAAGGTTCTTACAGTCATATAAATACTACAATAGAAATGTAATAACTCAATATCTAGGGATTAGTAAGGGAATTTAGGGTTAACATAGGGTTTTATAGAGCTTAAGATACAAGCTCATGTAACTTACTAGATGCAAAGTTTCCCTCAAGTTTTACATCTCTTCTTACAATTTTATTTCTTTGCTTCAGACCCTATAGGAATTTGAAGTCTTGACATAACCCAAAAGAAAACCATTCTTGTTAGAGGGATACAAATTGGTCCTATTTTAAGTAGGTAGATGGATATATATTGGAAAACCAAAGATGTAGATATGACTTACCTTTGGCTTCACACAAGTGAATTCCTTCTTTGGTGTCTTATCCTCCAATATCTTGTGAGGACACTAGTTCTATATGTACATTATTGTGTTGTATGACTCTACCTAAATAAACGCAAGAAAGTTCTTGTCATGGATCACGACCTTACTAGGCCCCATGATGTTTTAATTCTATTTCTGTATAACCCCATTCTATTATGGGTTGTATGGAGCTATCAACTCCTTACTGCTTCCCATCTCCTTGCGAAAACCTTTTAACTCCTTGGAGTTATACTCTCTATCTCATTTTCAACTAGAGCTTTGAACTCCTAAGACCTACTCAATTCCCCATACTTCATCTTAAACAAGTATATCCAAGTCTTTTTAGAGAAATCATCAATGAAGGAAACACAATGCATGCTTCATCTTGTTGATGCTACTAACCTTGGTCCACAAACATCTGAATGAACTAGGACTAGAATCCCTTTAGACCCATGCTTGTTACTTTGGAATGAAACCATGACATGCTTTCCAAGGGTGCACCCTTTGAACGCTACCAATATCTCTCAATGCTAAACTATGGAAGACCTGTGACTATTTCACATAGAATAGGAAATGTTATATTATGTCTGAGGTGCCCCATCCTCTTATACCACAACTTTCACAAGTTGTTACTATTATGAACTAGGGCTTGAATAGGTTCACATCGTAACTTGTACAATTTTTCTTCCATAACCCCTATCATGTATGTTTCTTCTATGCTAGATTCCATCAATATGATAAGGACCTGTTAATTCTTAAACTCTACTACATAATGCTTATCTTCCATAACAAAAAATGAAAGTAAATTTTTCTTGAGACCTACAATAAAGAAAACATCATTAAAGTATAAATATTTACCTCATTCAATATGAAATGAAATAGTACCAATTCTTGGTACTAAATACTTGGATTCATCACTAAAATTTACCTATAATCTTGGTCCTACTTTGTTGGACTAGAAAACAATTGTCAAGATTATGTCATATGATGAGATGCTCCATTGTCCACATATCACAAATTCTTCAAAACTATGTTGGTAGAAAGGAATGATACCATATAGAATTTTTTCTCACAATTGGTAGAAAACTCATTCATGTGATATTTTGTAAAAACTACACACTTCTATTATTACTTCCCTCTTCAGATAACAATTGACACAAAACATGCTCATTGGGCCTTGAACTGACAGTGAATGGGTGCATTGTTAAGGCACTCCACGCAAAAAGGTTGCCGATTCAAACACCCCAAAATAAATAAATACATAATTCTCTCAAGGTGAAAACCATCCTTGGTATGCTGCTTCTATGCTAGACTCCTTCAACCTGATAAGGACCTGTTAATTCTTGAAATTTACTACATAACTCTTATCTTCCACAACTGAAATTGAAAGTAAATTTTTATTGAGACCTACACCAAACAAAACATCATTAAAGTATAAACATTTACCTGATTCAAGATGAAATGAAATAGTACCAATTCTTGTTACTAAATACTTTACCTATACTCTTGGTCCTACTTTGTTGGACTAGAAAACAATTGCCAAGTTGATGTCATATGATGAGATGCTCCATTGTCCACATACAGCACATACTTCAAAACCATATTGGTAAGAAAAAATGATACCATATAGAAATTCTTTTCACAATTGGTAGCAAACTCATTCATGTGAGATTTTGTAGAGACTACACACTTATATTAATTAACCCAAAACATGGCGATTAAGCTTTGGATTGATAAATGATTGCACTTAAAATATTCTATGTGAAAAAATAACCTTTTCAAACACTTCAAAATAAATAAATAATTAATATAATTAAAAAAAATCCATAAAAAAAAAACCTAAGTAAATTTCAACACCCATGGCCATAACAATCATTCCTACTTTAATGTACTAATCACATACATCATTAATGAAAAAAACAAACAAACATATATATAATTCTCTGTGTACAGACAAGACTACCATTTTTCGAATTTCCAACATAAATAAAGCAAAGTCTACCCTAAAAGAGTCTAAAAAGTGTGTCGTTAGGGTAGTACAATGGTCATGGCCGACCTCAATAGTTCCTGCAATAAACACATCAATACGAAGAAGGTAAACACAGAAATATGAAGGCCCAATTTTGTGGTGCATTAAATGCCCGTCCTTTATTGTATAAGTAGTGTAGTACTTGAGCATATCTAAAGACATGCCACCGGACCAGTAAATATAAGTGAACTATTGAATGACTTATGGCAAAAAGTCACAAATAAGTGACTGATAGAGTTGCTACTGGATTTGCTAGTGATCTATTTTTTACTGTATTTACTGAAAGGTTTGTAAGTTTATGGAAAGTTGTTTTAAGTCCACACTTTAACTATTATCAAAAACATTTTCATAATTTTTGAAACATTTTTGTTTCATTTGAGCAGTTACGAAGACATATATATTTTAGTTTTTTTAGAATTTTTTTAGAAAAACATATGTTCAATTTTTTGTTTCATCTGTCTAGTTATTAAGGTATATATATTCTAGTTTTTCTAGATTTTTTAGGAGAAAACATATACTCTTAATCATTAACCATTAAACTCACTCAAACTATATAAATGTGTTCTTTAATTTTTTATTTTTTTATTAAAAAATAAAATGTTAAAAAACAAAACAATAATTTTATTACTGAAATGAAATACCTTATTTTACAAACAAATTTTTGATAATTTCCTATAAAATCCCCTTTCTAGTCGTTCCCTTTAACTGAATCTGTTTGTTTCCACTACTGTCAATATCCAATACTATCAGCAGAACTTATTTCTCTCAAGCTAGGTATGATTAGAATATACCTTAAAAATCTCACTAAAAACCATAGTTATAAGACTAAGATTGGCATATATCTCATTGTTTGATAGGGTGTGATTAGATTGGCATATATTTAATTTTTTAATGTGTGAGTTAAATAGATCCGTCTGAACAGAATAGTCACGCATCTCACGCGCTGTACGTAGCCAAATCGTTTTCCTTCTGTATTTGTACGTGACTTTGCTTTATTGCATGCCGGCAAGGAGAAATATTCTGAATCTTGATGGGTCTGCTCAGGTGTTCTCAGTGGAGTGCGGAACTCCACTGAATCTAATCTAACGTTAGCGGTAAGAGGTTTTTTTTTCGAAATGAGTTGTTTATGGATGTAACAGAATAGTTTGGATGGTAATTTTTAGCTAGTATTTTGTTAAAAAAAAATTTTGAAATCAAATAGTTGGAGTGTTCGAATTGCATTTTCTATAGTGGAAATGGATTTAGTACTATCAAAAACTCTTAGTACACCCAAAATACTGAAGTTTAACAACTGTAAACAAGATTTTGATAAATCTTTCCCTGATTTTTTCAGAATCTTACCAAAATTTCTAGATTATTTTGTGAATTTTTTAGATTACTGCCTTTTTGAACGAAGACGTCTATCATTATGGTCTCCTTGCACGGAAAGATCATTTTGCTTTATATATTTCTTTCTCAGCTGTTTCCTTATCTGGTAATCCAATGATTGACCTTGCTGTCATTTTTCTTATTAGAAGTTTTGCTTAGTAGTGGAATGATATCATTAGAATTGTTTTCTCTGATTCTATTTGATAATTGTATGATTGATTTAGAAGCTCTGGATAAGTTGTTATTTTCTTATTAGATGAAGTGATGTTTTCTAGGATAGTTTAATTCTTTAAATATGATTTTCATTCTTTATTTTTTGCAATAATATTTAACTTTATAATTTGATGAAAATTAAACTCCACACAAACTAATTAATTTACATTAAATTATCAAAACTCTTTTCAATTCAAAAATTTAAAATTTTCTAGTTTTTTTTTTTATAGATTTTCTAATATATATATATATATGATTAAATAAACTTATAAATTAAAACCATATATTTTCTAGAAAAATTATAAATTATGTATAATTTTAATATTGATACATTATAATTATATTATTGTGAAGTCTCTTAAAATTAGGTTGGAAAGGCCATGCAAAATCTATTTATGTACATTGCACATGTAACTTATTGATTTTTTTTTCATATGAAATTCAAAAATGCGTGTTACATACAAAGTAACTTACTGAATTTTTGTTTTTTTGGAATTCGAAAAAGTGTGTTACATTTATGTACAGCGATAGGGCTGCGTATCATAGGAGGCTCGTGTCTTTTATACATGTACATGCGATTGAGTAAGTAAATTTGTTCGAGGGGTATATGAAGAGGAGTATATTTAATTTGTGTTTTTTTAATTTTTATATAACTACAATATATTTGAATTAATTACTTTTTATATGTAATTAATGTAAAAATAGAAAATTCGATAATTAATTAATGGTGGTAAAGAAAATATCATTTAGGTTTATCGAAAATGATGAATTAGTTTATTTGATTTAGAATTTTTGTTTTTATAAGAATTTAAAATTCAAATAATTTGATGAGTTAAAAGGGTAGTATGTGTCATAAAGATGACAAATTCTTTTGGCCATGATATTTTAGGGATTTTTGAATAACCTTTTCACTATGAAGCTCAATTTTATTCTTATAAAAAGTGATACTTTTGATCTTTGAGATTAGGGTTGATCATTATTATCATTGAGATTGGTGTTGGACATCTCTTTATAATATCTTCATTTTCTTTTATCTTCAATTTTTTTTATAAAGCTATAATTTCTCCTTAAATTTAGATCTGTATTATATTTTTTAATATTATCATTATTATGTAGAATAACTTCTTATTATAAAGAATTATAGTTAGTTTTGATTGGACTTAGAAGTGATTTAAAAAAGGAAATTGTCCTCAATGTTGTTTATCTTATTCTTGTACATTAAATACATATCATATCCATACTTTCAATGGGGGGAAACTATAAGATACTATGCATTGCATTTAATTCTGAGATCTTACATTATTGATGCTTTTGGATTAGCTCTATATTTCTCCATAATTTTCTAGAGATACTATAATCCCATACTTCACAACCATATAGGATAACAAGAGTGATGAGGGTCTCAAAAAAAAATTAGGATAACAAAAGTAATGAGGGTCTCAAAACAAAGTTTCTTCTTATCCCATGATTAAGTTAGTGTTAAATGTATATGATCAAAGTCATGATGAGGCGTTTTAAAGGTAGAAATTTACAATTTGGTTGTATGAGGATATCAAATATCACATAATCTATAACATTGTTACTAAGTCCATGAATACAAGTTATTTGGTTGGATATTGACCACTTTATTAAACAATTGAGAATAATTAGATCTTGAAAACTACAAAGCTTGATTTCCTTGGTGCCAAACAAATGCTTCTTAGATCAAGTCTTTAGTGTTTCTTATTTTCCATTTTAGTTATATTATGCACCACCAATGTAGATGCCTCTTAATCTTGGTTCTATAAGTTTCTAAAGGGATCAAATATTTTGAAGTGTAAATGTTTTCATCATTTAAGATGGAAATAAGTTACTTGAAATCTCAATCCAGCAAATTAATAAATCAAATATATGAAAAAATAATTATTTAAAAATAAAATGTTAATTATTGTCAAGATATTTATATATACATATAACAATATTTCTAGATAAACAACATATCTATTATTTTTTTATTTATGTATAAATTTGATATTTCTCTTCTTCTTCTTTTTTGTTCAAAAATGCTTTCATTAGATTTTCAACAAAATACAACTTGCAAAGATCATCTCAACAATTCCCAATCTCTCATTCTCACCATGCTTTTTGAGCTGGGCGCTGGAAAACACCAAAAAATACAACTTACATACATTATTTCTGAAAGACTTTCTAGCCTTAACATAGCTAGGAAAAACAAAAAAGAATCCATAATGAATTTGCATATCAGTGCAGGGGTGGGTGGGTGTGAGGTAAGTACAAGATGAGAAGCAAAGAAACCGACTTGATCATGCATGTGGAAGTCTATATGCTCCACCCTCACCTCCAAGCTACAAAGGTGGTCATTTGTGCGACGATGATGGTGCAAGAGGCTATCCAGATGCTCCAAAATTTCATTCTGGGTATACTGGATGTCATTGAAGTAAAAGCCATAATCTCATTTCTGTCTTCAGACTTGTGGTCCCTTAGGATATCCATATTGATTTGAATACAAAGAATTTGCTCAGCAAGAGATTCCATGGTGACCGGAGAAACCACGTGATGAGGCAAACGAGTTGGAGAAAGGGTCTAGGTATCCTCATTTTTCTGACTACCCAAGTTAGCTGAAGATGTGCTAAGGCCTAACCCAGGACGCCTTCCCTGAACTTGTTGCCCACCCCTGCGGCAATAGCGACCCCACTGGCAGGGCATGGAGAAGGGCACCGAACCAACCGAATCAACCAAATAACAATGACAATCTCTCAAAGGGGCAATAATGGAACACCAGTAAAAACCACCACAATTTCCAGAATTACTAAACCACTCTAGGGGAGGAAATTACACCAACTCACACACCACTTAAGTATCGAAGCAAGACCAATAATTCATGAACCAAACCAGACGATTGAGCAGAAAACACCAAAACCACTACCGTAAATTCCCTCCACCACATACAAACCAAACATAATTGAAAAAGGAGGTACATCCAGTATTCTCCCTACTCACCTCGAAGTCATCCTCACACTCGGTGGCACTTAGGTGAAGCCATAGAGAGATTGCAACCTCGCATCTCCCCAACACCAGGTAGATAAAATTTCGGTCATGAAACCAAGCAAAAAAACTAAAAAATCCACAATGCTTACCACTCTTAGATATGCGCAGACTCAAGGAGAGGATTTTTTTGAGCACAAGCCAGTGCCAGACCAAGACTTTGAGCCAATCCAGAGTCGTGCTTGTTGTTGTTACCAGGTCCTGAAACGTAGACGCAAAAATGCATAGGTTAGAGGCTGTAATTAAACTACTATACCTATAAATTCCACCTGTAAAGTCATATTTCAAGAACATTTATATTATTGCTCGTGCATTTCGAAGGAAAACACATTTTTTCAAAGGGGAAAGGGATATGTACGCTATTTTTCTAGAGGAGAGTAGCATAGTATGATATTTTCTTGAGGAAGAATAATGTATATCTTGCTAAAACGAGTTTTTTGAAAAGGTTCAAGAGAAACCTTGGTTTGCAACTACAAGAGGTTTAGGGATAAAGGAAAACCATGCATATTAAACATATGGGGGGAAAAATATGCCATAAAAAAATCCCCCTATTGTGTAAGGTCATAAGAGAATATAATAGCCGAACGAGATTGTAATATATACAGAAAGAAGCTATGAAATGGGTTGAGGAAGAGTTCACTAAAAATGGACCAAAATAGTACATGCATGAGAATATAATTATGAATTAAATCTTCCTGAGGTGAGCATACCATTTACTATATGTAGAAAAGAATGGGTACCAGATCAAGTACATTATGGATCCATCAAGTATATAAAAGCAACAATCATGGACTAGAAAATGAATGCACAATGGATCTATGTCAAAGCAGACCATAGCATGATTAGATACACAATGGATATATGTCTTACTAAATATTAGGAGGATAACCAAAATAAATAAGATGAATAAAATAATCCTCGATAAGTACTAATAACATGTATGTTTGTGGTGATGTCCTACATAACTCAAGTAGTTGCATAAAATAGGTGATGCTATTATGGAGCTATGGTCTTCAAACAAGATATATGGAAGGTATGAGTCTACATTACATGAATAAATGATTTTAGGTTGAACATGGGAGACATTATTTGATCATTGTTAATTAATGTATATAATTAACAAATGCAGGAAAACAAACTAATAATGGTAATGGTTGTCAAGGTACTTGGTACATTCTACTAAGTGTAAATGAATGAGTTGAAGTTGAACACTTCTACAATTTATTGATTAAGGGAAACTAATGTATTCCCATTGTAAATAGTGAGAAATCCTACCATTTATTATTTCAATCCCAAAGGTGTTATAAAGTCTCTAGATATCGTTCCAGAGAGAATGAATTGGAGTCAATGTTGTTGGGTATGTGTTATATTCTTTGCACATAATATAATAGGAGTAGGATCCATAAGGGGGGTCGCATCAATGGTAGACACCCTTGTGCAAGACCCTAAAGGGGCTCACCAAAAAAGAAACATCAATAAGTTTTTATCAAGTGGATTTTCTTTATATGGTTTTTTCCTTATGGTGATTTCATGGCACATAGTTTTGTGATCCATGGTAATGTAATTCCATTTATGGAACTACGATTTCATTCTAATCCAAGATGAATGGATTGAGGGTTTATATTGTATTGTAATATTATAATAAAATATAAACATGAGAAAATAGGAGGTGTGGGATTTGAACATTCTTTTTGGTTTTTCTCGTTTGGGATTCCAAGGTAAAATATATATGCTAAATGTGTGCTTGTACGATTACATATTTTTTGTTTTTATTAAGAATATATTTGTAGAAATTAGTTTTACAAGGTTAGAAACAACCTATGGGAAGAGATCCATTATAAGTATGACATTAAGGAACATTGTATCATCCAATATGAAGAAATAACAAGAAGATGGTTCTAAAGGTCTCAAATGAAAGATTAGAACAACAACAATTGGATATGTCTTTCACATGCACTTGTTGGAATAACTCATGAAAGTTGTATTTTGAGAAAAAAATAAATAATTAAATTCTTTGATAGAAAAAAAGGACTTATAACAATAATGAAAATGGAATCCAAGGTACTACATGAATCTCAAAGTGTGAATATTGGTTTTGTTATCAAACACTTAGAAAATCACTCAGTCAACAACCATTGATGAAATATCATCGGTTGGGTGCAAGCTAACCTATCATGGATGAAAATAGACTCAAGATATTACGGTTAGGTCAAACTATTAGAGAAACATGTCTTAGTTGATAAGTGTTGACTTTCCAACTAGAAGTCAATGGATATATTCCATATTGGCATGAGTATATGACATAGATGTTTGTTAATATTGGGAACAAATTAAAAACCAAGAAGTTCTGCATAAATAGACAGGGAATCTCTAGAATGGTTTACACAATCTAAAACTTCCCTTGAATATGCGTGTAATACCAAATTACTTGGGTGGCACTAAATCAAGAATTAAAAACGATAGAATTCTATGACATAAGAGGCATTAACAACCCTCCACAACGGATATAAGAGTAATCATCTAGAGGAGTAAAGACTTAATAATCATGGTTCAAATTCTTAAGGCCATACTAGAAACCTAATTTTTTGAAGTGGAGACTCAAAGACCGATATTTTATTAAATGGAAACATGCCTCAGAAATGTTGCCAAAAATAAACAAAGAACTCACTTCTTTACCTCCCCTATTTTTTATCATATTTTATTTTTGTCTTTCTTATACACACATGTAGAGGAGAACCCAAAGCGTGTGTTGAATAAGAGTTGTATTATTAAGTAGAATATAAAAGATCACATTGTAGAAGAAGAATCATTAGCAACATGAAAAATTTTAGGGGCTAATACTGGTAGATGGACTAATTTTCCACAGGTTTTCCAAAAAAAAGATTCGCCAATTTCCATTTTTCTAAAAACAATTCACCCAAGTTTTATAATATACAATTATTTTACCTTAAATATCGCCAAAATTATATAGAGATTATATATAAAAAAATCATAAATTTGAATGTTTTAACAAATATATTACTAAATATTTTATAGTTTTCATATTAGGGACTAGCAAGATTCACCAAGGTTTCTAAACCTTAAGATAAATTTCCATCCTTAAAGTTTTCCCTCATTAGCAAGAGATGATTTCAATCTAGAAATAGGAAGACAAAAGCTAGAACGAAGAGGAACAAAAGGGAATGAACATTCATAGTTAAATTAGCCATATGAAGAAACCATTTGCAAACTAAAGGTGAATTGTTTGATGAGGAGATATAAACATAGTGTGAACAATGACATGGTTGTGGCTCAAAGAAGGGAGATGAATGATATAGAGGTAATGGATGAGGCTGCCATGAACTTTCAAAGTAAGGGAATTTTGAGGTCTAAAATTGACCTCCTAAGTAAAATAATAAAATAATAATTAAAATAATAAAACAAGTAAATGTCTTTTTTAAAGAAAAGATACTACTTTTTTTTATTGTATTTTTAACTTATATCTTTATGGGTTGGCTCAAATGTCAAGTGTAGGCAGTTGTTGGATGCGAAATTAAATTCCACATCCAACAAGTACACACTATACATACATCTGGGTAGACCCACATAGAAAAAAAATGAAAATACACGAAAAAAACTTACCCACATTGAAAAAATTGAAAATACATGGAAAAAGTGTGTTGAGCATATTTTTTCATGCATTTTCAACTTTTTTTTGATATTGTTTGCTCAAAAGTATGTTGAGTCTGTACTCATTGCTTGTGCACTTTAATTCTGCATCCAACTGCTGCCTACACTTGACATTTGAATAAAACTATAAGGACATAAGCCAAAAATACATAAATGGATGAAAAAGAGAGAGATGACGCAAGTGTTGACATAGTGGTTTTTACCTTCAATTATTCACATATTAACATTACAATATGATCCCACATAATCAATCATACATATGCAATAAAAGTTGATTAGGGGAAATGTCTATTCTTATGGAGAAAGATTCTTGGACCTTGTCATGATATATCTCTATATGTATGTGTTTATTAGACATGAAGTTCTTTATGATTTTCAAAGTTACATGTAAAGAAGTCTCTTTGTAAAGACCAAGCATTGAATTGTGACTCCTCTCCATGCTGTTAAAATTTACAAACCCGTGCAGGACCATCACTGGAGAAACTAACCCATGATTGCTCATTGGAGTCTATTGCCTAGAAAGTGTCTATTAGTGGGTTTGAGTCACCATTGAGTTATGTTAACATGAGAAGGTTCATTTTTGTTAAAGAACGAAATGGTTGAGCAAGAAGAATGATTTAGTAAACTCTTGTATTTTATAACATCCAATTATTTATATTGCCGAAGAATAAATTACATTAGATAATCAATTTTAATAATTGTAACAATCTAAAATTATAAATTCAATGTAAGTTTGTTATGCAACAATATTTTTAAAATTTATGTTTCTATTTTTACATTAAAAAATAGTTAAATTCCATTATAAATTTACAAAAAAGATTAATCTTATAGTTCCTTTTAATTTTTTATTTTTTTTATTTTTTTTATATTTAACATTGACATAAACATTTCATATAACTTTACATATTTATATAATTAACCATAAAACGAAGAACTAATATGCAAAGGGGAGATGAACCTTTATGTGAGAAGCATGCAGAACTAAAACATGTTTCAAGGGTTTGCTCAGTTCATTTTTTTAATGTATTTTTGTAATGTAAAATCTTAAAAAAAAAAAAATTGTAATAAGATAAACTTCTTTGTACTGAATTCTTTTGTGAACTTCAAATTTTACTCTATTCTGAGGATTATAAGATGACTGGAGATTTAAATTAATGAAAAAAAAGTGTGTTATCATTATATTTATTCACTATTAAATCAAAGTATAAAATAGATAGTAATATATTATAGTATAATTATTATTAATTGTTATTTATGATAATCTTTGAATTATAATTTATTAATTTATTTTTTTAAATCAATTAATCAAAAGAATATCCAATCATTCCAAAACCACTATTGAATGAAATACCGCAAAGCATACCTAAAAATTAATTGAAAAAAATAATTTTAAATCATATTCCAAATCCAATTGAAATTTCTAAATAAGTTTTAATATATCAATTACTTAATAAGTTATTAGCCAATAAAATTGTCTCCGTTGACTAAAGAGCCCATATAAAATGAGATGCTGTCAAAATGTCTGACTGTCAAAATATAAAATGAAAAGAATCTAATAATTTAAAATATAACGGTCACAAAAGTTTGATGTTAGGGGTAATGTAAAGTGATATTTCAGATTCCAACAGTATGAGTCACCTAGTACAGGTACCATGTTGATGTTAGAACTGAAAACTTAGTCCATAAGTCTAAGCCAGCTGTCTTTCCCCGTCAATGTCACTGTCATCCATGGACGTATGTAGTAATATTTATTCAAGCCAGCTGTCTGTCCACGTCAATTTCACTATCAGCCATGAATGGATTTTAGTAATATGTAAATAGGAGTCTACATGAACGTAAGCTCCAAGCCATAAAAGCTGAAGGAATTATGTGGAAGCGCCACGCTTTTATTATGAGCTGATCTGATAGTTGTGGGAGTCTCTTTCAAGGGAGGAATCCAGAGACCTCGCCACTCTGGTAATGGCCGACCACGCTAATGGGGTTGCCACTATTGAACAAGCAAAAGACTAATATCTCTCTCACCACCTACAAGCACGCCGATCGAATATTGCCATTCACAGCATTAACGCTGCCAAAACTGTAACTGGATATGCTTTCATGGCAGAAAATACCAGAGACAATACCCCAACCCCCCATAATGGGTGTACTGTTTTGTGTTTTGGGTATCAATGATCATGGAATCGGAATGAATGACGTCACAGTGAACATGATATTCTCAATATTTGTAGTATTTGTAAAAAAACATCATAATTTAGTGGTCAAATTAAGAGGTAGTTACTATTCAAATTAAAAATAGTTATTATTCACAGTTATTAGTAGATTGATTCATCATTTTTATTCTAAAAAAATTATATCTCTTATAATTATTCATACATGATCCATTAATGAAACAAACTTTCGCTCTAAAAACAAACTCTCACTCTGGCCAAACACCTTTTTCTATACTCACTTTATATAAATGGTAAGCTTTGTCACTCTCTATCACTAACTTCATATGAATTATAAGCTTTGTCACTAGTTTTATATCAATTATAGAGAAAGTAAATATTGGGAATTACTTTATAAAATTTAATCCTTAAAGTTTTAAATTTTCAAAATAAAGCAGAAAGAAGTGGGTTGTGTTTATCTATAATTAATTAAAAAAAGGTAAATATATTCTTTTAACATGAAATTGATCATTTTTATGTTTCTATTCAGAACACTATTTTTATTTAAATTATAATTTTAACATGACTTATAAAACTAAATATATTAGATTAGATTTTAATATAAATATAAAAGTTATTTTTGATAAAAAATAATATTATTTAATATAGATCTAGCAAAAATTATATATATATATAAAAAAAAGAGACTAAGGAATTATTTTGAAGGTTTTTAATTTGGGTCGTTTTCATTATTAGTGAGAACTTAATTTTGATGTTGAGTATAGAGGAAGTTTGGGGTATTTTTGTTTTTCAAATTGTTTGGTTGATTTTTTCAATGGAAATTTTTGAATTGATAGGTTGGGTAGACATTGAGCTTATCCAACTATGTTTTAGTCGGAACAAGGCTAGAGCAAATAGAGTCCCAAAAAGATTAGATTGGTTTCCTGCACACTATGGGTTTCCTTAAAAGTGGGTTAAAAATGTGTGATGTTCAGACCACTTTCTTATCTTTCCCAAGATGGGGAAGGGGAACAAAAAAGTTGGGTGCATCATTTATATATAATCCTTATTGGCATGAAGAGGGGGATTTCCAGTGTTTGGTTTGAGATAATTGAAACAATTTCCACCCAAACTCAGAAGTCCCAGACTATGCAGAATTTGCAATAGTGTTGCATTTGGTAAAAGAGAAAATTATTGCATGGGAAGCTAAGAGACAAAAGATTAGATTTATTTTACTTAAGGATATAGAAATTGATTTGGAATATCTATATGATGTGATAGAACATGATCCCTACCACAAGAGGTCTTGAAACATGTCTACTCTTTGGAACAATGTTGAATCAAGTTCTCATTTGATGAGAAGGAGTAGCGTCTCAAAAGCCATGCACTGTGGATTGAAGTGGGGGACTAGAATACCAAATATTTTTAGAAGTTTGCAAATTACAAGAAAAATATAAATATTGGGAATTTATTGATAAACATGACAACAAGGTACGAGGTTTTGCATAGTTGGCAAATTTAGGAGTTAGGCATTTCAAAGAATTTTTTAGGGAGCCTAAATAGTCTAAGATTAGGGAAATGATTAAGTTGGTGTCTTTATTTGCTAGACTTATATGGGAAAAATAAAATAAATCACCATATAGCCCGACTAAGGAAGAGTTGCAAGTGGTTATTAGCTCTTTTAAGAAAGCTAAGAGCCCTAGTGTAGACAATTTGAGTGTTGATTTCCTTGTAGATTTCTTCGAGATGTCAAGTAAATATTTACTCTTTGTAATTGAGCAAGTTAATTTGTCAAGAAGAACACTTGAGAAGTATATGTCTACTTTTATAGCCCTGATCCCCAATGGTGATGTTCCAACTTTATGTAATGAGTTTTGTCTAGTTTCATTGTATGATAGTGTGCACAAAAATAAGCACTATATAGCCCAATGATTAAAGAATAATTACAAGTGGTTATTAGCTCTTTTAAGAAAGATAAGACCCCTAGTTTGGAAAATTTGACTATTGATTTCTTTGTAGATTTCTTTGAAATGTTTGGTAAAGATTTTCTTTGTGTCATTGATAAAATTCACTTATTAGGAAGAACACTTAGGAACTATAAGCCTACTTTTATAGCCTTGATCCCCGTTGTTGATGTTCCAACTTTATTTGATGAATTTTTACCAATTCATTATGTGATAATGTGTAAAAAAAATATTTACTAAGTGAATGTAATAATACTTAAGGTCATCTCTTTGGAGAAATTTAGTTTCCTTAAGGGTGGAATTATTCATGAATATTTTGGTATGGCATAGGAGGGCTTACATAATATCAAACAACTTGGACTCGTATAGTAGTACTCAAGTTAGATCTCTCTAAGGCTTATGATAATGTCGTGGCTGTATTTTACATTACAATTGTTGCACATGGGTTTTGGGTTGCCTCTTATAAAATGGATAAAGAGTTGCATCTCTTCATCGTCTCTTATTGTCTTGGTCAATGGTCCAGGCTTTGGATTTTTCAAACTATATTGAAATTTACAGCAGGGTTGCCCTTTGTTTCAAAATAAAATTCGCAAAGCAAGCATTCGGAGCTCAGAGTAGTTATCTCATCTCTTGTTTGCAGATGGTGTGTTCCTTTTTTGTTTTTATTTAGAAGTTAAAGGTAAGAAGTGTAAGGAGATTTTGGATTTTTTTTGTGATGCAACGGGTATACCTATCAATGTTAATATGCCAACAATCTTATTTTTTGCTCGTGGATGAAACAAGACAAAAATGGATTGACATTTTCTTATATCCATTGTGTGATTTGGATGATGGCATTAAATACCTTTGGTATGTGCTCAATCTAGTCAATTACGATATAGTAGATTGGAAATGGTTGTTATGAAATAATGAAAGGAGGATTGCCTTCTAGTGCGATAGGTGGACGTTTGGAGGTGGTTAGATTTCATTTATTATTTTGTTATTGATGTGAATTCTATCCACTGACATATCCCAATTTTGGTACCCCAAGGTGTGCTCAATGGAATTATAAGTCTTGTCTTTGATTATCTATGGAAGGGAAGTGATGAATATTTGGGCTCCCACCTAGTCAACTAGAAATTACTAGCTTCTCTAGAGAGCCAATCTGGATGAGCCTTGAAAAATGTTCTTTTGTTTGGTAAAGCATTGATGGATACATAATTTTGGGTGTTCTTGACTAGTGACAATTCGTGGGGAAAGATTTTAGTTGATAACTATATCACCCCTTGTTATATCTTGGACTAGATCCAAAGAAGACATAAGAGTGTTCATAACATCTCTAATAAATGGAAGGGTTTAACCATTTCTTTTCCACTAGTTGGGTAATTTTTGGCTTGGGAGGTTGGGTTGGGATGTTAGTTTTGAATTGGCTTGGATGTGATAGTTGGGCATGGGATAATATCTTCCTACATGTGGCTCTATTAATTCAACTATAGAATGTGGGTTGTTGTATTACTTAATAATATTGGAGATTCTCATAGAACAACTACCTAGAAACAAGGGTGGATATAAGCACACGAGTTAGGTCTTACTAGCAAGTGGCATCAACAACGAGAACTTTCACTACAAAAATATGTAAAGCTCATGCAAGATTAAGGAATGTGGAAGATGAATTAGTGTGGTGTTTTAACTCTTACATGGGGCACTATTCAGTGAAGTTAGGCTACAACGATTTGCAAAGTCCAAATGCACCAACAAAAATTTGGTGGTATAAATAGTTTTGGAAGATAAATGCATGACCCAAGGGATTGCTATTTTTTCACTTTCTATGAAGGGAAGATACTAACTTGGGTTAGGCTACAATTAAGGAACAAATCAGGGTAGGTATTTGTCTTCTTTGTAGAGGGAATGAAGAAACCAATTTACACTTCTTTCTAAAGTGTGCCTTTTAGAAATATGTTTGGCATGAGATGGAAATTTAGTTAGAGTAAGAGTGTCCTTAGAAAAATGGGTCTTTGGAAGAATGATTTTCAGAACCTTTTACCTATAAAAGGCTAAAGGAATTGGGAGCTCTTCCTATCCTAGCTGCATGGGGTGCATGGTTCACCCTTAATGCCACTCTCTTTGAGGCCAAATATAGGCCTCCTTTTAAGTTATGGTAGTAAACCTTACACTAGAATCACATAGACCCCTTTTGTGAGAGAGGTAATCATCGACAAGAAGATTGCTTGGGGTTTCTTTCATGATGACTGTGAAAAATCGTACCATACTTGTAGTTTGAGGTTGGTTCTTCACCTTTTAGACAATCACAATATTATTGGCAAAGAAAATCTAATTCAAGCCTCTAACAGTCAAGAAGACTGCAAAGTTCGCTTTACTCTTTTAAAATTTGTTTTAGAGAAGGATCTTCCTTATTTATAAATTATTGTTGATTCAAAATTAACAATTAATTAGATAAACAACAAAATCTAAATTAGTAAACCACAATCCAAGAAAAAAACTTAAATAGTTTGTTCAAACATTAAAATAAAATTACTAATAATTTCATTCAATCAACTTTAAACTTGTCTTTTAAAAACTGAATATTTTTTTTATAAAATAATCTTTACATTTCATGATAAACATATTTATCATGGAGAAATTCTTTTAGAAATAAATATAATATTTGTTGATATGTAATGATCTATTTTTAAATATCTATGAGTATGTAATTCCCTCGGAGGATATATATAGCACCTTTGACTGTTAATCTTTACATTTCGTGATAAACATCTTTATCCTGGAGGAAATAAATACAATATTTGTTGATATGTAATGATCTATTTTTAAAGGTCTATTAGTATGTGGTTCCCCTCAGAGGATATATTTAGCACCGTTAAGTGTTAATTTTGGATAAACATCTTCATGGAGAAATTCTCTTAGAAATAAATATAATATTCTTTTATATGTAATGATATACTTTTAAAGATATATCAATATGTCCTTCCCCTCGGAGAATATATTTAGCACTGCGAAGTGTTAATTTTGGTTATTTTTTTGAATGATGCTCAGTGCGATTACACTTTAATGTAGGTTGAAAATAAATATATATATAATTAAAATTATTGTTTTATATATATATGGATGGGTAATATATATATGATGATTGAAAATAAATATAGGCTAAAGAGAATAACCTCTTGAATATATTACATTGCTAGATGGAATATGTCAACTTCTTGATTTGGGTATATTAAAGGTTAAGTTAACCTTGTTAGTGTTGCATAGTTTTTATGCATAAAAGAGGCTATCTAGGGTAATTCTTGGAAGTCAAGCATGAGAAACTTGCATGTAGAATCATAGAGGAACAATGTTCTTTGCATGTAATAGTTGTATTAGATTTTATCGGAAAGAACATAAGTCTATATGTGGAAGTGATAACATGTTTGTTATCATACTTTAGAAAATATTCTTTGGCAAAGAAGATGAATTACATGTACAAAAACTAAAGTAATGTTTTGGTTTCCTTAAAATATATACATGGTTAATGTGGGTATACTATTTCAAGAATAAGGTATGTATTCTTATGTTTTATTCCATTAGTTTTATGGAAAAGAAAACCATGTTTTGCATGCCTATTATGTTATGTGTCCTCGAAGAGGAACTGATTATGTTAAGTACTGTTGAGAAAATTAATCTTATGCATGTATACATAGGAACGTAACAAAGGGGAATTGTAAATGTGAATACTGTAGTGGAAGACTTGTATGCTTGTAGGCTTTGATAGCAGAAACAGCTTCAATTATAAAAATACACGGGGTATTTATAATAATAAATATTTTATTGATAAGATATGACATGATTGAAAGTTTACAATGAGGTCCCGCTTTTATACCCATGCAGGTACCTTTTCACGAATGGGCATGTCTTTTAGACATGCCTTTTCATTAACCTAATGACTATTTAACATAATCCTAACTGATTAGTTAGTAATTACATTTATTCTATTTTATTCTATTAATAACTATATTTATTACTTTAGTTATGAATTAGATTCATAACATTGCCTCCTTCGAAAAGCTTTGTCCTCAAAGCTTAACTTTCGACAATTTTCTTCATCTCGGATTAGCTCATAAGCATGTCTTTTAATCACTGGGACTTTGGCATATATAATTCTCCCATAATACTTCCTTGAAACTAAGTTCTCCCTTCTATATATATAATTTAACTTCTCTCATTTTTTTTTATGAAAAACCTCTTCTTTTCATTTGAATTTGTATCTCTATATATTGATATATATATATATGTATATATGAATTTTTAAGTAACCTCTCCCTTCTTCTTCTTCTTCTTTTTTTCATTAATTTAATTAATTAAATAGTAATTTTAATTGATTAAATTAATATTTCTTTTTATTTATATAAAATATATATATGTTATGTTATAATAGTTGTAACTATATAACATATATATAATACATATATCGATCAAAAACATCCGTTCGTTGTTTTTTTTTAAAACCGTTACACCATACACCGTTTGTCGAAATTAAACGACGTGTCTGTAGGCGGACACACGTCGAAGTTCAAAAAAAATAGAAGTTCAAGGCGAAGGACGAAGGGTGAACGAATCCAGGAACATGCAAGTAGGTAAAAATGGGAAGAACAATGTCACCAACAGGATAGTGCCACAGGCAAAACAATGCCGCATGCAGAACAATGTCGCAGTGAGAACAACGACGCGGGAAAAACAGTGCCGCGTGCAGAACAGTTCCACAGGCTGGCATGCACGTGAGTTCTAAACATGGAAATTTTGGATTGCGATAGTGACGAAATTTGGGTTTCCATGACAATGCGGGCAGGCATTGCAGGTTAAATCTCCAAAAGGGAACAATTAACCGATTCTTGAATTTGGGTTTCCATGACACGGCAGAAGGTTGGGTGTGTTGGAATCTCCAAAAGGGAACAATTAACCGATTCTCGAATTTGGGTTTCCATGACAATGCAGTAAAGGTGTTAAATCTCCAAAAGGGAACAATTAACCGATTCTTGAAATATAGATTAAATCCCCTGATATTTATAAGCGGTGTTTCTTTCACGAATCCGACTCTGGCTTTCACGGAGGGCTTCCAGTTCCTTCCTTTTATTACTTCAGGCAGATTCAAGACCTGTAATTTAGTAAATTTCATGTCGCTTTCCAAATCGTAATGTTCCACAATCCGCCCGCGTTAAAATGGAATAATATTTTTGGTTTAGGTTTTCATCCTCCCGCTCATGTGCTCTCCCTCACAAAAGATCTCAGTATCAGGAGAAACAACACAATATTCCCCAGGGTCCGTCTCAATTACTTTGAACTCTACACTGCACATCCCACCTCTAACAAGGAAAAGGTCTCCAAGGTCTCCTTTCCATACTAAACGATGTGCCCCCCCCCGGCCTCCATGAAATAAGGCTTTAAATATGCATCGAACAGATTGCCAGTAACGCCCTCGATGGTGTCATCAATAGGCAGGATATGCACACGCTTGCCGCACTTTACATCGGGGCACTGATGAACCGAAACAACATCGCCGAGTCGAACCCTCAGATTCGAACGCACGACCTTGTTCATTCTAATCCTGGGCTCTTCGCACGTCTCATCAGCTAGAGCGATACAGATTGTATCCTTTCTCTTCTTGCCCTTGATAAGAATTGTATCTCCACGGAAGAGCTGTAATTTTCCCATGGTATCGGGATGCAGACAGACAACAGAGTTATCGTCATTGATAGCTTCATCGACAACAAGGCGATTGGGAGCCTTCTTCCGCTCCAAAATAGCAATGCTGAAATCCCTTTTCGTTCCTTTTGGTTCTGAAGATTCCCCCTTGTGCGCCATTGTTGCACAGGTGTAATTGATTCGATGGATGTCTGATCTGCAAGAGTCAGATTCATTGCCATCACTATCTTGTAAGAGGTTGGGTGACACCATATTGACATGATTTTCTTCTTGTTCATGTCTATCTGGCAATACATTAGCTGATCGGGCTCGTATTGGTGTCTTACCTTCAGAAACAGGGGTCACAGAAACTGAGTTTTCAGACACATCACTCTCTTCCTGTGCATCAGCTTCAGCATTTTCAGCAACTTGCAATGCAGAGCTTACATGAGTATCGTAAGCTAAAACCTGTTTTTCAGCATGGAATTCACGGCAACTTTCATCAAAATATTCATCGTCAGTTTCTTCATTGGCCGTTTCATTCATCTGCTTTCCAGAATTGTTACTATGTGGATATATTTTATTAGGTGAGCATACCCTGTTAAAAGTTGGAGCAGTTGCAATGCCAGATAGCGGTCTTGGTTGCTGGACCCCCATTACGCGGCGAATATTTTGCCCAAAGGGTCCTAGAGCCTGAGCTTGCTGATAAATAAAAGCAAGAACAGAAGTACTTGTTGACCTTTGTTGACCCTCTGAATCATTTTTTGAGTCAAACCAAGAACCACTAGGCCTAATTCCATTTGAATTATCTATAGTTTTAGTATTTAATTGTTGTGTTGTTTCAGGAAGTACATTTGCCAATTGGGTTCGATCACTATTCAGTACCATTATCCTATTTTTACCATTCACTGCAAATTCTTCCAAATCTACACCTGCGTTTTCATCTTGATATATATCAACTTTATCTTCCTCCATATTAAGGTCTGCTTTATATGGATCTTCATCTTTTTGTGTTTTTTTATTATCGCTGGCAATGATATTTCTCGTATAAAGTGCACATTTATGTCCTGTGAAGTATATGTCTCCACATTTCCAACAATTCTCTACCTTTTTACTTTTATTACGCCTTGGTGGGGGAATATATTTAGTTGACTTTTCCATGGATTTTTTACTTGATTTCCCTTCAGAAAAACTAACTGCTTTATTATTATTACTGCATTTTTCATCTTTTTTATTATGGTCTACTGCAGGATATTTTGCACATAACTTCTCAAGCTTTTCTAGAACTTTTCTAAGTATGGGATCTTGACGTAATGGCACATTATATGGTAAATAATGTGCTCGAGCTTGTAAACTACGTTCGTAGGCTTGTAGAACGACGTTGTCTGCCATTCCTTCAACCTGTCCACAATATGGCTCTGATACCACTGTAGCAGCGGAATTGTAGATTTGAATACTGTAGCAGAAGACTTGCAGATTTGTAGACTTTGATAGCAGAAATAGCTTTAATTATAAAAATACACAAGAGGTATTTATAATAATAATATTTTATTGATAAGATATGACATGATTGAATGATTACAATGAGGTCCCACTTTTATACCCATGCAGGTACCTTTTCACGAATGGGCATGTCTTTTAGACATGCCTTTTCATTAACCTAATGACTATTTAACATAATCCTAACTGATTAGTTAGTAATTACATTTATTCTATTTTATTCTATTAATAACTATATTTATTACTTTAGTTATGAATTAAATATTCATAATTAACGAATAAAACGAATGTTAGCTTTATTATATTTGCATGTTCCAAAGGCAGAATCTGAAGTGGTGGTTCTTTTGTTAAATTTTAAGTAAAGCGAATGCACATTGTGTCATTTTCCATTAAAGGGATTTCTGAACAGATATAGTTATTTGAGTACGAATGCGTGCGTGTGTGAAAATGTCATAATAATGTGGGAGTAACATGAATTGATAATTAGTTACTCACCCTAATGTAGAGATGTTAGAAGAAAGCATGTTGTGACATTGTATTCACATCTCATATATGCACATGAAAAGGTGTTAAAAGATCACTCAAAGATTGATTATTTATTGATTAAGGCTTTATATAATCATGCTATAAAATCTTGTCGATGTAAAGCAAGAAAACCGTAACACCCCCAAGTTCTATGCTTTTCAAATGAGACATTTGAACATAAATCCAAAGGGGACTATGACCAGATGAGAAAATGAGATCATAAGCCTAATCCATGAGCTGATGGAAAAGGAAAAAAAGACTTTCCCCAAATCTTTCAAAAATCCTCGAAAGAAATTATTTCTAATTGGATTTTCGAGGGAAATCTAAATTTCCAACGAAGCAACGAAGAGGAGAAGTTGGGAAGAGGTGAGAAAAAGCCGAGGGGAAGTCAAGAAAAGCTTAAAGCAAAATTTTTAAAGAGTCCCAAAATGGGAAGCCTAGGCTAAACAGGAATAAAGCATCCTGAAATTCTGGACGCAGAATTGGAAATAGGCTTTGGGGAAAGCATAGTTTAAATAAGCTACTCCAGAACAGATGGAGGTTAGTCTGTTCTTGGAGGATCTCAGCTCGGGGGTGAGTTCTGGAGACAAAAGAACTCTAAGGTTGGGTGGACTGGTCATAGTAGTGGTGTGCATGCATAATTTGGAGATTTCTGTAAGTTGAATTAAACATGTCCATGGTTTATGAAATTTTGATGTTATGGTTCATTATGCAGTTTATGAATTGTGATGTTATGGTTCATTATGCAGTTTATGAATTTTCATGCTATGATGCATTATGCAAATGTTATATTTATTAATTGTTAAGTAGTTCATGTAATGGCAAACCAAAGCGAGTGATAGCAGAGACAAATGGTTGGGTTGTATGGATGAGTATCTGGTAGTAATGAGGTTAGAGATGACAGATCAATTGAACAGCAAATCTGATAACCATGTATAGGTATAGCTTGCTATCTCTTAAAGAAATATTTAATTTCTGTGTGTATAAACAGAAAATGTTAACCAAATAGTACCCATGAACAGCAAGTGCCAAACAACTAAATCTATCATAACAATACTGATGGCACAGAATTCACTGAAATCACTAACAGAAAGTAGGGAACAACAACCCTCAGCTGTGTTACACTGGAAAGAATTGTAAAATTTAGAATTTACAGTATTCTATTAAATGTAATTGTACACATATGGAAGTATAATTTGAATCCTAACTAAGTACGAGGATCTAACACTAGCGTTTCTAAATTATCCAGTTCAGTATTCTCTACCTTTATTTGAGTGAAGCAAGAGGAGCTGTTTCGTAGTTTTCCCATGGAACAGTTGAATATGTGCCATAGTGTCACACATGTTGAATGGTTATAACAGAAAAATAAGGGGGGAAAAGCCTACTGCAAAATCTATTGTGTGATAAAAGTTTGTGTGAGGGAAGATTGTAAGCATGTGTAAAAATACCATGAACAGAGCATATGTTTACCATCCATAGAAACTACTGGGAAAGTAGTTGGAGCAATGGTGGTTAACTGCGTAGAGATAGATGTATGCGAGGAGGCATACATCTATACCTCGATGCTGAAACTTTAAAATATTGGAAATGATATCGGTCCTGCAAACTGGGAAGTTTGAGTAAGGGCCTAGTGATCACCTAGAGTTGGACCCAACTCTGAACAGAAAACCTGAGAAATACAAAGTAATATATATAGATATACAAGTCTACTACATGGACTGAGAAGAGGGGAGGTCAAGCCCAAAAATTCTCATGAAGATTCTTATATTCCATGGTTGTGTATAAGTACTGAAAAGAAGTTAAAAACCCGGATAACAGTCTGCACTTGTAAGTGATTCCGTATAAAAACTATAACTGTTATCGACGCATAAAGCGGAGAATATGTGAGTTATGTTATATGGGTAGCATTCATCACAGGTGCAATTGTCTTTCCCCAAATGGGGGTGTCTATAGACCTGTTATAAAAAAAAAAAATTGGTTTTGGGAGACGTGACAAATGGTATCGGAGCCAAAGTTCAAAAATTGGGCAAGATATGTGCTCACAAAGAAATGGTTCACTGTTATAAATTTTATGAATATTAAAAATAATTCTTCAAGTATACAAATATTTTGGATATACTTTCAGGTATACAGGTAACAGATTGTGATGTAGAAACATTGATATGGGAGTAATATGAGGAGGCTCATATACCAGAACAGTTAAACCTATAATAGGTTTAAAACAGGAAACCAATATCTGTCAGAAAAATAGTACATGACATAATTATCTATTGTCCTACCATCATCGTTATGTAAAAGAAAATTCAGTGTTCATAAAGTTAAGATACTGAAACCATCTTAATACAATAGAAAAGATCAAGGCTAAAGTTAATGAAGAGGAAAGGGAACTTCTAGAGATAAGAGTAAAGGTTGTTCTGTGGAGGGATGGTTAGTCTACTGCATGAATGGGATGATGCTCTTCTATTTAAATTAGTATAAAGTGGCTACATACACAATTTAAATCGGAAGTTACTTAGCCTTTACAGATGATTAAATTTTTGTTGCATTCCCTGTAGATACAAAATGAGATGATATGCTTATGTTATACTAGAGAACCATGATAGCAGAACTAAAGTGCCTTAGTGATACTAATATGTGTTTTTTTTGAGATTCTGAAAGAAGAGAATAATAAATTTTTACTCTATAGGATGTTGATAACAGTTATAAGTGTATATTGCTTTTTCAGAACTACCCTTACTCTTGGAAAAAAAAAAAAATTTTATTTCAGTAAAGGGCTTAATTTATAAATTCTGTTCTCTAGTCCAGCACTATTGAATACCTATGAGTCTACCTCAAAAGGAAAATAGAATCTCAGAGTAAGGACTCTAGAGTGTGTATCTTGCATTGTGATTAAACTACCAAGGAAATCGGCACCATAAAAGGGTGATAGTACCAATAACAATGTTAGAATAATTGGTATTATAACTTCAAGCCAAAACCTTGAAATGAACATTAAGGACCTAAAGTTAATTTATGCTTAGTGTAGCATATCAATTGAACTTTCGATATATCTATGCATTCAAAACGCTACATATATATATTAACAAGATCGAAGAGTTACACTATTTAATTCTTGTTAACCTAAATTTCAATTGAGCCATAAATATAAACATATATGAATTTTATATGTTCCAAGAACGAAATAAGTGCTTGATTTTATATCGAGGATCAGTTTTATTTTGAGAAAAGCACTAATATATAATAGGTATAGTAGCATATTAGAATTTTAGCCTGGCATAAGCGGAACCATATATATATTAGAATTGTATATATGTCATCAGCGCTATAAAAACAGCCTAGGGTTTGATTCAATTATTATTAACTACAAATATACTGTATACCATAGAGGTATTGCAGCCATAGAATATTTTGTGGTATACCTTCAACTAACACCCTTTGTAATATACATTAGTGCCAAAGAGTATTATATGATAAATGTATTACCAAAAAAAAAAAAGGGAACCTTCGACCTACTGATATACATCAAGGCATTAAAAATATTTGATATAGATACATTCATAAGGTTCGAAGCATTATACAAATTTCATTTTATCGACCTTAGTGATAAAGGAGCCCTAGATAGAGGTATATGAACATTACATATCTTAAGAAAAAAAAAATTTATATAATGGCAACCCTATCGTTAAGCGATCTCTGTTAGCAAAAACATAAGTTCTAAAGATAAATATATATGAACGTATATATCAAAAACAAAAGAAGAAGAAAATCTCACGAATTATCAATGAAACCTGTAGAGAATCGCTACAGCAAACGAAACGAACGTATGGTAATGTACACAGAGGCAGACGTGTATAAAAAACAAAATGACTACATAAGGACCGAGCGTAAACCGAGTAGCTCGTTCCATAGTTCTGTTCATGCAGAGAAATAAGGATAACTCGTATCAGTATTTCTTGCAGTAGATATCCATATATGAAAACAAAATACTGAGAGATCACTGCTGCGTAGGTTAATAATAAATTCAGAGAAGGGTGTTGAAAAAAAAAATGGCGTTGCAAATCCGAGCGGGCCTTACTGTGTTACTGTCTAGCTAAGTTATGATTTCAACGTGGAAAGTGAGTTAATCACCAGAATTCCACTGTCAAACCATCATTAATAAGGGCACGGCATGGACGAGCCTGTCAAACATTACATTAATCAAACCGTGAAATATTTCGTCCAAACCAACGATTAACAACCGCACCCTTGCCGGATCGAAGCTGTCTGCAAACGCATTCAACCAAATTTTACAGGTCATAGGCAATACGTTACAAACTCCCGAAACAGCGAAACTACGCCGGGGAGACATTACATCAGTATAAACATAATCAAAATTAAAAAATGAGGCAATCGTATTAACCAGTGATAATACCACCGATACATTGAAAAAGAATGGTTAATGTAATAGATACTCACATATGAAACGTATCAGACGCAGGAACAGCCACTCTAGGAACCAACACATTCCCCAGTTACGTCTAGAGTGTTCCAGAACGAAACTGCAGAAACTGTGTTAATCATAGCAGAAAGATGGAATCGCGCCAGGAGACATAGGATAGACCGCTGCCCCGGTGAACCGACGGAGATACTGACTTCCTGCCCTTCCTGCACAAACAGATAACAGATAAGTAGATACTATAGTGAGAATACAAGAGTAAAGAAAGATAAGACAGGGGGAATACGCGAGACAAAACCTTAAACCTCTCTGTGCATAAATCTCCTCGCAGACTAGCTGAAGAAGCTGAAGGAGGAAAAACAAATAGCACAGATATGAAATGGTCAATAGATCGATTTAAATATATCTGGTGAAAAGCCTTGGAAACCCTAAACGTTCTCCGACCGAAAATCTTCAAGAAAATCGAGAGGGTACTATGGGATGTTAAGGGAGCGCAGAAGAATTACGGCACCGTAGGCGTGTAGGCGTAGAGGTAAACCTAACTCAGACACCTGCCGGAGGCAGCTCTCGGCCCCTTCGTACTCGTAATAGCTAACTCTAACAGTGGTAAACCACCTGTCGAAGGTTTACTGGGCCAGGTTCGAAGGACGCCCACTCTCACCATTCGAGACACTGTTTCTGCACGAACAAAATCAGTAAAATATCTTCTCACAGTGCATGCGTCAACTTCCTGAGCCGATCCAGGGTTAGGCGGTGAATGAATTTCAGACCAGGTACGAGTATGAAGTACTCTGGTATGGGGTCACTGCGTAGGTGTATTCACATCCGAGATAAATCGGTACCTACCTGTCACGAGGCGAACCGATGCCGGAAGTAACACGATTTCACCTACGCCGTAGCCAGTTCGAAAACCCTGCAGAAGGATACACCTGCATACACACAAACAAAGAATAGGGTTAGACACGTATTACAAAGATTTCAAAATACATACACGCATATCCGAGAATAAACTCGGAACCCATACCCCGGTCAAACTATTAAAACTAGCCTAAGTTTCAATACCGCCTGGAAAGATGAAACCGAGTTTCCCAAGGAGAGCACTATACAATTAGAGATATGCGGATTTAATAGGTATGAGCGCTCACTTCCGTCGGGTTAACCAGTGAAAATCATACATATTAGGTATGTGTGAATAGTGTAAAAGTTAGATATGGGCAGTCAATGGTTGTGTTACCCAATAAAACAAATAAACACGTACATAGGAAAGGGGGTTTTAATAATACCTATGGATCGGTGGTAGATATAAATGCCGATATGATTATATGGAGGAGTTAAAAATACATCTATGTATGTGATATATATATAAATTCACATCCTACGGTAACGTGGTAGGAATTCATATGCGAAGTATAACGATCCCGGCGGTATTACAACAATTTTAAACTCTGTGGTGTGGTGATGTAACGTGGCAAAACCCCATTGCATATTTTGTTACCAACCCCATATATCTGTTGATTGCACACTAGTTGGAGGACCCCATGGCATGTCATTAATCCAATGGTGCTGCAACTATATAAAAAACATAATCAAAGTTTGGATACAACCTTCATTAATATTTAGAGCGGTGATCCCCATGATGCACTAACTCCGCGGTGTGATGAGACCTATTTGACCGACAGAAATGTGAATCTATGGTATCAATTTTGAGAATTTGTGCCAACCAAACTCCGACAGGTGATGTTATATCTTATGAAAAATATATAACGAACCCAAAAATGTGCTTTATATATATATCAATATTATATATATATATATGGTGTAAATATATGTGTTATATTATCCATGGGAATTTAAACATAGAGACAAGGGATAAGACATCTATAGATATAGATGCTGTGCATATATATAGATATATATAAATAAATATATATATGCAGGTATTACCTATTATACCAAAATACCAACTTTCCTCTTCGGCAATCTATATAGGATGACTTGAGATATATGTGCTATGCATATATATATAGGGTAAGAGGCATTATCACAAATAGATATCTATAAGAAGGATGTAATACTTTGAGATTCGGAAAAAAAAATATCCATGAAGAAGCTTTTATATCTAATATTCATATGGTTATGTAAATATGGGTCAGATATCTTAATAAGAGGTGTACTTCACTTATATCCGAGGCAGAGAGAAAAAAAAAAAAAACATACTCAAAAGGATATGGTTTTTAAATGTAGGTTGGACATATATATAAGTATATATGAAAGTAATAGATGTATATATATACATCCCCAGATAATCGTCGGGAACACATGTGTGTTAGGAAAAAAAAAAAAAAAAAAAAAAAAATTCCTAACGAGAGGTGGGACAAATGCACCCCATTTAGTGGATAAATTCCAAAGAGGTGTATTTAGTTAACTATTTCGTTACAAGTTACTTTGAAAAAGAAAAAGGAGAAGTTATATTGGAATTTATAGGGAAAGGTGTATCAGAAAAAAAAAAAAAAAAAACAATTTATATTTAATAGAGGTATGTTAAATATGAGTCGTAAATTCTCAGTGGTCCTTGTATTGGTTCAAATTAAAACTTTATAAGTCCATCACAAATGAAAAATGTAAGTTGGTACGAAGGTATAGTACATTAAATAAGAAAATTTTTTTTAAGGAGTATTAATTAAACTCTTTGGATTTTATATATAGTCTATATATGTTTGGTGGATATATATATATATATGTGGTGGATTTTATATATACATGATGGAGTTTGTATTATATATATATTGTGGATTATATATATAGAGAATGGTTCTATATATATATATATATGAAAAAGAGTGGAAGATTTAAGGATATAAAATATAATGGTTCATATAACAAAGAGTTTTATAAAGAAAAAAAAAAATTTGTGTTTCACTTTATTGGAATATATATATACAATGTGGTGGAATAGAGGATAAATTAAAATGAAACAAATTGCACGTGGGACATAAGTTAAAATCTACAAGTAACATTATAAATATAGGCGATCTGGTTATATGTTCTAATGTTAACCTTGTTGAGTTATATGAATATAATATCTTCATACATGTTAAGTTATTTCTCAAACTTTATACCCACGGAATTAAAGGAGAAAAAAAACAATTCACCGGGGAGTATTAAAAGTGAATTCACCTTAAAAAGCTGCAAGTACAAGGGAAGGACATATTTTCTCATATGGCTGAATATTATTTCTCTAATTAGGGTTAAAGGAGTAATAAATACTATGATGGTAGAATAAATGGTCCCAGTAGAATGTGAAGAAATTTTTAGAAAATGTATAAATTGTGGTAATTCTTTAAAAAGGGGGAAAATTGTGGAAAATTCTATTTTTGACATTATCAAGTAGTAATACCTATGAATGAGACGAATGATAGTAAGTACATGCATTCACACTATAAAATGTTGTTGGTATAAATTTTATGTAAATTCCCTGAGTCTTAAATTCAAAGATAGCGGGAAATAGTGTGAAATCATACAGCTACGAAAAAAAGGAAAAAAAAGAAGGTACTGGAAGTACCGCGATGAACTGAAAAAGGGTAAGCATAATCATGCATATAGTACAATTGTTTTCATTCATTTATGAGTACTAATGAAAAATTGTCAAATTGTTTAGCCAAGTGTGTAACAGGAAATTGTACACTCTGGAAACAAAGAGGAAAAAGGTGAAGATAAATCACCTAGAAAATCCAGAAAAGCTGAACTGAACCAAGTTGCGTGAGGAAAGAATCTCACTGAAAAAAAAGAAAGGATAAGTAGTGTACTAAAAGTGCACTAAACTATTATGAACCTGAACGGTTTGATTAATAACTGAATGTCTTAAGTTATTGAAATGCAGAATGCTGTTGTGAATTATCAATTATATGTACCTGATATTACTTACATTGGTATGAATTGTGGACAGAGAAACCAGAATAAAAGATCTTCCATACGGACTTCTTGCAAAGAAGTAGGAAGAAAACCAACTGCATAAGGCATCAGTAAATAGAGTGGAGGCAGGAGAGTACTCTGCTGGAAACTAATGGCTTATACATTAGCCCTACCATTGCTTATTAAATTTCCTGATATATTTCATGTCTCCTTGTTGGAAAAGAAAAGTTATAATTTTGTACATGATACTTCTCACATGAGTGATTTGAAATGTGGTCCAGGTGGAACCAGAAAAGGAATTTCCTTCCAGAGTCGCTTCAAAGATGAAATCGAGAAGAAATGGAATTGCGAAAGTGAACAGTAGCTCGAGTAAAGGTGCAGTGGAGCACTTTACTGCTAAAAAGCTACATGGCACAGAGAAGCTCAGATGATAGAAAAGCATTCATAATTATGTTCAAAATCAACTAGTAGATAGTTGTCAACACCGAGGACGGTGTTTATTTTCAGAGGGGGAATATGTAACACCCCAAGTTCTATGCTTTTCAAATGAGACATTTGAACATAAATCCAAAGGGGAGTAGACCCCAGTGGATGATTATTGTGTGGATGTGGTTAATTATTTAATTATGAAAAATAAATAAAATATTATGTATGCACTATGACCAGATGAGAAAATGAGATCATATGCCTAATCCATGAGGTGATGGAAAAGGAAAAAAGACTTTCCCCAAATCTTTCAAAAATCCTTGAAAGAAATTAAATCTAATTTAGATTTTTGAGGAAAAATCTAAATTTCCCCAATGAAGAGGAGTAGTTGGGAAGAGGTGAGAAAAAAAAGCTGGAAAAGCTAAGGAAAAACTTAAAGCATCTTTAAAGAGTCCCAGAATGGGAAGCCTAGGCTAAACAGGAATAAAGCATCCTGAAATTCTGGACGCAGAATTGGAAACAGGCTTGGGGAAAGCACAGCTTAAATAAGCTGCTCCAGAACAGATTGAGGCTAGTCTGTTCTGGGAGGATCTCAGCTCGGGGGTGAGTGCTGGAGATAAACGAACTCTAAGGTTGGGTGGATTGGTCATAGTAGTGGTGTGCATGCATAAATTGGGAGATTTCTGTAAGTTGAATTAAACATGTCTATGGTTTATGAATTTTGCTGTTATGGTTCATTATGCAGTTTATGAATTGTGATGTTATGGTTCATTATACTCTTTATAAATTGTCATGCTTTGATGCATTATGCAAATGTTAGATTGATTAAGTGTTAAGTAGTTCATGTAATGGCAAACCAAAGCTACTGATCTCAGAGACAAATGGTTGGGTTGTATGGATGAGCATCTGGTAGAAATGAGGTTAGAGATGACAGATCAATTGAACAGCAAATCTGATAACCAGGTATAGGTACAGCTTGCTATTTCTTAATGAAATATTTAATTTCTGTGTGTATCACTAGAAAATGTTAACCAAACAGTACCCATGAACAGCCAGTGCCAAATAACTAAATCTATCATAACCAATCTGATGGCCAGAATTCACTGTTATCAATAACAGAAAGTAGGGAACAACAACCCTCAGCTGTGTTACAATGAAAAGAATTGAAAAAAGAATTTGAATTTCCAATATTCTATTAAATATAAGTGTAAACATATGAATGCAGAAGTTGAATCCTAACTAAGGACGAGGATCTAACATTAGGAATTCTAAACTATCCAGTTTAGTATTCTCTAACCCTATTTGATTGAAGCAAGAGGATCTGTTTCCCAGTTTTCCCATGGAACAGCTGAATCTGTACCAGAGTGTCACACATGTTGAATGGTTGTAACAGTAAATAAGGGGGGAAAATCCTTTTGAATAATATAGTGTGTGATATAAGTTTGTGTGAGGGAAGATTTTAAACATATGTAAACATACCATGAACAGAGCATCTATTTACCGTCCATATAAACTGCTGGGAAAGCAGTTGGAACAATGGAGGTTAACTGAGTATAGATAGATGTATGCGAGGAGGCATACATCTATACCTCGATGCTGCAACTTTAAATGTTGCAAATGTTATAAGGCCTGCAAACTGGGAAGTTTGAGGAAGGGCCTAGTGATCATCTAGAGTTGGACAAAAATCTGAAAATAAAAATCTGAAGAATACAAAGTAATATATATAGATATACAAGTCTACTACATGGACTGAGAAGAGGGAGGTCAAGCCCAAAAATTCTCATGAAGAGTCTTATATTCCATGGCTGTCTATAAGTACTAAAAAGAAGTTAAAAAACCCGGATAACAGTCTGCACTTGTAAGTGATTCCGTATAAAAAATATAACTGTTATCGACGCATAAAGCGGAGAATATGTGAGTTATGTTATATGGGTAGCATTCATCACAGGTGCAATTGTCTTTCCCAAAATGGGGGTGTCTATAGACCTGTTATAAAAAAAAAAAAATGGGTTTGGGAGACGTGACAACTTGCATGCTAGGAAGGAGCAATGTGTTTGTGAATTTCGATGAGGATGAGTATTGCAGTAAGGAGAGAAGTCCTTCAAATGAAATAAAGATAAGTATTTTATGTTATTTTATTTTAAGAAGTCTATGCATATGCATGTTGATTCCTTTAAAAATGAATTGTTACATACATGGCATTGCATGAGCTTCCATTTAAGAGAGTTGTTAAAAAGTACATGCTATTATAACATACTTTTTCTGCATAAGAATATGCATATGAGATTAATATGTGTATTATGCTTTAATTCTTTAGGAAAGAAAGAATAAAAACATGAAAGAAAAATAGTTACTTTTCATTTGAGCTTGAAAAGAAGCAATTGTTTTTGCATGCAATAAAATTTCTAAGTTACCATGCACTACTTTAAAAAGATGAATGTGTATAGTGATGGTGTGTGAAACTAATGCATGAATGCAAAAGATGAGGAAAGTCCTTATATAAGATGATATAGTGTTAGAATTAAATCGAATAAAACCTCTTAATGGGTCAAGTTGTGAAACTTCATTAAAGGACTTGTTGACTGACCAGTTTTTTCATAAGACGTCATGACTGCATTAAGATCATAATGGCATGGAATGACTAGTTTTAGAGTGACTCATGTCATGAATGCATTCAAATTATTAATACCATTGATTAGTTATGAATGAATAACTAATGAGAGTTATATGCACGAATTGATTTTGACTAAAGCTATTTGAAAGTTGTGAACAAATGATTATGAGAATTAACTCGTGTGTCAGTCTGTTGGAACAGAACATTAGGGGAATTGGAGTTTGCACTCATACCCTAATCGTTATTGACACATACGCATTAATGAATTTTTGTATATACTTTTATGTATGACGACATTGTATACATAACAAAATTTTATGCAGGAACTTAAAATGATTGCATAAGAGAATATGTGCTTGAGAAATGCATATTTATGATTAGCATTGTTTCTTATAGTAAGCATGGGTAGCTTAATGGAAACAGAAAATCTGTGAAAATAAAGCATCGCAAACATGGAAATGTGAATTGCAACAGTAAATGTTAAAGTATAATGTTTTAATGTGCAAGATTTTGTACCACACATGTATGTTACTTCCAGGGGGGGAAGTTGTGACATCTTCATTAAAGCTAACTAGTATTAACTAGCTAAAGACAAACTTGTTGAAATTAATTAATGAAAGAAAATATTTCTAAGCTGATGGTAAAAATGTTTCCAAGAATAGGAAGTGGTTGGGGACAGTTGGAAAGACAGTTACCTACTCCTCTGAGGATAAGCTGGATCCCCGGGGAGGAGTAGGCATTCTGTGAAATTGGTAAAGGGGTAGTGTTTTCTCGAGCTGGTTGGGACCAGTTGAAAATAGCTTCCAACAACCCTTATAAAGCCAAAAACATCTAAGTATGACTAGAATTGGATAATTGGACCGGACTGTCCCGAATTTCTCTTCCAGGCTTTTCTGAGTGTGACTGGATTGGCCATCCCGATGTCACAGAAGAAGAATCCACTGTTGACCCGTGACACTGTCCAGATTCTGGAGCTAGGGGGCAAGTGGATGACGTAATTGCCTCACTTGATGGTTGGGAGGACCACAGCTTGAAAGACTAAATTTCCATAAGTATAAAGAGCTTAGCGCTTGGAAAATGAATTACTGAATGTATAAGTTCATTTATAATATTACTAATTTGTTTGAATGTCTTAGCAGATGCTAGGATATGCCTATGGTGCATGGATTGACCATTGGTACGATTAGAGAGCTAGATTCTCTCTGAGTCCTTTTCAAGTACTGTATGGATGTCTTTAGCAGGAGCTAAGACAGTGTGCACGTGATGCATTGATGAGAGGGTTGGTTCTCTCTGAGTACTTGTGGAAGTACTTCGATTAAAACATCTCTATATATAGAATGTTTGATGGTTGCAAGTATTTTCATTTGATTGAAAACTATGTGACTAATGTGATTGAATGGTTAGTCATACATTACAGGCTCTTTCTAGGAAGTGTTGATGGGCGTTCAACCATTCTCAAAAAGCTTGCGCAAAAGCCATAATTTCTTCCAATAGTAATTGGTTGGTAAGTTCGTATCGATATTTTTCCATAATTTTGTGAATTGAATAAGGGATAAGCAGTTAGAAATGGAAATGAAATTTTCTTTGCGCTATATGTGCTTATGAGTATGGATAAAAACATTATTGTTTTAAATAATGACATTTAAGGAAACGAAAGTGTTTCATTGTGAAGGGAAAGGACTCCCTTTGGGTTGTTTATATCATTATATCATGAGTATAAGTTTAATTTCAGTGAGAGAAGCACACCGAGGACGGTGTTCTCTTAAGGGGGGGAGTATGTAACAGACCTCCTACATAAACAATATGGTAAATCTATTTTTTTACTTTAACGGTTTTGTCAAGAAAATAAAGAAACAGTTATAAGTAAAACAAGTTCGTTAAGGGTCATCCCCTATTGTGAAATAGGAATATATGCCATTTTAGTTATATATAAACACGATGCCAAGGGTTTTCTCTGCAACATATCTGGTGAGCGCGAGGGATTGAAAAGGGTGATGGTGAAGGTTTTTCTTGTGAGCGGATGCCTTGTGTCTGAGTGATTGCAGCGATCAACAGATGGGAGGATTTTTGTGTTGCTGTTAACAGTATTTACTTTGCAGTGAAGTCCGACGCTGTTTGGAAGGCATTCTGCAGCTGCATTATTCGATTCGGTGCCTGTAACACACATATTCCAACCAACTCATGGGGATTCGCACCTGGAGTTGTGAGGGAGAATGCGTTGAAGGATCAAACTCCAGAAACGTGTATGTATTCTCATAGTTTTTGGATGCATGCTTTTATTGTAGATATTCTGATAGATGCATGTTGTTTGGCTGTGTGCGTATTTGGTGCATGTTTTTATCTTTCTGATAATTTCTTGGAAAGGTATTTACGTTGGATTATGGTGAACTGAATTATGCCGTAAAAGTATTCTCTTGATATCTTTTTTTGGAGATTTATTTTTTTGAATTTTGGTGAGCCGTAAAGGAATTTGCTTGGATAGTTTCTAACATAATTAGTTTTTTAATTCTAGTCGTAAATGTTAATGTATGCAAGTATGTACCGTTCTTAATGAATTTTTACTTTTGCATATCTTAAGATTTCATAATACTAAAGGTCAATAGGGTAACATATGTAAAGATGAATTTTATTGATACATATGTAATGAATATGATTATATAAGTAATTAACGAGAAATAGTCTATCTTAGAGACATTGAAAGTGCATTAGAAACTAACTAAGACATTTAAAAGTTAAATATGTCTTTGCATAAGACATGCATAATTTATCTTTTTCGTTTCTTGATTCCATGGAAGGAATATTAATATCTATTTTCTTGATTCCAAGGAAGGAACACGTTTGGTGCTAAATTTCTAGAAAAAGGAATATGAGTTATAGATTTCTTGCAAAGGTTACATGTTAAAATTGTTATTATTTGAAAGGGTCTATCTAGCTCTTATGCCCAAATAAGGGTTAGTTATGCACTTTATTTCTAAAAGAGATTTTCTTGAATAGATTCAAAGAGGGTAACTCTTTAATAAAAATATTTACATAAGCAAGAAAATAGAAGAGGAATGCTCTTATTTTAAAAGAGATTTTGTACTCGTTTAAATTATGAAGTGATAACAAGTCTTTTCTTGAATAGATTAAAGAGAGTGACTTTTGAATTATTTTCATGTATAGTGAAGAAGAAAAGAGAAGTTACTCACATTAATATTCTATGTATTAACCATGTGGTAAATATAATTATTTAATAAATCCATGATATTTTACATTTGTTGCACCCGTAAAGATTAATTAATAAATCCATGGATAGTTTCATAAAACCATGGGTAGTTTTATGGTGTTGATAGAGATTAATTATTTCACAACCCGGTAGTTTTTCCATGGTGTTGACAAAGATTAATTATTTCATAAAACCATGGGTAGATTACCATGGTGTTTGCAAATATTAGTTATTTAATAAATCCATGAATAAATTACCATGGCGTTGGTAAAGTTAAGTTATTTATTAATGGTTAAAGGAACAAAACAGTTTTATTCCTTAGATGAATAAAATAAGTGATTATTTTACATTATCATGATTATGATTTTAAATTACTTTTGGAGGAAGATCTTGCATATACATGCAATATATGTATTAACTTTTATTGAAAAAGAATATACACATATGTATGTAGAAAGATAGCTTGTAGTATTAAAACTACATTGAATATGATTATTAGTATAATCTTGAAAATGAGACATGTATTTATACTCTTCATTGCGTATTTTTACATATGTTTACATGCTCACTAGCATTGAGACTTTCTTTGGAAAGACTCGTGAAGGAGGTTATGTGCTTCGTTGTGTAAGCACTCCTTTAGGGAGAGTCTTTTGGAATCGGTGTGCATTCACATGCATGGAGGAAACAATTGCTATGTTAGCTTGCATTCCATGCACTAAAGATAATAGCTTAAGGGTTAGCTATTTTTATTAAATGTATGTAAATCACATGCATAAATATGTTAGCTGATGTATCAATTTATTTTAAAGAAAACTTGGGAGATGTAGCCATTGTCTTGCAGGAATGTGTGCTTATGCGACGTAAGCATTAGTTATTGTGATGACCTATAACCAGCACATATGAGGTATGTGTTATTAAAGAGTGAATGACAAGGTACTTTACTTGCTTGTCATGATTATACATTGATTAATACTTTATGAATCTTGACATCATTTTATGTTGAAGGAATCATAACAGGGAATGATGGTGAAATGTACAAAGGAATATTATGCTTATTGTACAAAGGAAGATTATGCTTGACATGGTGGCAGATAAATGATTAATGTTCATGTGGACGAGTGCGAGTTGCAGGAAGGTCCAATGTACGATGGTCCATTGTAGGTCCATCCATGCCACCAAGATGTGAAGATATGAAGACCAGAGGGTAAATGGTATCATATTTATTGAATGGTTGAAAGATAGATATTGTATATTTCCTTGTAAGATTATATAAATGATGGTTAAGGGATGGTCTCACTTATAAGCCATTGAGTGATGGGCGGAACACCCTCACGAGTGTTTAATAATAAAATTAAATGTTTGCTGGTTTTCACCCTACGGGGTTTCTAGGGTATATTGGTGTTCAATGGTGTGATTGATTATTGTGTCCAGATGATGAGGTTGATTCCTTTCTTGTTATGATGTTCATAATGGAAATCATGTGATGACTATATGAGTAATGGGATGAATGGATGGTTACATCATATAGTATTAAGTTAATATATTGTAATGGAGGTTGTTAAGGGTTAAGGAGTTTACTATTCATATTTATAAAATTACACTGTGAACTGTTAAACATTCTATGTAATGATGAGTAACTTGTATAATTTTTTTTTAACTCCTTACATTTCCCTGTGAAGTTAATGGTGTATGTTACGTAGGTGAAGGGGCGGGGAGAGGGAGGGAAGGGAGGCAAGGAAGGAGTTAGGGGGATAGATGGTGGGAGTGCGGGGGAGGGAGGGACGAAGGGACGGATGGAGACTGAGTGAGAGGGTGTGGCAGAGGGAGAGGGAGAGCGGGGGAGTGAGAGGAGAGAGGGAGAGAGATAGGGGGAGGGGGAGGCAAAGGGAGAGAGAGAGGGGGAGGGGGGGAGGGACAGAGGGAGGGAGGGATGAAGAGAGGGGGAGGGGTGGAGGGACGGAGGGAGGGAGAGGGTGAGAGGGATAGGGAGAGGGAGAGTGGGCAGGAGGTAGGGAGAGAGAGAGAGAGAGAGAGGGATAGAGTGAGGGAGAGCAAGAGGGAGGGAGGGAGAGGGGAGAGGGAGGGAGATAGGTAGTGGAGAGGGGGAGAGGGAGGGGTTGGGAGTGCGAAAGAGGGAGGGGTGGGTAGGAGGAAGTGGGAGGTGGACAAGAAGATGGCAAGAGAGGGAGTGAGGGAGAGTGAGTGAGAGGGAGAGAGGGAGATGGAGGGACAGAGGGTCGGAGAAGGAGGAAGTGGGGGAGAGGGAGAGAGGGAAGAAGGTAGAGGTAGAGAGGGAGGGTAGGATAGGGGGAAGAGAGGGAGGGAGGGAGAGTGAAGGGGGAGGGAGAGAGAGAGGGATATGGAAAGAGAGATAGGGAGAGGGAGAGAGAGAGGTAGAGAGAGAGAGAGAGAGGGATATGGAGAGAGATATAGGGAGGGAGGGGGAAAGAGACAAAGGGAGGGAGGGAGAGAGAGGGTACGAGGGACAGAGAGAGAGAGAGGGGGCGGGAGGAGGGGAGAGAGGTGGTGGGAGGGATGGAGGGAGAGGGAGAGGGATATGGATATGGATATGGATATGGGGAGGGAGAGAGAGGAGGAGGAGGGGGAGGGAGGGAGGAAAAGGGAGAGAGAGGGAGAGAGGGAAGGAGAGGAAGTGGGAGGGAGAGGGTGAGAGGGATAGGGAGAGGGAGACTGGGTAGGAAGTAGGGAGAGAGAGAGAGAGAGAGAGAGAGGGGTAGAGGGAGGGAGAGGGAGAGGGAGGGAGGGGGATAGGAGAGGGAGCGAGAGGGAGGGAGAGAGGGAGGCTGGGGGAGTGGGAGGTGGACAAGGATATGGCAAGAGATGGAGTGAGGGAGAGTGAGTGGGAGGGAGAGAGGGAGATGGAGGGAGAGAGGGTGGGCGGAGGAGGAAGGGGGAGAGAGAGGTTGAGAGGGAGGAAGGGATAGGGGGAAGAGAGGGAGGGAGGGAGAGTGAAGGGGGAGGGAGGGAGGGAGAGAGAGGGGGGGGGAGGGGATATTGAGAGTGAAGGGGGGGGGAGGGAGGGGAAAGAGACAAAGGGAGGGAGGGAGAGAGGGAGAAATGGAGAGATAGAGAGAGAGAGAGGTAGTGGGAGGGATGGAGGGAGAGGGAGAGGGAGAGTGATATGAATATGGATATGGGGAGAGAGGAAGGGAGGGATATGGGGTGGAAGCGAGGGGAGGAAGGAGAGAGAGAGGAGAGAGGGAGGGAAGGAGAGGGTGGTAGTGAGAGGGAGAGGGATAGGGAGTTAGGGGGAGAGAGAGGGAGAGAGAGAGGAGGAGAAAGGCGGAGAGGGAGACGAAGAAAGGGAGAGGGAAGAGAGTGATAAAGAGAGAGGAAGAGGTAGATATGGGTGGAAGGGAGAGATGAAGAGGGGGAGGGAGAGAGGAAGGGACGGAAATGGAGTGAGAAGTAGGGAGATGAGGAGGGAGAGAGGGAGGGAGGTAGAGGGAGCGAGGGAGGGAGGGAGAGAGGGAGGAATAGGGAGGCAGAGGGAGAGGGAGAGGGGCGAGTGAGTGGAGAGAGGGATAGAGATAGAGGGAGAGAGAGGGAGGGGTAGAGATGGAGAAGGAGAGGGAGGGAGGGAGAGGGGAGAGATAAGGAGAGAGGGAGTGGATTTGAGGGAGGGAGGAAGGGAGAGAGGGGGGATAGGGAGGGGAAGGAGATGGGGAAGGGGGGAGAGGGAATTAGAGGGGGGGAGAGAGGGATGGTGAGAGGGAGGGATGGTGGGAGGGAGAGAGAGAGGAGAGAAGGAGATAGATGAGAGAGGGAGGGAGGGAGAGGAGGCGAGTGAGACATAGAGGGAGAGGGAGGTAGGGAGAGAGATAGAGGATAGTAGTGAGAGAGATAGGGGGACAGTGAGGGAGAGGGAGCGGGAGGGAGAGATAGGGAAGAGAGAGGGATAGAGATAGAGGGGGGGAGGGAGGGGGGGGGGTAGGGAGTGAGAGGGATAAAGGGAGGGAGCTAGAGGGAGGGGGCGCGGGGAGAGGAGGATTGGGAAATTGAGGGAAGAAGGGATCATGGGAGAGGGAGTGAGAGGGTGAGGCAGAGTGAGTGCGGTAGCAGTGGAGTGAGACGAAATAGGGAGAGAGGGAAAGAGGGGGGGGGGAGAGGGAGAGAGGGAGGGATGGAGTTGGGTGTGGAGAGGGAGGGATGGAGCGGGGTGGGGAGAGGGAGGGATGGAGCGGGGTGGGGAGAGTGGGTGGGAGGTATAGAGAAAGAGAGGGAGAGAGAGGGAGAGCAAGAGGGAGAGAGTGAGAGGGTAGAGTGAGGGAGAAAGAGAGAGAGGAAGAGGGAGTGAGGGAGGGAGGATGGGGATAGTGAGAGCAGGAGGGATTGAGGGGGGGATGGGTATAGGGAGGAAGAGGGAGGAGGGGGAGTGGTTGGGAGGGAGAGGGAGAGGGAGGGAGAGGGAGAGAGAAAGAGAGAGAGGGAGATAGAGAGAGGGAGGGAGGGAGAGAGAAAGAGAGAGAGGGGGGGAGGTGGGTAAGGAGGGAGAGAGAGAGAGGGGGATAGGGAGAGATGGATATGGAGGGAGAGAGAGGGAGGGAGAAACAGAGGGAGTGAGAGGGAGAGAGCGAGGGAGAGAAAGAGGGAGGGATGGAGAGAGGTAGGGAAAGAGGGGGAGTGGGATAAGGAGATGGAGAGAGGGAAAGGGAGGGAGGGAGAGAGCAGGAGATACATGGAGAGAGAGAGAGAGAGATAGAGAAAGGCGGAGATGGAGAGGGAGGGAGAGAGAGAGAGAGAGAGGGTGAGGGAGAGCAAAAGAGAAGCAGAGGGAGAGGGAAGGAGAGGAAGAGGGAGAGGGAGAGTGATATCGAGATAGAGAGGGATATTGATTTAGGGAGGTAGGGAGGGAAGGAGAGGGGGAGAGAAAGGGAGAGAGAGAGAGAGAGGGAGAGGGAGAAAGGGACACACACACACACACACACACACACACAAGGAGAGAGAGAGAGAGAGGCGAGGGGGAGAGAGAGAGAGGGAGGAGGTGTTGTGAAACCAACTCCAAAAATAGAAGAAAAGAGATATCAACACCTTAGAAATAAGCCACTTCAAGGGGGAAACCTCCAATACATTACATTAATGACCAATTCTTGGATGATACAAATTACAAAACCTCCTTTCTATATATAGGAGTCCATGGGGCCATAATATAATCCTAGTGGGGCCACAATGTAATCCTAGCCGACCTAACAATAATAATTTAAGGGCACAATAATAACAATATGGGGGTTACGAGGGTACAACAATAATAATAAGGGGGTTACACTAACAACAATAAGGGACTATACTAGTAATATAGGGACCTAACATGCCCCTCTCCTTCAAAAAAGTGTTGTCCTGAATGCTTGAGTAGCTCTGGGTGCTTATGTATAAAATTCTTATCCTCCCATGTATAATCTTCAGTGGGTAAGTTCTTCCACTCGATGAGATACTCTGAAATTGATCAATTCCATAGGTGTCGAGTTCTTGTTTCTGTGACCGCTTCAGGTTCCAATATGATTTTTCCTTCCTCTTCAAGTTCTGGCAATATTGTTTGAACTGAAGATTTTCACCTATAACCTTCTTTAAGCATGAAACATGGAAAAATGGATGCACTCGTGAAGAAGCAGGAAGCTCCAATTTGTATGTCACAGTACCAATCTTTTGCAACACCTTGTAAGGACCATAGTACTTTGGCGATAATTTATTATCCTTCTTAGCTTGCTTGAGGGAAATTTGTTTCTATGGTTGTAGCCGTAAAAATACCTAATCTCCTACATCAAAACTTCTCTCGCTACGATGTTGATCTGCCTATTGTTTCATTCGATTTTTTGCTAAATTCAGGTTATCATTTAAGAGTTGGAGAACTTCTTGTTGATGCTCGATGTGATCTTCCACTACTTGAACCTTCGAATTTTCTCTTAAGTATAATGTGATGGATGGTGAATGATATCCATAAAGTGCCATAAATGGGGTCATTTTTGCTGCAGTATGGAAGGAAGTGTTAGACCACCATTCAGCGAGAGGTAACCACTTGACCCATTGTGTTTGTTTATCAGATACAAAACAACGAAGATATCCTTCCAAACATTTATTTACTATCTCAGTTTGACCATCAAATTGAGAATGATAAGATGAGCTATGAGCTAATTGAGTACCCAAACAAGAAAATAACTCCGTCCAAAAATTTCCAGTAAAAATGGGATCTTTGTCGCTCACAATAACCCTTGGGCTTCCATGTAGCTTTTGAATTCTGTCCATAAATGTAGTAGCAACCGTACTTGCTTTAAATGGATGAGATAATGCACAAAAGTGTGCATACTTGGTAAGTCTATCAACTACCACCATAATGACACTCTTTCCTTTGGACTTAGGTAAACCTGTGATAAAATCCATTGAAATCTCCTCCCAACATTGACTTGGAATGGATAAATATTGTAGAAGTCTCGGGGTCTTAATTGTCTCAACTTTATTCTGCTGGCAAACCAAACATTTCGCCACAAAATTTTGAATATCAGATTTAAGGCCGTCCCAAAAAAATTCTTTCTTCACCCTGTGGTAAGTTTTTAAAAATCTTGAGTGTCCTCCTAAAGGAGAAGTATGCAATTCCAAAAGAATATTTTGTTTTAGTTGAGAATTCTTACAAAGATATAAGCGATCTTTGTACCATAAAGAATCATTTTTCGAACTAAATGTATCAGATGTACTAGGATCTTGCTGCAACTTTTGAATGAGTGTCCATACTTCTTTGTCCTTCTTCCATTCATCTCTTGCTTCGATTATCCAATCTGGTTGGATAATAGAAATGGCACAAAGCAATGCCTCCACCTCTTCATTCTTTCTTAAGAGTGCATCTACAACAACATTAAGCTTCCCTTTTTTGTAGATTATTTAAAATTCATAATCCAACATCTTTGTGACACATTTTTTCTACTCTTCTAAAGATAGTCTTTGTTACAAAAAGTGTTTAAGACTATCATGATCAATTTTTACCTTGAAGTGTCTTCCCATTAGGTAATTTCGCCATTTCTTTAGTGCATTCAGTATTGCTAACATTTCCTTCTCACAATTAGGTTTTTGTAAATACTTTCCTTTGATTAGATGACTTTCAAAAGAAGTGGGTCTTCCTTCATGCATTAAAACATCACCAATTCCATTTCCTGAGGCATCACATTCCACAATAAAAGTTTTTGTGAAGTCTGGTGTAGCTAAGACTGGTGCTAGGCACATTGCCTCTTTAAGATGTTCAAAGGCCTTAGTTGATTCAGAAGTCCATGAAAATGCATCTTTCTTAAATAATTTTGTTAGAGGTGCTACTATTCTCCCATAATTCTTAACAAACTTGCGATAATACCCTGTTAACCCGAGAAATCCTTGCAATTGCTTTATTGTTGCGGGGACTTTCCATTCCTTAATGGCTTTAATTTTGTTAGGGTCTACCTTAACACCCTCGTGAGATACAATATGACCGAGATATTCCACCTCTTGTACTCCAAAGAAACATTTGGATGTTTTTGCATATAAGTTTTTCTCTTGCAATAGTTTGAGCACCCTGTCAACATGTTCCACATGATCCTTCCAAGACCTACTGTAGATTAGTATATCATCAAAAAATACTAGCACAAATTTTCTAAAAAATGGTTTGAAAATGGAATTCATCAACCTTTGAAATGTGGAAGGTGCATTCGTAAGGCCAAAAGGCATGACCAAAAATTCATAATGACCCTCATGAGTTCGAAATGTTGTTTTTGGAATATCTTCAATCTTCATTCTAATTTGATGATATCCTGAACGAAGATCCAACTTGGTAAAATAAATTGCTCCATGTAATTCATCCAATAATTCATCAATCACAGGAATGGGAAATTTATCTTTAATGGTGAGCTTATTGAGCTCCCTATAATCCGAACACATGTGCCATGATCCATCCTTCTTGTGTACCAATACTACAGGAGCAGAGAAAGAACTTTGACTAGGTTGAATTATACCTGCCTCTAACATTTCTGCAATCATACGTTCAATTTCACTCTTTTGGACATAAGGATATCTATAAGGCTTGATATTTGGAGGAACACTTCCTGGAATCAAATGAATGGCATGATCATGATCACGAATAGGTGGGAGTCCTTTGGGAGTTTCAAACACCTTGGAATGATTGTCCAAGACTTGTTGGAGATCTGTAGAAATAGATAATTTTGATGTTGGAACTTCTAGTGAGCATAATTGTGAAATTATGCCTCATTGTTCTTTCTTTAGAAGCTTTGCCATGACATTAGAGCTTATTATCTTTCCTGTCTTCCCTGCAATACCCCGTAATTTGACTTCCTTTCCTTCTAAAAAAAAATTCAAGACAATTTCTTGAAAATTAAAAGCTACCATCCCCAAATATTGTAACCATTGTACTCCTACTACAACATCAGCACCTCCCATAGGAATGGAAAGAATTGTACTATTCAATATATATTCCCCCATGGTTAACTTGATATTATGGCATTTTCCATAGCAATTTATAGTTCCTCCATTTGCAACCATCACTTGACATTTTGGTGCTGGGTATAGGAAAAAATTCAATTCCTTGGCTACCTTACAATGAATAAAATTATGGGTGCTACCTGAATCAATCAACACTATTACCTTTTTCTTTTTGATATGTCCTTCTATCTTGAGAGTTTGAGGAGTGCTAATTCCTGCCAATGCATTACAAGATATGGTAGGACTCATTTCTTCCTCTTCTAGGACTGGTTCCTGGTGTATATCCTCTTCTTGTTCATTTTATTCTTCCTCTTCACAATCTATGTAAAATAATTTCTTCTCAGCACACTTATGACCTCTAGTGTATTTCCTGTCACAACTGTAGCAAAGCCCTTTTGATCTTTTTTCTTCAAATATCTGTGGTGTCAACCTTGTAGGTTGTGGAAATCTAGGCATAGCAACACTTCCTTCTTTATAGAAGTGAGTGGTAGGCTTCCTTGTCGCCATAATTTTACATTCAATTTTTCTTGCTAGCCTGAATGCCTTCTCCAATGAATCAGGTTCCAAAACATGAACTTCATGTTGGATGTTATCCTCTAAAGTACCTATGAAGAGATCAATCTTGTGTTCCTCTGGAATATCAGTTACCCTTATATTCAATTTTTGGAAGTCCTCAATGTGCTTCCCCACTAAGCCCTTTTGTTTGAGATTTATGAATTGGCTAAAGAAGGTGTTGCTCTTTGTATCCTCATAATGTGCTATCATTTCCTCCGTAAAAATTGACCAAGTGACAATTTTTTTATGGGAGCAAAGCCAACGATACCATACAAATGTATTTTGTTCTAAATGTAAAGTTGCAATGTGCACCTTTTGTGTGTTTTGCACCTTATGGAGATCAAAATATTGCTCCATCTGTAGTATGCATGTTATAGGATCCTTTCCATCAAAGTTCCTCATATCCATTTTTGGAATATGGTGGTTCTTCCCGCCAACATTAGAGTTTATGAATTCATGATTAACATTTATTTTGTTCTCATCATGAGTTTCCTCTACTATCTTTTCACCATTCGGAAACATTTCTTGTATCAACTTTTTCAAACCTTCCATGTCTACTTTTAGACGATTCTTCATGTTTTCCATGTTGTCTTTAATTTTTTCATCGATCTTAGCTTCCATTTCATCCATCTTAGATTCCATGCCATCTATCTTATATTCCATGCCTTTCTTCAAACCATCCATCTTCGCTTCCACGCGTTTCTTCAAAACATCCATTTCATTTTTTGTTGCTCTTTGCGAGAGCAAAATTTGATGCATTTTCTCTTGTAATTTTGATAGATCATATTGCAAATCTTCATCTTCATGAGTCATAGTAGAGCCTTTTGAAGGCTTAATGGGTGTTGAATTATTTTTATGGGGCATTTTTTTTAAACCCAATAATAATATATATTCTACAATATGCTCTTGGAATCAATTCAAACTGATTCTTAAAACAAGACTTATGCAATTCGTAAAAAAAAATACACACCTTTTTCTTGATTTTGAGGAGCTCGATATTGCAATAGGATTATATTTGTTATTGCGGCTCTTCAATATCTGAAATTTGGGGTTGAGGTAGCCTTCTGAATTGTCTTTCAAATGCCATAGGTCTGACTTTATTTGGATTCTCCAAGGCAAAGTTATGTCCAATATCCCACAATGACCTAATTATGGACTGGTTCAGTAGAGCGAACTTGTACAACTTGCGACATGTCACTGTTTCATATTTCAGCTCTGAAATTGATAGCAAAGAAACTGCAGTCCATGTACTTGTGACCACTTTTTACGGAACTCCAATCCGATGCTCAGAGAGAGAGTTATGAAGATCTTCCCATGATCACCTCTTTGAGATGAAATTCAAGATCCTGAAAAAGCACTACCTTCCACAGATCATATATCCGAAAATATTGCAAACCAAACACTAAAATTTTTCGATGATTTTCCTCAGGATTTCAGCTTCGTGCCCTAAAAATTTCAGATTCTGAACCTTCGTAGAAAAAACGTTATAGCGCAAATTCCATGATGACCTGTTTAGATTAAATTGAGGAGCCTGCAAAAAGACCTAACTTCCACAGATCATATCTCTGAATATATTGTGAAACAAGCTCTGAAATTTTTTGACGATGTTCCTTAGGATTTCGACTTCATACCCTATAAATTTCAACTTCTGAAACTTCGTAGAAAAAACGTTATAGCGAAAATTCCATGATGACCTGTTTGGAGTAGCGAAACCCAAGAATCAAAAGCTCTAATACCAAAAGTTGTGAAACTAGCTCCAAAAATAGAAGAAAAGAGATATCAATGCCTTATAAATAAGCCACTTCGAGGGGGCAACCTCCAGTACATTACGTTAAGGAACAATTCTTGGATGATACAAATTACAAAACCTCCTATCCATATATAAGAGTCCATGGGGCCATAATGTAATCCTAGTGGGGTCACAATGTTATCCTAGCCGACCTAATAATAATAATTTAAGGGCACAATAATAACAATATGGGGGTTACCGGGGTACAATAATAACAATAAGGGGGTTACACTAACAACAATAAGGGACTATACTAGTAATATAGGGACCTAACAGGAGGGGAGAGAGGTAGTGGGATGGATGGAGGGAGAGGGAGAGGGATATGGATAGGGAGAGGGGGAGGGAGTGAGGGAGGGAGAGGGAGAGGGAGAGGAGAGAGGGAATGAGTGAGAGAGAGAGGGAGAGGGAGGTTGTAATATCCAAAAAGGGACAATGTAGTAATACTTAAACACAATATAAGAACTACAACTAAGTAGATTTAATATAAAAGATAGACTTCATAGAAAAGGTAGATTCAAAAAAGCTAGATTTAATAGAAAAGCTAGAAAAAAGATAGAAATAATAGAAAAGTTAGAAAATCTATATTCCAAAAAGGATAGAAATATAAAAGCTAGATTTCAAAGAAGATAGAAATAATAGAAAAACTAGATTTCAAAAAAGATAGATTTAATACAAAAGTTAGATTTCAAAAAATATAGATTTAATAGAAAATCTATATTTCAAAAAAGATAGAAATAATAGAAAAGTTAGATTTCAAAAAACATAGAAATAATAGAAAATCTAGATTTCAAAAATAGTAGATTTAATAGAAAAACTAGAAAAGCTAGAATTTAGAAAAGATAGATTTCAGAAAATATAGATTTAATAGAAAATCTAGAAACCTAGATTTTAGAAAAGTTGGATTTAATAGAAAAAATAGATTTGAAAAAAGATAGGTTTAATAGAAAAGATAGATTTCATAAAAGGTAGATTTAATAGAAAAGCTAGATTTAATAAAAAAGATAGATGTTGGAAATAATAGATTGAATAGAAATGTTATATTTCATAGAAATAATAGGAAAGATAGATTTCAAAAAAAAAAAACTAGAAAAGCTAGATTTTAGGGAAGATAGAAAAGATAGATTTCAGAAGAGATAGAAAAGCTATAAAACCTAGATTTCAGAAAAGTTAAAAATAGAAAAGCTAGTTTTCAAAAAAGGTAGATTTAATAGAAAATCTATATTTCATAAAAATAATAGAAAAACTAGAAAAGATATATTTAATAGAAAATCTAGATTTCATAAAAATAATAGAAAGGTTAGAAAAGATAGATTTCAAAAAAGACAGATTTAACAGAAAAGTTAGATTTTATAGAAAAGCTAGATTTTAGAAATAAAAGAAAATCTATAAAAGATAGATTTCAAAAAAGATAGAAATACAAAAGCTAGATTTCAAGAAAGACAGATTTAATAGAAAAACAAGCTTTCAAAAAGGATAGATTTAATAGAAAAGATAGATTTAAAAAAAGATAGAATTAATAAGAAAAACTAGATTTCAAAAAAGATAGAATTTATAGAAAAGGTGGAAAAGGTAGATTTTAAAAATAATAGACAAACTAGAAAAACATGTTTTCAAAAAGACAGATTTAATAGAAAACCCAGATTTCAAAAAAGATAGATTTAATAGAAAAGCCAAATTTCATAGGATAATACAAAAGCTAGAAATAATAGAAAAAGTTAGAAAACATAGATTTCATAGAAAAGCTAGATTTCAAAAAAGATAGATTTAACAGAAAAAAACTATATTTCAAGAAAGACAAATTTAATTAAAAAAACTACATTTCAATAAAGATAGATTTAATATAAAATCTAGATATTAGGAATAATAGAAAAACTAATTTTCAAAGAAAAGGTATATTTCATAGAAAAACTAGATTTTAGAAATAATAGAAAAGTTAGATTTCAAAAAATACAGAAATATAAAAGAAAGATTTCAAAAAAGATAGAATTGGAAAAATAAGCTAGATTTTAAAAAAGATAGAAATAGGAAAGCTAGATTTCAAAAAACATTGAAATAATAGAAAAACTAGATTTCAAAAATGATAGATTTAATAAAAAAAACAAGATTTCAAAAAATATAGATTTAATAGAAAAACTAGATTTCAAAAAAGATAGATTTAATAGAAAAAATATATTTAAAAAAATAGAAATAATAGAAAAACTAGATTTCAAGAAAGATAAAAATAATAGAAAAGCTAGATTTCAAAAGAAATAAAATTAATAGAAAGGTTAGATTTCAAAAATGATAGAAAAATATAAAAACTACATTTCAAAAAGGATAGATATAATATAAAAAATAGATTTTAAAAAATATAGATTTTATACAAAAACTAGATTTCATAAAAATAATAGAAAAAATAGAAAAGATATATTTCTAAAAATATAGAATTAATAGGAAAAGCTAGAAAATCTAAATTTCAAAAATGATAGAAAAACTAGAAATACTAGATTTCAAAAAAGATAGTGTTGACACCTAATCCTATGGGATGGGTGTGAATATTTAATTTTGTATAATAAATAATATTAGGAAATAAGGAAGGCCAAGAGTCATTGGGAGATGAATCCCAATAGCCTCTCCTCCATGTATAAATGCATGTACATTCTTCAGCTAATACACATTCTGATTTGAGGAGTTACCTCCTGGTTTGACATGGTATCAGAGCCAGTCCCACTATTGGCATTTTTGCCTGTGGTGTAACTCCCTCACTCCTTTGCTCAGTCAGTTTTTCTGTATAGTTTCGCTGCTCCATTAAATTGATGCTATATACTGTTATTCTGCATTGTTTTTATCTCTGCACAACTCTGACATTTGCAGCTCCTGCAGCTCCTGAAGATTTTGCAATTCTGTAGTTCCTGAAATACTGCAAATTGCAGCCCCTGCACACACTTGTAAATTCGATTATTAAAGTCCTCACTTCTCCCTCACCTACCCAACGCACCTCACATTTCCCTCACCCGCCATCACCCACCTCCCCTCCCTACCTGCGCTGGCTTGACACCTGCGTTTAATATGCCCCTCCATTTATATATCAATACAGTCCATCCACACAACAATAATACTACCCGTCAGCTCCTCACTACAGCGCTGTCTATTCCACAATGTGGTATATAACGCTTCTCCAATCTGCCGAGTAGTCTCTTTACACCTCCACGCTGTCATTATAACACACACACCGCCCTCACTACATCGCTGTCTATTCCACAGTAATACGTTGTCTGTTCGGTGATATATTACCGCCCTCCCATCTTTTACAACCGCCTCCCCACTACTTGCTTTACTCCACTCTGATTGTAGATATCAACACCCTCCCCGCCCTTGCTAATCCGCTCTGTCATTCAATACTGCCCTCCATAACCGCTGTCCATATTACAATACACCCTCCATGCTCATAATATGTTGTCTGCATCATAGAATACCGCCCTCCACGCCATCCACGCTGCTATATCACATATATAATACGTTGTCTGCATTATTAAATCCGCCTTTTAATACCGCAATACATCTCTTATACTTCGCCTCAACACCATAACACCGCTCCAATACGCTGTCACACAATATATGCTCTCACACAATATATAATACCTCCCTCCCACCATACCGTTTACGCCCTCCACTTTTAATACCGCTCCACATTACCACCTTTTAAAACTGCCCCCTCCACTCTTATTTAATACTACTCCACTTTATATTATACCCCCCCCCCCAACCATATTATATTCCATCTCGTCACCAATCATATAACCCATACAAATTTTTTTCTCCAAACAAAAAAAATATATATATATTTTTTTTGGTGCAGAATTCAATATTTTTAGCAAGAGTTTTTTCCCCTTTAATTGAGCAAATTTCCAGAATTGAAGATTTTCTAGGAGAATTTTTTCCAGCAAACTAATGCATTCTCTCATATCTATTGTTGGGGTGGTTCTCTCCGGCAAAGAGAAATATCTTGAATGGTCTCAGAAGATTAAACAAACACTCATTTTTAATGAGTTGTGGAAAAGAATATGTGAAGGACAAGAAGGAAATCCACCAGCAAAGCCCACTTCAAACAAGGAGCTCGCCATTTGGGAAAACAAGAACTGCAAGGCCTATGTCTTGATTGCAGCTTCCGTAAATGAAGAGGTGAGTCACCATATTTCATCATTCTCAAATGCCTATGATGACTTGAGCAAGCTAAAAGAACTCTATGACTCACATTCAAAATTAGAAAATGTTGAATTGATGATTAAGCTGTTCAGTCTTGAAATGAAGAATGATGATCCCCTTGCTTTAGCTTCAGAAGTAAGATCTATAATGCATGACATTGAAAGCACTGGTGTAAAAATGGACATATCTCTCATAGAATATGTTAAGGCATTATATCCGACTTACTCACATTATCTTGAGTCTTTGCAAGCAAGTGGAAACCTTGAGCATATCACCTTTGATACACTTGAGAAAAAGTTTGTAGAAAGAGAGAAAGCTTTCGGGAAGATGACAGTCCCTTCATCTTCCGAAGAGGCTACATACTTGGCACATAGAGAAAAGAGTCATGCTCCAGATTCATCCAGAGGAAGAGGTGGCAGAAGAGGAAGAGGAAGAAGAAACTTCACAGAAAGGGGGGGCAGACAATCTGACAAATCCAATCTTCATTTCACACGTTGCAATAAAGATGGACATGATGCATCCAAATGCAGAACACCTTGGGAGAAAATTGAGCAGCAAAGAAATCAAGACAAAGGTAAAAATAATGACAAAGACAAAGGTAAAGCACCTGAATCCACTCATTATGTTCTAGCACATTGTAATAATGGAGTAACTGAAGACTTATTTGATGTTTCATTTACTTCATGGAGAGATGATTGGTTGCTAGATTCAGGAGCAACATGTCACATGACATTTAGAAAATATTTTTTTGAAGAATTCATTGACAAAGTTGATGGAGTAGTATATTTCGTAGATAAATCCAAACTCAAGCCATCAGGGCTTGGCACAGTCAGGCTTAAGTTGCCTGGTCTTCCAGATCATATTCTACATGAGGTTCTATACCTCCCTGAGTTGAGGAGAAACTTGTTGTCCCTGGTCCAAATCCACCAGCAAGGACACTCCATTCACTTGTTCGATGGCAAGGCAGAGGTCAGAAAAGCATCAGATCACTCACTTGTCATGGAGGGAATAGAAGAAGGGAGACTCTTGAAGCTGAAAGGTTCATCTGCTCATGCTCAAAACTTTTCATTCAGTTCACATCATGATGAAGGTACATTCCCATCAAGTCTTTTATGGCATGCTAGATTTGGACACTTAAACTATGAAAGCCTTTGTTTGTTGAAGAAAAATGGTGTTAATGGACTGCCTACAATTCCTAGAAAACCTAATGAATGTGATGCTTGTATTCTAGGAAAGCATAGCAAACATCCATTTCATGATTCACACTCCAGAACACATAGAAAATTTGAGCTTGTTCATTCAGATTTATGTGGCCCTATGCCTATTGCTTCTGGAAATGGAAATAAATACATGATGACATTTATTGATGACTACACCAGAATGTGTTGGATTTACTTATTGAAGAACAAGTCTGATTCTTTTCAAACATTCAAGAATTTTCATGCATGGATTGAAAATGATGCACAAACTAATATTGGCTCTCTACATACTGATAATGGAAAAGAATACACTTCAAACAAATTTGGAAATTATCTTCGTCAACATGGAATCAAACATCAAACAACTGTGCCATATAATCCCCTACAGAATGGTGTAGCTGAAAGAATGAACTAAACTATCTTAAATATGGTTCGCTCCATGTTATTTTTCAAGAATGTGAAATTGATGTTTTGGGATGATGCATTTCTATGTGCTGTTTACATAAAGAATAGGTGTCCTTCAAGTTCAATTAGAAAAAAAACTCCTTTTGAAATGTGGCATGGCCACATTCCTTCGGTAAAGCATTTCAGGGTCTTTGGGTCCACCTATTATGCCTTGATACCCAAGGGTCAAAGGAAAAAACTTGGTGCTAGAAGTAGAAAATGTATCTTCTTGGGGTACTCCAATACCTCCAAAGGATATCGTCTCTATGATGAAGCAAATAATAAGTTTGTAATAGCAAGAGATGTCATATTTCTTGAATCTTCCAAGAGTGACAAGGTTGTTGAGCGGCAACTTGATCGCCTAGATAGATTCACACATGCAAAGTCTTTCCAAGAATTTGATAATGAGATTCCACATCTTGAAGGGGGGATTCCGATATTGAATCAAACTGTGGAATCATGTCCTGAAGAATTCTCTCCCCCACATGAAGAAACAACCACGGATGACACATTGGATGATGTGATTGACAGAATTGGGAGATTGAATCTTGAATCAATCCCAACTTAGTCAAATGACCAGCCTGGGCCATCTCAGAAAGGTCCTCCCAAATGGCTGACAAAGACACTAGAGAATGTTCATCCTGATGAGGTTGGAAAAACAGGAACAAGAAGTTCCACTCAACAAATCGAAGGTGATGTAGATAATTCTGATTCTCCTATTGATATGGATATTGCTTATAACTGTGAATTGAGTTTGTCTACAGATCATGAACCAACTTCCTTCAAAGAAGCCACTTCTCATGATGAATGGAAAGAAGCGATGCAGAAGGAGTATGATGCCTTGATAAAGAACGACACTTGGAAGCTCGTTGATCCACCTTTGGGAACAAAACCAATTGGCTGTAAGTGGTTCTACAAGAACAAGTATAAAGCAGATGGCTCACTTGACAAGCACACGGCCAGGCTTGTGGCAAAAGGTTTTGCACAAAAAGAAGGAATCGATTATGAAGAAAAATTTGCTCCCACAACAAAATGGACTACCATCCAGACTCTCTTTTCCTTAGCAGCTCAGAATGGATGGAAATCCCATCAGATGGATGTAAAAATAGCCTTCTTGAATGGAGATCTAAAGGAGAAAGTTTATATGTCCCAGCCATAAGGATTTGTGGTAAAGGGTCAAGAACACAAAGTTTGCAAGCTTATAAAATCCTTGTATGGCCTCAAGCAAGCACCACAAGCCTGGTATGAGAAATTAACCGAGCATCTTCTGAAACTTGACTTCAAACATTTTGATCTTGATGATGCAACTTTGTTTGTTAAGAAAGTTGGAAAAAAAGTTGTATATCTTGTGGTATATGTAGATGATATTTTGATAACAGGGAACAATGAGAGGTATATTGCATCCATGAAGAAAGAATTGAAGAAAGGTTTTGAAATGACTGATTTGGGTCATGTTTATTACTATCTGGGTATTGAAGTAATTCAACATCCTAAATTTATATTTATTTCTCAAAAGAAGTACATTGGAGATCTCTTGAACAAATTTGGCATGGATGAATGTAATCCCTTAACCACTCCAATGGAAAAAAACTTGAAGCTCACATCTATTGAAGGGAAGGAATTTGAGGATGCAACTAAGTATAGACAGCTTGTAGGAAGTCTTATCTACCTGACCACCACCAGACCTGACATTTCATTTGCTGTTGGAATCCTCTCAAGGTTCATGCAAAAACCTCGTGAAGGACATTGGTCTGCTGCGAAAAGAGTGTTAAGGTACTTGAAGGGGACTCAAGACTTTGGACTCAAATATACACAGGTAGGTGACTTCAGCTTGATCGGATACTCTGATTCAGACTTTGATGGCGACAAAGAAATAGGGGTGTCTACTACAGGTTACACCATGAGTCTTGGATCAGGAGCTATCTCATGGAGATCACGCAAACAGTCAGTTCCAGCAGATTCCACGACCGAGGCAGAATATGTGGCAGCAGCTGAAGCAACAAAGGAAATTGTGTGGCTCCGGAAAATCCTGGAAGATTTGCAGATGAAACAAATGTACTCCACACCACTCATGATCGACAACACTTCTGCAATAAAGTTGGCCAAGAACCCAAAGTTCCATGATCGAGCAAAGCACATCAATACAAAATACCATCTAATTTGACATCATGTTCAGGCCAAAACCATCCATCTACATCATTGTTCCACAAATGAGCAAACTGTTGATATCTTCACCAAAGCACTTGGAAGAGAAAAGTTTGAAAAGTTTAGATCAATGCTTGGGCTCACCAACATCCCTTCGGATTAAAGGGGGGAATTTTGACACCTAATCCTATGGGATGGGTGTGAATATTTAATTTTGTATAATAAATAATATTAGGAAATAAGGAAGGCCAAGAGTCATTGGGAGATGAATCCCAGTACCCTCACCTCCATGTATAAATGCATGTACATTCTTTAGCTAATACACATTCTGATTTGAGGAGTTACCTCCTGGTTTGACAGATAGATTTAAGAGAACAACTATATTTTAATAAAGATAGATTTAATAGTAAAACTAGATTTCATAGAAATAATAAAAAAGCTAGAAAAAGTAGATTTCAAGAAAGATTTAATAGAAAAGCTTTATTTCAAAAAAGATAGATTTAATGGAAAAGAAAGATTTCAAAAAAATGTAGGCTTAATAGAAAAACTAGATTTCAAAAAAGATAGATTTAATAGAAAAGATAGATTTTAGAAAAGATAGAAATAGTAGAAAAGCTAGATTTCATAACAAATAGAAATAGTAGAAAAGATAGATTTCAAAAAAGGTTGATTTAGTAGAAAAACTACATTTCAAAAAGCTAGATTTCAAAAAAAGATAGAAATAGTAGAAACGCTAGATTTCAAAAAAATATAGAAATAGTAGAAAAGCTAGATTTCAAAAAAGATAGATTTAATAGAAATGCTAGAAAAAAGATAAAAATAATAGAAAAACTAGAAAAACTAGATTTTAAAAGAGATAGATTTAATAGAAAAGTAAAATTTCAATAGAGATAGATTTAATAGAAAAACTATATTTCAAAAAAGACAGATTTAATAAGGAAGTTGGATTTAATAGAAAAGCTATCTTTCATAGAAATAATAGAGAAACTAGAAAAACCTAAATTTAAAAAAAATGGATTTAATAGAAAAGCTAGATTTCATAGAAAAAATAGATTTAATAGAAAATATATATTTCAAAAAGATAGATTTAATAGAAAAGCTAGATTTAATAGAAATAATTGAAAAACTATATTTCATAGAAAGGCTATATTTCAAAATAGAAAAGTCAGATTTCAAAAATAATAGAAAAGCTAGCTTTCAAAAATGATAGAAATAGAAAAGCTAGATTTCAAAAAAGAGAGATTTAATAGAAAAGTTAGATTTCAAAAAAGATAGATTTAATAGAAAAACTAGATTTCAAAAAAGATAGAAATAATAGAAAAGCTAGAAAAAATATAGCTATAATAGAAAAGCTTGATTTGAGAAATAATAAAAAAACTAAAAATGCTAGATTTCAGAAAAGCTAGATTTAATATAAACTTGATTTCAGAAAAGCTAGATTTAATAGAAAAGTTAGATTTCAAAAAAGATAATTTAATAGAAAATAAAGATTTCGAAAATGATAAAAATAATAGAAAATCTAGATTTAAAAAATGATATAAATAATAGAAAATCTAGATTTTATAAAAATAATAGAAAAATTAGATTTCAAAAAAGATAGATTTTATATAAAAACAAGATTTTATATTTAATAGAAAAACTACATTTCCGAAATAATAAAAAAGTTAGATCCCAGAAAAGGTAGAAATAGAAAACCTATATTTCATAAAATATAGAGTTAAACAAAAAGCTAGATTTCGAAAAAGATATATTTAATAGAGAAACTAGATTTCAAAAAAGATAGATTTAATAAAAAAGATAGAAAAAAATATTTAAATAATAGAAAAGCTAGAAAAAAGATAGAAATAATAGAAAAGCTAGATTTGGGAAATAATACAAAAGCTAGACTTCAAAAAAAAAAGATTTCATATAAATAGTAGAAAAAATGGATTTCAAAAAGGATAGATCTAATAGAAACGAAGCTAGATTTCATAAAAAATAATAGAAAAGATAGATTTCATAGAAAAACTAGATTTAATAGAAAAATAATAAAAAATATAGATTTAATAGAAAATCTAGATTTCAGAAAAGATAAATTTAATAAAAAATCTATATTTCACAAAAGATATATTTAATAGAAAAGTTGGATTCCAAAAAATATAGGTTCAATATAAAATCTAGATTTTAAAAAAGATAGATAGAATAGAAAAACTAGATTTCGAAAAATATAGATTTAATGGAAAATCTAGATTTCAAATAAGATGGATTTAATATAAAAGTTAGATTTCAAAAAATATGGATTTAATAGAAAAACTAGATTTCAAAAAAAAAAAAGATTTAGTAGAAAAGCTAGATTTCAAAAAGGATAGAAATAATAGAAAAACTAGAAAAAAGATAGAAACCAAAAAAAAATCTAGATTTCAAAAAATATGGATTTAATAGAAAAGATAAATTTCAAAAAAGATGGTTTTAATAGAAAAGCTAGATTTCAAAAATATTGGTTTTAATATAAAATCTAGATTTCAAGAAAGATAGATTTAATAGAAAAACTAGATTTCAAAAAGGATAGAATTAATAAATAAGCCATATTTGAAAAAGGATAAATTTAATAGAAATGTTAGATTTCAAAAAAGATAGATTTAATAGAAAAGTTAGATTTCATATAAATAATAGAAAAAAATAGATTTCAAAAAATATAGATTTAATACAAAAGCTAGATTTCATAGAGATAATAGGAAAACTAGATTTTCTAGAAATAATAAAAAAGCTAGATTTCAAAAAATATAGATTTATTAGAAAATCTAGATTTCAAAATAGATATAATATCTAGATTTCAAAAATAATAGAAAAGCTAGATTTCAAAATAGACAGAAATAAAAAATCTAGATTTCAAAAAAGATAGATTTAATACAAAAGCTTAGAAAAGATAGATCTCATAGAAATAACAGATTTAATGGAAAAGCTAGATTTCAGAAAAGATAAATTTAATATAAAATCTAGATTTCATAGAAAAACTAGATTTCAGAAAAGCTAGATTTCATAGGAAAGATAGATTTCAGAAAATATATATTTAATAGAAAAATTAGTTTTCATAGCAATAATAGAAAATATAGAAAAATTTAATTTCAAAAAAGATAGATTTAATAGAAAAGATAGATTTCAAAAAGTATAGAAATAATAGTGAAGCTGGATTTCCAAAAAGATATAAATAATAGAAAAGCTAGATTTTGTAGAAAATATAGAAATAATAAAAAAGCTAAATTTCAGAAAAAACAGAAAAGCTAGATTTCAAAAAAGACAGATTTGATAGAAAAGCTAGATTTCAAAAAAGCCAGATTTAATAAAAAAAGCTAGATTTCAGATTTAATACGAAAGGTACATTTAAGAAATAATATAAAAGCTAGATTTCAAAAAAGATAGAAATAGAATAGCTAGATTTCATAAAAGATAGATTTAATAGAAAAACACGATTTCAAAAAAGATAGATTTAATAGAAAAACACGATTTCAAAAAAGATAGATTTAATAGAAAAGCTAGATTTCATAGAAATAATAGAAAAGTTAGATTTTATAGAAATAATATAAACGTTAGATTTCAAAAAATATAGATTTAATAGAAAATTTAGATGTAATAGAAAATTTAGATTTCATAGAAATAATAGAAAAGCAATAAAAGCTAGATCTCAAAAAAACTAGATTTCATAGAAGCTAGATTTAATAGAGAAGCTAGATTTTAGAAAAGTTAGGTTTAATAGAAAGGCTAGATTCAAGTTAGATTTCAAAAAAAAATAGAAAAGTTAGAAAAACTAGACTTCAAAAAAGATAGATTTGATAGAAAAGCTAGATTTCAAAAAAGATAGATTGAATAGAAGAACTAGATTTCAAAAAAGATGGATCTAATACAAAACATAGATTTCATAGAAATAATAAAAAGGATAAAAAAGTTGGATTTCATAGAGAAGCTAGACTTAAAAAATGATATATTTAATAGAAAAACTAGATTTCAAAAAATATAGATTTAATAGAAAAATTAGATTTCAAAAAAGATAGATTTAATAGAAAAGCTAGATTTAAAAAATAATAGCAAACTAGATTTCAAATAAGATAGAAATAGAAAAGCTAGATTTCAAAAATAATAGCAAACTAGATTTCAAAAAGATAGAAATAAAGAAGCTAGATTTCAAAAAGATACATTTAATAAAAAAAACTAGATTTCACAAAAGATAGATTTAATAGAAAAGCTAGATTTGAAAAAAAGGTAGATTTAATAGAAAACCTAGATTTAATAGAAAAACTAGGTTTCATACAAAAGCTAGAAAAGCTAGATTTTAAAAAAGATAGATTTTAAAGCAAAGCTAAAATTCACAGAAAAGATAGATTCCAGAAAAGCTAGATTTAATAGAAAAGCTAGATTTTAGAAAAGATACATTTAATATAAAATGTAGATTTCAGAAAAGATAGATTTAATAAAAAAAACTACATTCCATAGAAATAATAGAAAATATAGAAAATGTAGATTTTACAAAAGATAGATTAAATAAAAAACTAAATTTAAAAAAACATAGAAATAATAGAAAAGATGATTTTTAAAAATGATAGCACTAACAGAAAAACTAGATTTTGAAAAAGATAGAAATAATAGAAAAACTAAATTTCATAGAAAATATAGAAATAATAGAAAAGCTAGAAAAACTAGATTTCAAAAATAATAGATTTAATAGAAAATCTAGAAAAACTAGATTTTAGAAAAGCTAGATTTAATAGAAAATCTAGATTTCAGAAATGATAGATTTAATAGAAAAAATAGATTTCAGATAAGAGAGATTTAATAGAAAAGTTAGATTTCATACAAATAATAGAAGCGACATTTCAAAAAATTTAGATTTAAGAAATATGCTAGATTTCAAAAAAGATAGAAATAATAGAAAAGAAAGATTTCAAAAAAAAAGATAGAAAAACTAGATTTCATAGAAAAGATACAAATATTAGAAAAACTAGAAAAGACAAATTTCAGAGAAATAACAGGAAAGCTCGAAAAGCTAGATTTCAAAAAAGATAGATTTGATTAAAAAAACTAGATTTCATAGAAAATATAGATTTAATATAAAAATTAGATTTCAAAAAACATAGATTTAATAGAAAACGTATATTTCATAGAAATAATACAAAAGCTACATTTCATAGAAAAGCTAGATTTCATAAAATATAGACTTAATAGAAAAGCTAGATTTCAAAAAAGATAGATTTAATAGAAAAACTAGATTTCAAAATAGATAGAGATAATAGAAAATCTAGATTTGAGAAATAAAAGAAAAGCTAGAAAAGCTAGATTTCAAAAAAGATAGATTTAATAGAAAAACTTGATTTCAAAAAAGATAGATTTAATAGAAAAGCTAGATTTCAAAAAACATAGATTTAATAGAAAAGCTAGATTTCAAAAAAGATAGAAATAGAAAAGCTAGATTTAAAAAAAATAGATTTAATAGAAAAAATATATTTCAAAGAAGGTAGAAATAATAGAAAAGCTAGAAAAGAGATAGAAATAATAGAGAAGCTAGATTTCAGAAATAATAGAAAAGCTAGAAAAAATAGATTTCAAAAAAGATAGAAAAACTAGATTTCAAAAATATAGAGATGGAAAAGCTAGAAAAACTAGATTTTAGGAAAAGTAGAAAAAATAGATTTAATAGAAAAATTAGAATTCGAAAGATAGAAAAGATAGAATTCATAAAAGATGGAAAAACTAGAATTCAAAAGATGGAAAAAATAGATTTCAAAAAATATAGAAAATCTACATTTCAATTTAGCTATAATGAATAGAAAAGCTGGAATTCAAAAAAGAAAAGAAAAGCTAGACGTCAAAAAAGATAAAAAAGCTAGATATAAAAAAAAATAGAAAAGCTAGATTTCAAAAAAGATAGAAAAGTTAGATTTAAAAAATATAGAAAAGCTAGATTTAATAGAAAAACTAGAATTCAAAAAAGATAGAAACACTAGATTTCAAGAAATATAGAAAAGCTAGATTTAATAGAAAGCTAGATATCAAAAAAGATAGGGAAACTAGATCTCAAAAAAGATACAAAAGCTAGATTTCAATCTAGCTAGATTGAAGATAGAAAACATGATTTCAAAAAAGATAGAAATGTTATATTTGAAAAAATATAAAAAAGCTAGATTTCAGAAAAGATAGAAAATCTAGATTTCATAAAAGATGGAAAAGCTAGATTTCAGAAAATATGGAAAAGCTAGATTTCATAGAAATAATAGAAAAGCTAGAAAAGCTAGATTTAAAAAAAAAAATCGAAAAGCTAGATTTCAATAACGATAGAAATAATGGAAAAAACTAGATTTCATAGAAAAAATAGAATTAATAGAAAAACTGGATTTCAAAAAAGATAGAAAATCTAGATTTCATAAAAAACCTAGATTTCATAGAAAGGCTAGATTTCAAAAAAGTTAGATTTCAAAAAATATACAAATGCTAGATTTCAAAATATATAGAAAAACAAGATTTAAAAAAGATACAGATAGAAAAAATAGATTTCAAAAAGATACAAATAAAAAGCCTAGATTTCATACTAAAGCTAGAAAAGATAGATTTAAGAAAAGCTAGATTTAATAGTAAAGCTAGAAAATCTAGAATTAATAGAAAAGTTATATTTCAAAAAAGATAGAAAAGCTAGATTTCAAAATACATAGATATAGAAAAGCTAGATTTAAAAAAAGATAGATTTAATAGAAATGCTAAATTGAATACAAAAGATTGATTTAATAGAAAAACTAGATTTCAAAAAAAGATGAAATTAATAGAAAAGTTATAAAAAATATAGAAATAATAGAAAAAATAGATTTCAAAAAAGCTAGATTTAATAGAAGAGCTAGAAAATCTAAAACTAATAGAAAAGCTAGATTTCAAAAAGATAGAGAAGCTAGATTTCAAAAGAGATAGAAATAGAAAATCTAGATTTCAAAAAATATAGATTTAATATAAAAGCGAAATTTCTTAGAAAATAAAAATTCAATACAAAAGATAGATTTAATAGAAAAACTCAATTTCAAAAAAGATAGATTTCATAGAAAAGCTAGATTTCAAAAAAAAAAAAAAGAAATAAAAAAGCTATATTTTAAAAAAGTTAGATTTAATAGAAAAGCTATATTTTAAAAAAGTTAGATTTAATAGAAAAGCTAGATTTCAAGAAAGATTGATTTTATAGAAAAGTGAGCTTTCAAAAATGATAGATTTAATAGAAAAACTATATTTCAAAAAATATATATTTGATAGAAAAACAAGATTTTAAAAAAGATAGAATTAAAAGAAAAGCCATATTTCAAAAAGATAGAATTAGTAGAAAGCTAGATTTCAAAAATAATAGAAAATCTAGAAAAACTGGATTTCAAAAATGACTCAAATAATAGAAAAGCTAGATTTTAAAAAAGATAGAAGTAATAGAAAAGATAGATTTAAAAAAAAATAGATTTAGAAAAACAAGATTTTGAAAAAGACAGATTTAATAGAAAAAGTAGATTTCAAAAAAGATATAATTAATAGAAAAACTAGAAATATAGATTTCAAAAATAATAGAAAAATCTGAAAATCTAGATTTCATAAAAGATAGATATAATAGAAAACTTAGATTTCAAAAAAGATATATTTAATAAAAAAAACTAGATTTCATAGAAATAATAGAAAAGCTAGAAAATATAGATTTCAAAAAATATAGAAATAGAAAAGCTAGATTTCAAAAATGAAAAGAAATTTAATAGAAAAGCTAGTTTTCATAGAAATGTAAGATCTAATATAAAAGCTAGATTTCATAGAAAAGCTAGATTTAATAGAAAACCTAGATTTCAGAAAAGATAGATTTAACAGAAAATCTAGAAAGAAGATAGAAATAATAGAAAAGTTATAAAGACTATAATTCAAAAAGATAGAAATAGAAAAGCTAGATTTCAAAGAAGATAGAAATAATAGAAAATCTAGATTTCAAAAAAGATAGATTTAATAGAAAATCTAGATTTCAAAAAAGATAGATTTAATAAAAAACTAGATTTCAAAAAGATAGAAATAATAAAAAAACTAGATTTCAAAAAAGATTGAAATAATCGAAAAGCTAGAATTCATAGAAAAGATGGAAATAATAGAAAAGCTGGAAAACTAGATTCAAAAGTAATAGATTTATTAGAAAAGAAAAAAAAAACTAGATTTAAAAAATGCTAGATTTAAAAGAAAATATACATTTCAGAAAAGATAGATTTAATAGAAAACTTAGATTTCGTAAAAATAATAGAAAAACTAAAAAATATAGATTTCAAAAAATATAGATTTAATAGAAAATCTAGATTTCATAAAAATAATAGAAAAGCTAGAAAAACTAGATTTCAAAAAGACGGATTTATAGAAAAGCTAGATTTCATAGAAAAGCTAGATTTTAGAAATAAAAGAAAATCTAGAAAAAATAGATTTCAAAGAAGATAGAAATATAAAAGCTAGATTTCAAGAAAGATAGATTTAATAGAGAAGCTAGATCTCAAAAAGGATAGATTTAATAGAAAAGCTAGATCTCATAGAAAAAATAGATTTGATAGAAAATATAGATTTAAAAAAATAGAACTAATGAAAAACTAGATTTCAAAAAAGATAGAATTTATAGAAAAGCTAGAAAAACTAGATTTCTAAAGTAATAGAAAAACTAGGAAAGCTAGTTTTCAGAAAAGATAGATGTAATATAAAAACTATATTTCATAGAAATGATAGAAAATATAGAAAACATAGATTTCATAGAAAAACTACATCTCATAGAAATAAAAGAAAATCTAGAAAACATAGATTTCATAGAAAATCTAGATTTCAAAAAAGATAGGTTTAATAGAAAAAACTAGATTTCAAAAACGATAGATTTAATAAAAAAATCTAGATTTCAATAAACATAGATTTAATAGAAAAGCTAGATTTTAGGAATAATAGAAAAACTAATTTTCATAGAAAAGATAGATTTAATAGAAAAGATAGATTTCAAAAAGGATAGATTTAATAGAAAAAGTAGATTTAAAAAAATATTGAAATAATAGAAAAAACTAGATTTCAAAAGAAATAGAAATAAGACAAAAACTAGATTTAAAAAAAAATTGAAATAATAGAAAAGATATATTTCAAAAAAGATAGATTTAATAGAAAAGCCAGATTTCAAAAAAAAAGAATTAATAGAAAAGATAGATTTCAAAAAAGATAGAATTAATAGAAAAGGTAGATTTCAAAAATGATAGAAAAACTATGAAAACTAGATTTACTGTAAAAATTAGATTTAAAAGGGATAGATTTTAACAAAAACTAGATTTCATAAGAAAGCTAGAAAAACTAGATTTCAGAAAAGATAGAAAGATAAAAGCTAGAAAAAATATATTTAAAAAAGGATAGAATTAATAGGAAAATCTAGAAAATCTAGATTTCAAAAATGATAGGAAAACTAGAAGATTTAGATTTCAAAAAAGATATATATAATAGAAAAGCTAGAATTTAATAAAGATAGATTTAATAGAAGAGCTAGATTTCATAGAAATAATAGGAAAACTAGAAAAGGAGACTTAATCAAAATGTTAATTTCAAAGAAGATAAAGATAGATTTAATAGAAAAGATAGATTTTAAAAAAATAGAGTTACAAGAAAAAATAGATTTCAAAAGCAATAGATTTAGTAGAAAAACTAGATTTCAAAAATGATAAATTTAATAGAAAAACTACATTTCAAAAATGATAAATTTAATAGAAAAACTAGATTTTCGAAAAGAGAGAAATAGTGGAAAAGCTATATTTCAAAAAAGATAGAAACAGTAGAAAAGACAGATTTCAAAAAAGATAGATTTAATAGAAAAAATAGATTTTAAAAAATAGATTTAATAGAAAATCTAGATTTAAAAAAAAGATAGATTTAAAAAAAAGATAGATTTAATAGAAATCTAGAAAGAAAAGATGGGAAAGCTAGAAAAGCTAGAAAAGCTAGATTTTAAAAGAGATAGATTTAGTAGAAAATCTAGATTTCAATAAAGATAGATTTAATAGAAAAGCTAGATTTAAAAAAAAATATTTAATAGAAAAACTAGATTTAAAGAAAGATAGGTTTAGCAGAAAAGTTGGATTTAATAGAAAAGTTAGATTTCATAAAATTAAAAGAAAAACTAGAAAAACCTAGATTTTAAAAAAGATGGATTTAATAGAAAAGCTAGATTTCATAGAAAAAATAGATTTAATACAAAGATTAGATTTCAAAAAGGGTAGATTTAAAAGAAATAATAGAAAAACTAGATTTCAAAAAAGATAGATTTAATAGAAAAGCTAGATTTCATAAAAGATAAAAATAAGAGAAAAAATAAATTTCAAAAAATATGTAAATGATAGAAAACATAGATTTTATAGAAAAGATAGAAATAATAGAAAATCTATATTTAAGAAAAGATAGAAAAACTAGATTTCAGAAAATATAGAAAAGCTAGATTTCATAGAAATAATAAAAGATAGAAAACCTAGATTTCAAAAAATATAGATAAAATAAAAAGCTAGATTTCAGATTTAATAGAAAAATTACATTTTAGAGATAATAGAAAAGCTAGATCTCAAAAAATATAAAAGATAGATTTAAATGAAAAACTAGATATCAAAAAAAGAATATATTTAATAGAAAAGCTAGATTTCAAAAAAAGATAGATTTAATAGAAATGATAGAAAAAAATATATAAATATTAGAAAAGCTATAAATAAAATACAAATAAAAGAAAGTCTAGATTTGAGAAATAATAGAAAAACTAGAATTCAAAAAAGATAGATTTAATAGAAAATATAGATTTAATAGAAAAGAAAGCCAGGTTTCAAAAAAAGATAGATTTAGTAGAAAAGATATATTTAATAAAAAAAAAAAAAATCAAAAAATGAAGATTTAATAGAAAATCTAGATTTCAAATAAAATGGATTTAATATAAAAGCTAGATTTCAGTGAAGATGGATTTAATAGAAAATCTAGATTTCAAAAATATGGATTTAATAGAAAAAATGGGTTTCAAAAATGATGGATTTAATAGAAAAGGTATATTTCAAAAGAAATCGATTTAATATGTTTTAAAAAAAATAGAATTAATAGAAAAGCTAGATTTCAAAAAAGATGGATTTAATAGAGAAGCTAGATTTCAAAAAGGATGGATTTAATAGAAAAGATAGATTTCATAGAAATAATTGAAAAACTAGAAAAAACTAGATTTCAAAAAGGATAGATTTAATAGAAAAACTAGATTTCAATTAAAAGATAGAATGATAGAAAAACTAGATTTAAAAAAAAAAAGATTTAATAGAAAACCAAGATTTCATAGAAATAATGGAAAATTTATATTTCTTAGAAATAATAGAAAAGCTAGATTTCATTCAAAACCTAGATTTCAAAAAAGATAGAAAAGCTAGATTTCGGAAATAATAGAAAAGCTATATTTCAAAAAAGGTAGAAATAGAAAAACTAGATTTCAAAGAAGATGGATTTTATAGAAAAGCTAGATTTCAAAAAAGATAAACTTAATCCAAAATTTAGATTTTAAACAAGATAGAAATAATAGAAATTTATGTGTGAGAAATAATAGAAAAACTAGATTTGAAAAGAGATAGATTAAATAGAAAAAATAAACTTCAAAAAATATAGATTTAATAGAAAATCTAATTTCATAAAATATTAGAAAAGCTAGATTTCATAGAAATGATAGAATTAATTGAAAAACTAGATTTCAAAAAAGATAGATTTAATAGAAAAGCTAGATTTTATAGAAAAACTAGATTTTAGAAAAGCTAGATTTCACAGAAAAGATAGATTTCAAAAAAGATATATTTAATAGAAAGGTTAGATTTCATAGAAATAATAGAAAAGCTAGAAAAACTGGATTTCAAAACACATGGATTTAATAGAAAAGCTAGATTTCTAAAAAGATAGAAATAATAGAGAAGCTGGATTTCAAAAAAGATAGAAATAATAGAAAACTAGGTTTCATTCGAAAGATGGATTTCATAAAAGATAGAAAAGCTAGATTTCATAGAAATAATAGAAAAACTAGAAAACCTAGATTTCAAAAAAGATGAATTTTATAGAAAAGCTAAATTTCAAAGCACTAGATTTAATAGAGAAACTAGTTTTCAGATTTAATAAAAAAGGTAAATTTCAGAAATAATAGAAAAGCTAGATTTTAGAAAAAATAGATTTAATAGAAAAACTAGATTTAAGAAAGGATAGGTTTAATAGAAAAGTTGGATTTAATAGAAAAATTAGCTTCCATAGAATTAAAAGAAAAATTAGAAAAAACATAGATTTTAAAAAAGATAATAGAAAAGCTAGATTTCATAGAAAAAATAGATTTAATAGAAAATTTAGATTTCAAAAAGGGTAGATTTAATAGAAAAGATAGATTTAATAGAAATAATAGAAAAGCTAGATTTCATAGAAAAGCTAGATTTCAAAAAAGATAGATACAATAGAAAAGCTAGATTTCAAAAAGGATAAAAATAATAGAAAAAAAAAATTCTAAAAAGATGTAAATAATAGAAAAGCTAGATTTTGTAGAAAAGATTGAAATAATAGAAAATCTGTATTTAAGAAAAGATAGAAAAACTAGATTTCAGAAAATATAGAAAAGCAAGATTTCATAGAAATTATAGAAAAGCTAGATTTCAAAAAATATAGATATAATAAAAAAAATAGATTTCAGATTTAATAGAAAAATTACATTTCAGAGATAATAGAAAATCTAGATCTCAAAAAAGATAGAAATAGAAAAGCTAGATTTCATAAAAGATAGATTTAAATGAAAAGCTAGATATAAAAAAAAAGAATATATTTAATAGAAAAGCTAGATTTCAAAAAAGATAGATTTAATAGAAAGGATAGAAAAAAAAATATATAAATAGTAGAAAAGCTATAAATAAAATAGAAATAAAAGAAAATCTAGATTTGAGAAATAATAGAAAAACTAGAATTCAAAAAAAATAGATTTAATAGAAAAGCTAGATTTCATGAAAATAATAGAAAATCTAGAAAATCTAGGTTTCAAAAAAAGATAGATTTAATAGAAAGGATAGATTTAATAAAAAAAAGGTAAATTTCAAGAAAGATAGGTTTAATATAAAATATAGGATTCAAAAAATATAGATTTAATAGAAAAAAATAAAAATTCAAAAACTGAAGATTTAATAGAAAATCTAGATTTCAAATAAGATGGATTTAATATAAAAGATAGATTTCAAAGAATATGGATTTAATATAAAATCTAGATTTGAAAAAATATGGATTTAATATAAAATATGGGTTTCAAAAATGATGGATTTAATAGAAAAGGTAGATTTCAAAAGAAATTGATTTAATAGAAGAAATAGATTTTAAAAAATAGAATTAATAGAAAAGCTAGATTTCAAAAAAGATGCATTTAATAGAAAAGCTAGATTTTAAAAAAGTTGGATTTAATAGAAAAGATAGATTTCATAGAAATAATTGAAAAACTAGAAAAAACTAGATTTCAAAAAGGATAGATTTAATAGGAAAACTAGATTTCAAACAAAAGATAGAATGATAGAAAAACTGGATATAAAAAAAAATAGATTTAATAGAAAACCAAGATTTCATAGAAATAATTGAAAAACCAGCTTTCTTAGAAATAATAGATTTCAAAAAAGATAGAAATAATAGAAAAACTATATTTCATAGAAAAGATGGATTTCAGAAAAGATTGAAAAGCTAGATTTTAGAAAAATAGAAGATCTAGATTTCATAGAAATAATAGAAAATCTAGATTTCAAAAACGATAAATTTGATAGGAAAGCTAAATTTCAAAACTCTAGATTTAATAGAGAAACTAGTTTTCAGATTTAATAAAAAAAATAGATTTCAAAAATAATAGAAAAGCTAGATTTAAAAAAAAAAAGATTGAAAAGAAAAACTAGATTTAAAAAAAGATAGGTTTAATAGAAAAGTTGGATTTAATAGAAAAGTTAGTTTTCATAGAATTAAAAGAAAAACTAGAAAAACCTAGATTTTAAAAAAGATGGATTTAATAGAAAAACTAGATTTCTTAGAAAAATAGATTTAATAGAAAATATATAAATAATAGAAAAGCTATAAATAAAATGGAAATTAAAGAAAATCTAGATTTTAGAAATAATAAAAAAACTATAATTCAAAAAAGATAGAAATAAAGAAGCTAGATTTCAAAAAGATACATTTAATAAAAAACCTAGATTTCACAAAAGATAGATTTAATAGAAAAGCTAGATTCGAAAAAAGGTAGATTTAATAGAAAATCTAGATTTAATAGAAAAACTAGGTTTCATACAAAAGCTAGAAAAGCTAGATTTTAAAGCAAAGCTAAAATACATTCCATAGAAATAATAGAAAATATAGAAAATGTAGATTTTACAAAAGATAGATTAAATAAAAAACTAAATTTAAAAAAACATAGAAATAATAGAAAAGATTATTTTTAAAAATGATAGCACTAAGAAAAAAACTAGATTTTGAAAAATATAGAAATAATAGAAAAACTGGATTTCATAGAAAATATTGAAATAATAGAAAAGCTAGAAAAACTAGATTTCAAAAATAATAGATTTAATAGAAAATTTAGAAAAACTAGATTTTAGAAAAGCTAGATTTAATAGAAAATCTAGATTTCAGAAATGATAGATTTAATAGAAAAAATAGATTTCAAATAAGAGAGATTTAATAGAAAAGTTAGATTTCATACAAATAATAGAAAAGCGACATTTCAAAAAATTTAGATTTAAGAAATATGCTAGATTTCAAAAAAGATAGAAATAATAGAAAAGCAAGATTTCAAAAAAAAAGATAGAAAAACTAGATTTCATAGAAAAGATACAAATATTAGAAAAACTAGAAAAGACAAATTTCAGAGAACTAACAAAAAAGCTCGAAAAGCTAGATTTCAAAAAAGATAGACTTGATTAAAAAAACTAGATTTCATAGAAAATATAGATTTAATATAAAAATTAGATTTCAGAAAACATAGATTTAATAGAAAAAGTATATTTCATAGAAATAATACAAAACCTACATTTCATAGAAAAGCTAGATTTCATAAAATATAGACTTAATAGAAAAAGCTAGATTTCAAAAAAGATAGATTTAATAGAAAAACTAGATTTCAAAATAGATAGAAATAATAGAAAATCTAGATTTGAGAAATAAAAGAAAAGCTAGAAAAGCTAGATTTCAAAAAAGATAGATTTAATAGAAAAACTTGATTTCAAAAAAGATAGATTTAATAGAAAAGCTAGATTTCAAAAAAGATAGAAATAGAAAAGCTAGATTTAAAAAAAAATAGATTTAATAGAAAAAATATATTTCAAAGAAGGTAGAAATAATAGAAAAGCTAGAAAAAAGATAGAAATAATAGAGAAGCTAGATTTCAGAAATAATAGAAAAGCTAGAAAAACCAGATTTCAAAAAAGATAGAAAAACTAGATTTCAAAAATATAGAGATGGAAAAGCTAGAAAAACTAGA
>JAXQQM020078026.1:0-22387 GCA_034641835.2 Pinus albicaulis | reverse complement strand
GATTAAAGATCCCCAAAATAGGGGAATTTCTGTTGAACAACAAGAATATCTTAAGATATTCTGGAGTTGAGATCCAAAATATTCTGAATACAATATTGAAATGTTGTGTCAATTTGCTTATTAGATCAGATTAGGGGCATATCAAAAAACTGTATCTCCATATGTTATCTTATCTCCATATGTCATCTCCAAGTGGGAAAAAGCAGTGATTTAGACCATAAAAATGTTATTTCCAGAAAATAACACTGAAATAGTGATAAATGGGACTTGGATCCCTTATTTCATGCAATATAAATCTCACATATAGAATGGGAGCTAAAACAAATCATTCTAGCTAAGTTAAACGGCATCCCAAATCTTATATGGATGAAAAACACTTAAAACCCATAGCTTAACCCATACAGAAAACTTTGAAGCATGAACGAAACGTGGTCGGGAGGGTTTCTATAGAAATATGTGGTATACAATATATACGAGATTTATTTAACCCAAGCCAGAGAAAAAAACAAAGATCTAGCCTCTTTTTATACAATATAAAGATAACCCGAAAACGAGGGTTTCTTGGAGGCTTCAGTACAAAGAATAGATCCCCGAATATTCGGTTGTAAAATAACACATTCCCATGAAAAATTACATGAACATATTTGAATAAAGAATAGGGATTAGAATCCATTTTTCTAGCTTTCCGAGGGAAGGGTTGGCCCTTGCCCTAAGAAACTAGCCCAAAATCAAGGTGTTAAACCTTGTTGTAGCTGCTCTCTGGAAAATGACGTAGTTCCTACAAGGGACTGCGTTGTAGAAGTGCAGAGATGCTTTGGCCCAGTGCCAAGATGTGAAAATATGCCCGAGAGTCCTTCTTACTGATCTTCCAATGGATAGACAAGCTCTCCACTGAAAAACAAGCCCATAAATGACTCAAGAGATCCTCCTTTGCTGCACCCTGTAACACAACCCAGCTCTAAACAGAAACTGCGATGTAGCTGAAGGAGGTGGCTTGTCCAAAATTTTGAAATGAGGAAATGTAGCCCAAAGAACCTCTCCTTCCCTGAGGATGAGGTAGAGATTCCCGACCGGGAACACCCTTGTGCTAAACAGCACTGCAACCCTGCTAAACAGTAAGAGGAAGCAAAGTCTCAATAGACCCAAGCAAATAATAATCCAAGTATGAATACAATGGTTGTCCTCATCTCCATATATAGCAAGTGCTCCTCTCCACAATGGGTCCCATCCATATGTGCCACCTAGCCCATGCTAGTTGTCCTCCATTAAAACTGTGCAATCCATCATGGAGATACAATGTATCTATATAGTGCATGTGGACTTAGTCAAATATGACTGAATCAACATGATCCAATCCTGTTCACACCTGTAGGAGCTCAATCAAGCTGCTTATTCTTCTCATTTTCACATGAGGAATGTTATTTTTCCTTCTAAAGAGGTTAATGGGCCTCCCTACCCATTTTATTCATCTAATGCTAACTATAATGTTCCTTTTAGCTTGAGGCTAAAATTTGGGAACATTACAGTCCTCCCCTCCAAAATGTTGCTTGTCCTCAAGAAATTGTATAGAGAGAGAAAAATTCATCCCCTTCTCCTCTTGTGGCCTCCTCATCAATAGTCCCCACCACTGCCCAGGATAATCTGCAACAAATCTGCCCTCCAATGTCTCCTCCCAAAGATGCATGACCAAATGGCTCTCATCATGAAAAGGTGGAAGGTGTAAGTGGAAACCTTCTTGCTGTCTCATGGCCTCCTCAAGGTAGGAGTGATGATACACATGGGAAATCTCATTCCCAATGAGTGATCCATTCACCCATGCTATCATCCAAATGAAATGAGCCATTCTTGGTAGCTCATCAAAGAAATATGCAACCCTGGTTTTATGCTATGTGTTGGGACTAAATGGAGAGTTTATATTTTCCCATCCAAGTAGTTTCTCTCTCCATTTATGGTAAGTATGGGGGGGTTGATGATATTGGGCTGCAATGCCATGGCCTTCAAAAATGGCCCAAGCTACCCCACAAGATAATTCAACCATGAAGTGCCTCCTCCAAGAACACAAGTTCTCCCAATGGCTCCTCCTACATGAAGGAAAGAGGTGTGTTGTGGCAATCATGGTGTGCCCATTGTTTATCCTAAAACATACAACATGTAAAATGCGGAGAATCATACTCCTAATGGGCATCTCCATCTCAAATTCCACTCTCCAAACAAAGCTTCCCATGAGTACAAACATATCAGCAATATATGGAAGCAAAATACTATGAAAACAAGCTGCCAAATGACAACCAAAGAATGAATCAAAGTTCCACACAAGGAACCAACGCAGTGCATTCCATGCCTGCCTCAAAACAAAAAATAACAAGTGCTTCACCAACCACTTGTTTTCTGCCACAGTCATCTCATAAGATGGAAACATGAAGATACAATGTGGTGTCAATGGTGCACACCAAGAATCATGTGGCTTCCCCCACAAACCACCAAAAATATAGCCAACATCAATGCTACAAGTTGCTGCAAGTACATCATCATACAATATGCAAGAAGAGATGATTCTTCTTGATACATCATGCTGCTCAAACAAGGAAAAGAAGTACAATACAAAATGTGAAATTATACCTCCTCCATCATGTACTTGAGATCTTGAGCTGAAATGGCTCAACTGGAATCTTTCCCTCACCTCCAATGAGTAGGGAATTGGTTGTGACCTCCTATCTATCACCATCCGGGCTATGCATCTCTCCATATGCTGAAATGTGTCATGTTGGAAGCCCTCCCAAGTGAACTCCTCTGCCAAAGAAAGATATCCATCATAATGCATGGAAAGGAAGTCCTCATGTGCTGTAAGTAGCAACTTCTCCTTGAGACTAGAAGCTCTAGTCAAGAAGACTCTGCCATGTGAATATATGACCATATCATCCACCATATACTCATAATATCTATCCGGGTCATCGAGAATCATGCATGCACCAAGATCCTTGGAGTACTCTACTAAGAGCTGATATCTCCAATAAGGATCAATACTCCTAAGAGATAGTGCTAGTGATCTGGCATGTGAAGCTCTCCTCATGCTGCTGCCTGCTACTTTGACATCCCCCATGCCAAATTCTTCCTCCAAACTCTTCACCTCTCCAAAATCCAAGAGTGGTGAATCAAAATAAAATATGTCTCTCATCAACTCTAGATCTGGTGGCCTCCCAGGTGGAATGCCTCCATGTAGTGAGACATCAAAATCTGAAGTGGACTGTATATATGAGTGGACTGAATTTTCCCTCTCTTCACTACGTAGTGCAGTCCCCTCCTTATGTGCAGAAACCTCCCAAAATAGATAAGGGTGAATTCTCATCATCCCTTGATGTTAATCCTTCTCCTCTTCTTCCATGTATGAGAATGCCTCATCCTCAATGAGAGACCCTTGATCTCGGTCATCCCTTGAAGGAGAAGACTCCATGTCTTCAAAAATAGAAGAGGGCTCTTCAAGAAATGGGGATCTTGCCCTTGGAAAACTATCATACATGTTTCTATCCCCTTAAAAAATATGGAGTGGAGTTGGTTCAATAGGTCTCTCCAACTCATGCAAAGTGTTTGAGTTTTTGTTTTTAACAAATGATGGTTCACAATGTTCTTTATCAAATCTCCTCACCAATTCTCTAGTGAACTCAACATAAGTTTTTACATTTGCATGAAAAAATGAAGTAGAATCATTAAACCACCAATCATGGGCCATACCTTTGAGGTGCAGCACTGCTACTCTGATGGTCTCCTTCTCTGAAACTTGGTGTAGCTGAAAATAGGAATCTAGCTCTTCTACCCAAGCTTTTGCTGTGCACTCTGCTGATCCATCAAAGTGAGATAGGAAGATTCTACCTCTCTTACTTCTTTTGTGGCTATTGTATCTTGCCTCCTTGAGTTTTCAAAACCCTTTGAAGTCTAAGTGCTATTTGAATCTCAATGATTGAGATTCATACTCTTGAATATAGTCAATCAAGGTCTCCTCCCTTGGTGCATCTTCTTCCTCTATCCTTCTTGCAGTCAATGTGGGCAATAGACTGCGCTGTGGATCTGCATGTGTGGATGAATGCTCACACCCATCATGTGAATAGCTAGGGCTTGCTTCAAACCCTTTCAGAAATCTTCTACACTCCTCCCCTTTCATCTCCTTGAGATCTTCTTTGATATTCTTCATAGCTTGGAAAAGAAGCAGGTAGATCCTCTCTTCCTTCATTCCTCCAAATAATGGAGTCACGCCTTTATTTCTTCTGAAAAAATTCTCTTTATGAGAAGCTTCTCCTCCTAATGGAATAATGTCTTGGATGCACATGATGAGCCAAGATTGATGCTCTGATACCACTGTAATATACCAAAATAGGGAATTTCTACACTATTGAGAATATCTTAAGATATTCCAAATGTGGAGATCCATAAATACTTGAACACAATAATGCAATGCTATGTCAATTTAATTATTAGATCAAATTAGGATCATATCAGCAAAACTATGTCTCCATATATTATCTCCAAGTGGGGAAAAGCAGTGATCTGAACCATAAAAACGCTATTTCTAGAAAATGACTTTGTAATTGTGAGAAATGGGACTTGGATCCCTTATTTCATGCAATATTCATCTCACATATAGAATGGGAGCTGAAACAAATCATTCTAGCTCAGTTAAACAGATCTCCCATTTCTTATATGGCTGAAAAACACTGAAAACCCATAGCTTAACCCATACAGAAAACTCTGAAGCATGAAAAACGTAATTACAAGGGGGTTTCTATAGAAATATGTGGTAGACAACAGATATGGAGTTTATTAAGCCAAATCACAGAGAAAAACAGAGATCTAGCCTCTTTTATACAATGTAAAGATAACCTGGCAAGGTTTTCTTGGAAGCTCAAGTACAAAAAGGAATAGATCTGAATATTCAATTGTAAAATAACGCATTCCCCTACAAAATTACATGAACATAGTTGAATAAATTAAAATAGGGATTAGAATCCATTTTTCTAGCTTTCCAGGGGAAGGGTTGGCCCTTGCCCAAGGAAACTAGTCAAAAATCAAGGTATCAAACCTTGCTGCAGCTGTTCTCTGGAAAATGACGTAGTTCCTACAAGGGTCTGCATTGTAAAAGTGCAAAGATGCTTCGTCCCAGTGCCAGTATGTGAAAATATTCCCGGTAGCCTCCCTTGCTGATCCTCCAATGGATAGACAAGCTCTCCACTGAAAAACAAGCCCAAAAATGGCTCAAAGAGATCCTCCTTTGCTGCATCCTGCAACACAACCCAGATCTAAACATAAACTGAACTGTAGTTGAAGGAGGTAGCTTGGAAAAAATTCAAGAATGAGGAAATTTATCTCAAGAACCTCTCCTTCCCTGAGGATGAGGTAGGGATTCCCGACTGGGAACACCCTTGTGCTAAATAGCACTGCAACCTTGCTAAACAACAAGAGGAAGCAAAGTCTCAACAGACCAAAACAAATAATAATCCAAGCATGAATATAATGGATGTCCTCCTCTCCATATATAGCAAGTGCTCCTCTCTACAATGGGTCCCATCCATATGTGCCACCTAGCCCATGCAAGTTTTCCTCCATTCAAACTGCGCAGTCCATCATGGAGATACAATGTATCTAGATAGTGCATGTGGACTTGGTCAAATATGACTGAATCAACATGATCCAATCCTGTTCACACCTATAGGTGCTCAATCCAGCTGCTTTATTCTTCCCCTTTTCACATGAGGAATGTTATTTTCTCTTCTAAATAGGTTAATGGGCCTCCCTACCCATTTTATTCATCTAATCTTGTTTCGGGGATTTAACACCCTAGAGGTTGGTTGGGATTCAACCTCCACAGAGCAGGGGCGTACTATTTAACAGATTAGATGAAGAATGTACATGTATTTATACATGGAGGTGAGGCTATTGGGATTCATCTCCCAATGACTCTTGGCCTTCCTTATTTCCTAATATTATTTATTATAAAATATTACATATCCACACCCAACCCATTGGATTAGGTGTCAACATTCCCCCCTTTAATCTGAAGGGATGTTGGTGAGCCCAAGCATCGATTTGAACTTTTCAAACTTTTCTCTTCCAAGTGCTTTGGTGAAGATATCAGCAGTTTTCTCATTTGTGGAACAATGATGTAGATGGATGGTTTTGGCCTGAACATGATGTCGAATTAGATGGTAATTTGTATTGATGTGCTTTGTTCGATCATGGAACTTTGGGTTCTTGGCCAACTTTATTGCAGAAGTGTTGTCGATCATGAGTGGAGTGGAATACATTTGTTTCATTTGCAAATATTCCAGGATTTTCCGGAGCCACACAATTTCCTTTGTTGCTTCAGCTGCTGCCACATATTCTGCCTCGGTCGTGGAATCTGCTGGAACTGACTGTTTGCGTGATCTCCATGAGATAGCTCCTGATCCAAGACTCATGGTGTAACCTGTAGTAGACACCCCTGTTTCTTTGTCGCCATCAAAGTCTGAATCAGAGTATCCGGTCAAGATGAAGTCGCCTACCCGTGTATATTTGAGTCCAAAGTCTTGAGTCCCCTTCAAGTACCTTAGCACTCTTTTTGCAGCAGACCAATGTCCTTCACAAGGTTTTTGCATGAACCTTGAGAGGATTCCAACAGCAAATGAAATGTCAAGTCTGGTGGTGGTCAGATAGATAAGACTTCCTATAAGTTGTCTATACTTAGTTGCATTCTCAAATTCCTTCCCTTCAATAGATGTGAGCTTCAAGTTTTGTTCCATCGGAGTGGTTAAGCGATTACATTCATCCATGCCAAACTTGTTCAAGAGATCTCCAATGTACTTCTTTTGAGAAAGAAATATAAATTTAGGATGTTGAATTACTTCAATACCCAGATAGTAATGAACATGACCCAAATCAGTCATTTCAAAACCTTTCTTCAATTATTTCTTCATGGATGCAATATAGCTCTCATTGTTCCCTGTTATCAAAAGATCATCTACATATACCACAAGATATACAACTGTTTTTCCAACTTTATTAACAAACAAAGTTGCATCATCAAGATCAAAATGTTTGAAGTCAAGTTTCAGAAGATGCTCGGTCAATTTCTCATACCAGGCTCGTGGTGCTTGCTTAAGGCCATACAAGGATTTTACAAGTTTGCAAACTTTGTGTTCTTGACCCTTTATCACAAATCCTTCTGGCTGGGACATATAAACTTTATCCTTTAGATCTCCATTCAAGAAGGCTGTTTTTACATCCATCTGATGGACTTTCCATCCATTCTGAGCTGCTAAGGCAAAGAGAGTCCGGATGGTGGTCCATTTTGCTGTGGGAGCAAACGTTTCTTCATAATCAATTCCTTCCTTCTGTGCGAATCCTTTTGCCACAAGCCTAGCCTTGTGCTTGTCAAGTGAGCCGTCTGCTTTGTACTTGTTCTTGCAGACCCACTTACAGCCAATTGGTTTCGTTCCCAAAGGCGGATCAACCAGCTTCCAAGTGCCATTCTTTATCAAGGCATCATACTCCTTCTGCATCGCTTCTTTCCATTCATCATGAGAAGCGGCTTCTTTAAAGGAAGTTGGTTCATGATCTGTAGACAAACTCAATTCACAGTTATAAGCAATATCCATATCAACAAGAGAATCAAAATTATCTACATCACCTTCGATTTGTTGAGTGGAACTTCTTGTTCCTGTTTTTCCAACCTCATCAGGATGAACATTCTCCAGTGTCTTTGTCAACCATTTGGGAGGACCTTTCTGAGATGGCCCAGGCTGGTCATTTGACTAAGTTGGGATTGATTCAAGATTCAATCTCCCAATTCTGTCAATCACATCATCCAATGTGTCATCCGTGGTTGTTTCTTCATGTGGGGGAGAGAGTGCTTCAGGACATGATTCCACAGTTTGATTCAATATCGGAATCCCCCTTCAAGATGTGGAATCACATTATCAAATTCTTGGAAGGAATTTGCATGTGTGAATCTATCCAGGCGATCAAGTTTCCGCTCAACAACCTTGTCACTCTTGGAAGATTCAAGAAATATGACATCTCTTGCTATCACAAACTTCTTATTTGCTTCATCATAGAGATGATATCCTTTGGAGGTATTGGAGTACCCCAAGAAGATACATTTTCGACTTCTAGCACCAATTTTGTTCCTTTGACCCTTGGGTATCAAGGCATAACAGGTGGACCCAAAGACCCTGAAATGCTTTACCGAAGGAATGTGGCCATGCCACATTTCAAAAGGAGTTTTGTTTCTAATTGAACTTGAAGGACACATATTCTTTATGTAAACAACACATATAACTGCATCAACCCAAAACATCAATTTTACATTCTTGAAAAATAACATGGAGCGAACCATATTTAAAATAGTTCTGTTCATTCTTTCAGCTACACCGTTCTGTTGGGGATTATATGGCACAGTTGTTTGATGTTTGATTCCATGTTGACGAAGATAATTTTCAAATTCGTTTGAAGTGTATTATTTTCCATTATCAGTACGTAGAGAGCCAATATGTGTTTGTGCATCATTTTCAATCCATGTATGAAAATTCTTGAAAGTTTGAAAAGCATCAGACTTATTCTTCAGTAAGTAAATCCAACACATTCTGGTGTAGTCATCAATAAATGTCATCATGTATTTGTTTCCATTTTCAGAAGCAATAGGCATAGGGCCACATAAATCTGAATGAACAAGTTCAAGTTTCCTATGTGCTCTTGAGTGTGAATCATGAAATGGCTGTTTGCTATGCTTTCCCAGAATACAAGCATCACATTCCTTAGGTTTTCTAGGAATTGTAGGCAGTCCATCAACACCATTTTTCTTCAACAAACGAAGGCTGTCATAATTTAAGTGTCCAAATATAGCATGCCATAAAAGACTTGATGGAAATGTACCTTCATCATGATGTGAACTGAATGCAAAGTTTTGAGCATGAGCAGATGAACCTTTTAGCTTCAAGAGTCTCCCTTCTTCTATTCCCTCCATGACAAGTGAGTGATCTGATGCTTTTCTGACCTCTGCCTTGCCATCAAACAAGTGAATGGAGTGTCCTTGCTGGCGGATTTGGACCAGGGACAGTAAGTTTCTCCTCAACTTAGGGAGGTATAGAACCTCATGTAGAATATGATCTGGAAGACCAGGCAACTTAAGCCTGACTGTGCCAAGCCCTGATGGCTTGAGTTTGGATTTATCTACGAAATATACTGCTCCATCAACTTTGTCAGTGAATTCTTCAAAAAAATCTTTTCTAAATGTCATGTGACATGTTGCTCCCGAATCTAGCAACCAATCATCTCTCCATGAAGTAAATGAAACATCAAACAAGTCTTCAGTTACTCCATTGTTACAATGTGCTAGAACATAATGAGCAGATTCAGGTGCTTTACCTTTGTCTTTGTCATTGGTTTTACCTTTGTCTTGATTTCTTTGCTGCTCAATTTTCTCCCAAGGTGTTCTGCATTTGGATGCATCATGTCCATCTTTATTGCAACGTGTGCAATGAAGATTGGATTTGTCAGATTGTCTGCCCCCCCTTTCTGTGAAGTTTCTTCTTCCTCTGCCTCTTCTACCACCTCTTCCTCTGGATGAATCTGGAGCATGACTCTTTTCTCTATGTGCCAAGTATGCAGCCTCTTCGGAAGACGAAGGGACTGTCAATCAACACCATTTTTCTTCAACAAACGAAGGCTTTCATAGTTTAAGTGTCCAAATCTAGCATGCCATAAAAGACTTGATGGGAATGTACCTTCATCATGATGTGAATTGAATGCAAAGTTTTGAGCATGAGCAGATGAACCTTTCAGCTTCAAGAGTCTCCCTTCTTTTATTCCCTCCATGACAAGTGAGTGATCTGATGCTTTTCTGACCTCTGCCTTACCATCAAACAAGTGAATGGAGTGTCCTTGCTGGTGGATTTGGACCAGGGACAACAAGTTTCTCCTCAACTCAGGGAGGTATAGAACCTCATGTAGAATATGATCTGGAAGACCAGGCAACTTAAGCCTGACTGTGCCAAGCCCTGATGGCTTGAGTTTGGATTTATCTCCGAAATATACTGCTCCATCAACTTTGTCAGTGAATTCTTCAAAAAAATATTTTCTAAATGTCATGTGACATGTTGCTCCTGAATCTAGCAACCAATCATCTCTCCATGAAGTAAATGAAACATCAAACAAGTCTTCAGTTACTCCATTGTTACAATGTGCTAGAACATAATGAGCGGATTCAGGTGCTTTACCTTTGTCTTTGTCATTGGTTTTACCTTTGTCTTGATTTCTTTGCTGCTCAATTTTCTCCCAAGGTGTTCTGCATTTGGATGCATCATGTCCATCTTTATTGCACCGTGTGCAATGAAGATTGGATTTGTCAGATTGTCTGCCCCCCCTTTCTGTGAAGTTTCTTCTTCCTCTTCCTCTTCTGCCACCTCTTCCTCTGGATGAATCTAGAGCATGACTCTTTTATCTATGTGCCAAGTATGCAGCCTCTTCGGAAGACGAAGGGACTGTCATCTTCCCAAAAGCTTTCTCTCTTTCTGCAAACTTTTTCTCAAGTGTATCAAAGGTGATATGCTCAAGGTTCCCACTTGCTTGCAAAGACTCAAGATAATGTAAGTCGGATATAATGCCTTAACATATGCTATGAGAGGTATGTCCATTTTTACACCAGTGCTATCAATATCATGCATGACAGATCTAACTTCTGAAGCTAAAGCAAGGGGATCATCATTCTTCATTTCAAGACTGAACAGCTTAATCATCAATTGAACATTTTCTAATTCTGAATGTGAGTCCTAGAGTTCTTTTAGCTTGCTCAAGGCATCATAGGCATTTGAGAATGATGAAATATGGCGACTCATTTACGAAGCTGCAATCAAGGCATAGGCCTTGCAGTTCTTGTTTTCCCAAATGGCGAGCTCTTTGTCTGAAGTGGGCTTTGCTGGTGGATTTCCTTCTTGTCCTTCACAGATTCCTTTCCACAACTCATTAAAAATGAGTGTGTGTTTAATCTTCCGAGACCATTCAAGATAGTTCTCTTTTCCAGAGAGAACCACCCCAACAATAGATATGAGAGAATGCATTAGTTTGCTGGAAAAAATTCTTTTGAAGAGGAAAAATTTTGCTAGAAAATCTTCAATTCTGGAAATTTACTCAATTAAAGGGGACAAAAACTCTTTGCTAAAAACACTGAATTCTGCACCAAAAATATATATATATATATATATATATATATATATATATATTTTTTGTGTTTGAGGAAAGAAAATTTATATGAATATTAGTATTGAAAATGTGGAGGAGGGGGGCGGTATTATTAATGAATGGTATTGAAAATGTGGAGGAGGAGGGCGGTATTATTAATGAATGGTATTGAAAATGTGGAGGAGGAGGGCGGTATTGATTATAGACAGCATATTGTAAATGGAGTGGGCGGACTGTATATATGGATGGATTATGGTGGAGCGGACTGTATATATGGATGGATTATGGTGGAGCGACTGTATATATAGTGTGCGGACTGTATATATGGTGGGAGGGGCGGACAGTGGAGCGTTCGACAGAGTGCTTGAATATGCGTAGTATTGAATATGCAGTGGTATTGAATATGCAGTAGCGGGATGTTTGTTAGGATAGCGCTAAATGGAGCGGCGTTTTAATCTGACAAAGCGGTAATGGAGGCGGTATAAGGTGGATTGGTATGTAGACAGCGTATTATGAAGCGGTATTATATATACAGCGTGGAGGGCGTTATTATGAGGGTTGTCTTATATATGCAGAGGGCGGTATTATATGCAGCGTGGAGGTCGTAATAATATGACAGCGTATAAGTGTTGAATGGAGTATGGTGGGCGGAGAGGGCCCGTGGCACAGTCAGCTCTTCTCTCACGCGGTATATGATTGTATTGCAGGTATATAGAACGTGTTATAACAGCGGATTAACTGTAACAGAGGAGCGCTGTTATTAAATGGAGGAGCGCAGGGTGTGTGTGATGAGGGCGAGGGGATAAGGCGTGTTAACTGTAATGGAGGAGCGCTGTTATTAAATGGGACAGAGCGCAGGGTGTGTGTGATGCGGGCGAGGGGATAGAGATAGCAGATGGCGCGTGAGGGAAAGGGAGATATTGAAATGGCAGGATTTTAATAACTGCAGAATTTGCAGGACTGCAAAATTGCAGAGTGGCAGGTATCTGTTGGAACTGCAAATTGCAGAATTTCAGGGACTGCAAATTGCAGAATCTTCAGGAGCTGCAAATGTCAGAGCTGTGCATAAATTGCAGAGAAAAAAAATGCAGAATTACAGTATATAGCATCAATTTAATGGAGCAGCAAAACTATACAGAAAAACTGACTGAGCAAAGAAATGAGGGAGTTACACCACAGGCAAAAATGCCAATAGTGGGACTGGCTCTGATACCATGTCAAACAAGGAGGTAACTCCACAAATCAGAATGTGTATTAGCTGAAGAATGTACATGTATTTATACATGGAGGTGAGGCTATTGGGATTCATCTCCCAATGACTCTTGGCCTTCCTTATTTCCTAATATTATTTATTATACAATATTACATATCCACACCCAACCCATAGGATTAGGTGTCAACAGCAATCTACACATTTGTATCACTTAGAACAGAAACAACAAACTTATGTTCCAAAGAATATTGATGTATGCATAATCCAGACTTACAATAGCAATTTATCCCAGCTATCAAATAATTGCAAAGTTCCACAGAAGATTCATTTAGGATGGTTAGATCCCTTCTCAGTTCGACAATTTTGTTTATCACTCAAAGGATCCTATCATCATGTATCATCGAAGAAGAAAACTCGAAGAACTCTGAAAGATATGAATAGATTACAATACAAAAGACACGCCTTGAAAGCTTTTCTAAAGAGGAAAGCAATGTTATGAATATGATATATATAAAAGTAGTATAATAATATAAATGATAACAATCATAAATAATGATCAATTAACTAATAATTAATTATTGAAGGGACATGTCCCAAAGGACATGACCGTTCATGAAAGGGCACCTGCCTAGGTATATAAGTGGGCCCTCATTTGTAATCATCTCATATCAGATCATATCTCTTGTACATTCAACTTTCTTATATAAATATATTATTTGTCCTATAATGGATATTTACATATTCCAGATATTTTAAATATTTCATTGCATATACGAACCTTGTTTGTTACATTTGCTTAGCTAATACTCAAATGGGTCGCAGTGACATGGAGAGTGAATCAGGGGAGTTTAGCACCCTAGAACCATAGAAAAACACCTTATTTGCCTCAAAAGTACTTTCCACAGATCAAACCCTAAACAAGGGTGTTTGCTAGTTCAAGATTAAGCTCAAGGTGATATGTTACCCTAAATTGATCCTCAGAAAAGTCCTTAAAGACAAACCATTGCCTAGATCTCTACCTTGAATGAATTCGCTGCCAGAAAAAGGGGTTGTTTGTTGACCAGATATGACCTTCCTTGCCCGTACAATTGTTTTGGATAAACCTCATTGTCACAAAATTGCTCCTTAGTTGCCTATTACCACATAATCTAGCAGGGGTCCTAGGAGGGGTTCCTAAGGGACAACTACTAGAATAAATAGCAACAACGGGACAAGGACCCACTAACACCACAGTCGATGTCCCCTACTCTTTACGGATTTTCACTGATGGGAGGAGTCCTGGTATAAATGAAATCACTAAAAAGATAAAGGTCAATGACAATGGGTATTGTGATTTCCAAAGCTTCAAGGGAGATGTTCAGATAATAGATTTGGTTGCTTCAAGTGCAAGATAACGACTCCCCAAGAAAGGCTTAAATGGAGACCTAGGCCTAGGGAATAGGGATATTCTCTTATGAGGGTATCTTAGACCTAAGACTCTCCAAGGAATTAAGGTTCCTTAAGTGGCTTTGTAAGATAAAGGAGAAACTATGTTGTGGGGCCACAAAAGGAAGCCTTGAGAAGGTCCAAGCTTGACCTAGGGTTTGGATTATCTTTAAGAGTGTCTAGGTCAAGAGAGGATAAAGGAAGGTCACAAGAACAATTAACTTCCACCGAGTTTTTTAGTAAAGAGACCTTCAAAATGCCACTAACCAAAGAAGACCTAAACCAAACCGAAGTTGGAACTAGGGCTTGATATTTCTCACACTCTGATTGTGGGATGGGCCTCAAATTTGGAAGGCTTGCACAAGACACCCCAACGCAGTTCCTCACTAACTCACTCCTCAAGAGGGTAGCCCTAATGGAATTCGCTTAATGCCCTAGCAAAGCCGTCTAGGGTTAGGGCAGAAAATTGCAGGAAAGAGAAAAGATGAAGTTTAGGGAGATCACCAAGGACAAGGTGTAATATCCCGTTTCGGGGATATCTCTAAATCACATGCAAACTCCAACCAGAGATGGACTGGGAGGGCGTTTACCAGATATTTCACCTCTGAGAAGAGGGTGAGATCTGGAGGCTACCTAGCCCTTTCCAGACTCTGTCTAAGAGTATGAGATAAACACACCAAGTGGTATAGAACTAGAATGCCCGATAAACACACCAAGTGGTGATCAGAGTGATGGCACCTAGACTTGCTCAAGGCAAGTGAAGAAATACTCTCAGAATATCCAAGAAATGGCTGCTCTCTGAACTGCGTCCTAGCTGCTGGAAAATTGCCGTGTAGCTGCTACTGCTAAAATGAACTGATGACTTGGGGCTGATCCCCTCGCCGGAATGAGCTGAAAATCTGGAATCCACCTCTACTCATCAACCACAGCAAAACCCAGAAATCATATCTGAAATGGCTGACCTCCGAAAATCACTCCCTTGGGGAATTAAATTGCCCTCCAAGGCTCTACGCAGAGGCTGAATAGGAACCACTGAAATGCAGCCTCAAACTCCACCAAAATCCTCCCAAAGGCAAAGGCTAATCCTCTGCTCAATCTCCAAGCTCAAAACCCCTGCAAGAAACTCAATCCGGAGCTCCCCTAGAATGGACTCCAAGGGTTCCTCTCAAGTATGTTAGCCTCGAATGCTCACCACAAGGAAACCCAAACATCAATCCTCTCACAAAAGGCTGAAGAAACTACCTTGCCCGAGCAGGGACTCGAAGTCCCCCGGGGCTAAGGCCGAGATCTCCGATCGGAGACACTCAATGCACTAAACAGTGCTGCAGATAGGCTAAACAACCATCGTGCTCAAGAAGTCGAAATGACCAGCTCAATATCATCAAAAACCAAATGATCAAAATGAGGAGGCTCTCCCCACTATATAGCGTTGGCCCCTCTCAACCCTAAGGCTCACCTCCTCCAACGTTGCCACGTGCTCCCTCTTGGTCTGCGCAGTCCCTCCATGTGTCTACGTGGGCCCCCTCTCTGCGTGGTCTCTTGGCCCCCTTGGCTCACTTAAGTTACAACGTTGTGCTACTAGGGACTGAACTTTTATTTCTAAAGTGATTTATGTCTTCTCTACTCACCTTTTTATTTATGAATAAACTATAGACGGCAAAATTGAGCAAAATCGAATATTCCAATTAGCCATACCTAATTAGGAATATTACAGTCTCCCCCGGCAAAATGTTGCTTGTCCTCAAGCAACTGTAGTGATGGATGCTGCAAAATTTTCTCACTCTCCCAAGTGGCATCCTCATTTGGCAAATTCTTCCACCTCACCAAGAATTCCCAGACTGTCTTGCTCTGTAGTTGCCTCTCCCTGGTATCAATAATAGCCTCTGGCTGCAACACCAAATGCCCCTCATCATCCGTGGGTGGTAGCTCATCTGTCACTGTCACCTGCTGCCCCAATGCCTTTTTTAGGCATGATACATGAAAAACATTATGAATCTTGCTGCCTTGGGGCAGCTCCAACTCATATGCAACCTGTCCAATCCTGCGTATCACCCTGTATGGTCCATAAAAGCGGGGCTTGAGCTTTTCAGCTCCCTTCTACTTCAGTGATCACTGTCGGTATGGCTGTAATTGTAGGTAGACCAGGTCCCCTACCTCAAACTGTCTCTCCACCCGACCCCTGTTAGCATATAGCTTCCGCTGGTTTTGCACTGTAGCCATATTGTCTTTGAGAACTCGGAGAATATCCTGACTCTCTTGGATCCAAATCTTGGCTCTTGGAGCCTTGCTAGCACCAAACATCACATCAACAAAAGATAAAGAATGATACCCATACAAAGCATAGAATGGTGACATACCAATGGACATGTGATGTGTAGTGTTGTAGCAGTACTCCCCCAGATGCAACCACTTCAACCATGCTCGTTGCTGTCCACTGACATAGTTACGCAAGTAGCCCTCCAGCCACTTGTTAACTATCTTCGTCTGTCCATCCGTCTGTGGGTGATAACTGGTACTCGGTGTCAACTCCGTCCCCACCAATCGGAAAAGCTCCTGCCAAAATCCGCCCATGAAGCGGCTGTCCCTGTCACTGATGATGGTCTTAGGAAGACCATGTAGCCTGAAAACCTCTCTGAAGAACAGCTCGGCCACCTGTGCTGCTGTGTAGTGCGCGGATATGGCGAAAAAATGCGCATACTTTGTCAGTCGATCAACGACGACAAAGATACAATCCTTGCCCTGCACCATGGGCAACCCTGTGATGAAGTCCATCGAAATACTCTCCCATTTCCCCTCCGGAATGGGAAGAGGCTGCAATAATCCTGCGGGATGGCTCATCTCCCCCTTGTTCCTCTGGCAAACATCGCACTCCCTGATGTGCTGGAGTACATCCTCCTTGAGGCCCTTCCATGAGAACCTCTCTCTAATGGCCCTGTAGGTTTTGGTAAACCCCTGATGGCCGGCCAATGGTGAATCATGTGATGCCTGAAGTATCTTCTTCTTGAGCTGAGATCCCTCAGTCAAGAAGATCCGATCCCTGTAGTAGATGATCTCATCGACCACCCTGTACCTGTCATCTGCCACCTGTCCATCCAGAACTTCACATGCAAATCTGTCTTTGGAGTACTCTACTAAAAGTCGAGCCCTCCAATCTGTATCCAAGCTCATAAGAGACAACGTGGCTGGTCTACATGAAAGGGCATCTGCCACCACGTTGTTCTTACCCTTGACATACTCAATGTCAAAGTCATACGCCTGGATCTTACTGATCCACTTCTGTTGCCTCTCCTGTAGCTGCTTCTGCTCCAAAAAGAACCTAAGGCTGTTGTGATCAGTCCTCACCCTGAACCTATTACCCACTAAATACTGCCAAAATTTGGCCAATGCATGCATAATGGCCAACATCTCCTTGTCATATATGGAATACAACCTCTCGTGTGGAAGGAGCTTCCGGCTCTCAAAGGCTATAGAGTGTCCTCCCTGTATCAATACTGCGTCGATCCCCTCTCCCGACGCATCACACTCCAAAACAAATGGCTGCATAAAATTTGGCAATGCAAGCACTAGGTAGCTGCTCATCACCTCCTTGAGCCTATCAAAGGCTTGTTGTGTTGTATCTGACCAACTGAATGCCCCCTTCTTCGTCAAATCTGTAAGGGGTGCAACAAGTTGTGACAAACTCCTGACGAACTTCTTGTAATAAGTACAAATGCCAATGAATCCCCGAAGTTTTGTCACGTTCCTCGGCTCCAGCCAATCTCTGATGGCCCTGATCTTCTCCTCGTGGACTCTCACTCCGTCCACCCCTATGATATGTCTCAAGTACAACATCTCCGTCAACCCAAACTCACATTTGGAGAGCTTGGCATAGAACTGCTGCTCCTCCAAAATGCGCAACACTGCCTCAATGTACTGGAGATGCTCCTCCCAAGTCCTGCTGTAAATGAGGATATCATCAAAGAACACCAACACAAACTTCCTCAAGTGACTGCGGAAGATGTGGTTCATGCAAGACTGGAATGTCGCTGGTGCATTGGTTAGCCCGAAGGGCATCACCAAAAACTCAAAGTGCCCATAGTGACACCTGAAGGCAGTCTTGGGAATGTCCTGTTCCCTCACGCGAATTTGATGGTACCCTGATCTCAAATCAATCTTTGAGAAGAACCGGGCTCCTCTCAACTCATCCATCAACTCATCGATCCTGGGTATAGGGTACCTGTTCTTCAGGGTCTTCTTGTTCAGGGCCCTGTAGTCAATACACATCCTCAAGGTGTCGTCCTTCTTCTTCACCAACACCATGGAAGAAGCAAAAGGACTCGTGCTCGGCCGGATGTGCCCAAGAGCCAGCAACTCCTGGATGGCCCGCTCAATCTCATCCCGATAGGCTTTGGGGTGCCTATAGGGGGTAGTAATCACTGCCTGTATGCCCTGCTCAAGCTCAATGGTGTGCTCAAACCCCCGGTCCGGCGGCTGTCCCGGCGGAATATCCCCAAACACTGTGGCATACCTGTCAAGGATGGGCTGTATCTCTAGGTGCACCGTCTGCCCTGTAGTCCCTACCTCTAATGCATGCAACTCCACTGCCCACTCTACGTCTCCCTTACGGAAGACTGCCTCCATCCGATGAGCCAAAACAGTCTGAGGCAGATATGTATGCTATCCCCGTATCTTCTCATGCCTCCTTGTCTTCTCATCATCCCACTCCATCTCTAGGGCCTTCCAATCTGTAGTGACCTTCCCTAGAGTGATAAGCCACTGGACACCCAGTACCATGTTGGTGTCCGGAATATTGACCACGAAAAAAGTGATCAGTCAGTGTGTAGGTGCCCATCGTCACTGATAACTCTGGAACATAACGAGCACACATCATGGTCTGATCTCTTGGGACCAAAACTGAAAATCCATCGAAGCTCTCAGTCTGAATACATCTCCGCTCAACCATCTGCGCATCGATGAAGTTGTGGGTTGCCCCACTGTCAACCAAAACTGATACTCGCTGGCCACGTACTGTCCCTCGTACGCGCAGCGTCAAATACTTGGGAACTCCTTACAATGCTACAAGGGCTCCTCCAGTAGGTGCAAAAGCTACACCACCTGCTGCTGCTGCTGGAGGTGGCAAAGGATCCTGCGCTGCATGATTGTCTCCTACCTCCACGTCATCCTCCTCATCCTCTTCCCCGCTGCTCTCGGAGAAGATCTCAATAAAATGTGCTTTGCCAGCAGCACATCTATGTCCCGGTGCCCACGGCTCCTGACAGGTAAAGCACAACTGCTTCTTCCTCAGCTCCCTCCTGGCATCATCATCCAACTGTGCCCGTCCTGGATTCCCCTTTGGAGGCGGAATCCTCACGTCCCTCCCCTTGGGCTGGAAAGCCTGTCTCTGGGGGTAAGGTGTCCGGGTCCTAGGTAAGGCATCCTGTAAATCCCGGGTCCTGCTAATAGCATCCTGGAGTGTGGCTAGTCTAGTAGATCTGACTAGACCTCGAAGTGGCTCTGCTAACCCCTCAACAAACATGTAGATCATCCGTGTCGCGGATAGATCTGGCACCATCACTGAGACCCGCAAGAAATCTGCAATGTATGTCTCTGGGCTCCCGGTCTGTTTGACCCTCGTCAGCTCAACAAAATGTTGTTCCGGATCCCTCTGGTCAAATCTCTTTATCAACCTCCTGGTGAACTCGGCATATGTCGTCACTGTAGAATGTCCGAGTGTAACTATCCCATGGAACCACCAGTCCTGGGCCTCACCATCCAAATGTAATGTCGCCACCTTGATGGCCTTCGTCTCCGACATCTGGTTAAGCTGGAAATCAATGTCCAGCTTCTCCACCCAAGACTTTGCCGAACTGTTTGATGAACCATCAAACGTTGGCAAGTGGTATCTACTAGTTGTGCGGTGGGTATCTCCATCATGATAATGTCGGTGCCCTCTATGATGGTCGCGGGGTCTACTGTCCTGTTGGAGCTGAACAAAATCTCTGAACGAGAGAGCATCCCTGAACTCCTACCCATAGGCCTGATACTCTACAAAATAATCGCCCATATGGCCGGGCTCTGTCTCCTGCTGGACTCCTGCCCCTGTGTCTGCTCCCAGAATAGTGGGCATGGTAGAGCGTGTAGGTGCATGTGAAGCCATCTGCTGAGTAGTATCACGCTGAGTAGCACCATGCTCCGGCAAATGGTGGGATGTACCCGACCCCTCACCTACCTGGGAAACCCGTGGGGTCTCACGCTGTCTAGCCTCCACAGCCGTGAATCTCTGGCCCATCACCTCAATCTGTCTCGCTAGATCCTGCACCGATTTGAGGAGTGCCTCCCCAAACTGTTTTGCCTCACTATCGTCTGCCATGGTCTCTCTCTGCTCTGAATCTAACACAGGCTCCTCCTGCTCTGCGTCTATCACAGGCTCCTCCTGTTCTGTGTCCACCACCCGAACACAGTCTCCCTCTCCGTAGGTGTTCTCCAACCTACGCTCACGATCTCTGTACTTTCTGCCTCTGTAACAAATGTAGGGCCTTTTCCCCGGTGTCATAGACAACTAGCTCCACAGGCTAAGCCAGAACTATGCTCTGATACCACTGTAATATCCCGTTTCGGGGATATCTCTAAATCACAAGCAAACTCCAACCAGAGATGGACTGGGAGGGTGTTTACCAGATATTTCACCTCTGACAAGAGGGTGAGATCTGGAGGCTACCTGGCCCTTTCTAGACTCTGTCTAAGAGGATGAGATAAACACACCAAGTGGTATAGAACTAGAATGCCCGAAAATACATAAAGATAACAGTAAAGCAGATATACAATAGCATAGATAAAATGTAAGACAAATCATCCAGAAATATAGAGAGAATGCTGAGCCATTTTATTATACTGAGAAATATAATGAAGTACAATAGGTGATCAGAGTGATGGCACCTAGACTTGCTCAAGGCAAGTGAAGAAATACTCTCAGAATATCCAAGAAATGGCTGCTCTCTGAACTACGTCCCAGCTGCTGGAAAACTGTCGTGTAGCTGCTACTGCTAAAATGAAATGATGACTTGGGGCTGATCCCCTCGCCGGAATGAGCTGAAAATCTAGAATCCACCTCTACTCATCAACCACAGCAAAACCCAGAAATCATATCTGAAATGGCTGACCTCCGAAAATCACCCCCTTGGGGAATTACGCTGCCCTCCAAGGCTCTACGCAGAGGCTGAATAGGAACCACTGAAATGCAGCCTCAAACTCCACCAAAATCCTCCCAAAGGCAAAGGTTGATCCTCTGCTCAATCTCCAAGCTCAAAACCCCTGCAAGAAACTCAATCCGGAGCTCCTCTAGAATGGACTGCGTCCTCCCTCTCAAGACTGTGCAGTCTCTGAATGCCCAACTCCACAAGAAAACCCAAACATCAATCCTCCCACAAAATGCTGAAGAAACTACCTTGCCCGAGCAGGCACTCGAAGTCCCCCAGGGCTAAGGGCAAGATCTCCGATCAGAGACACTCAATGCACTAAACAGTGCTGCAGACAGGCTAAACAGCCAGTGTGCTCAAGAAGTCGAAACGACCAGCTCAATATCATCAACAACGAATGATCAAAATGAGGAGGCTCTCCCCTCTATATAGCGTTAGCCCCTCTCAACCCTAAGGCTCACCTCCTCCAACGTTGCCACGTGCTCCCTTTTGGCCTGCGCAGTCCCTCCATGTGTCTACGTGGACCCCCTCACCTACGTGGTCTCTTGGCCCACTTAGCTCACTTAAGTTACAACGTTGTGCTACTAGGGAGTGAACTTTTATTTCTAAAGTTAGTTATGTCTTCTCTACTCACCTTTTTATTTATGAATAAACTATAGACGGCAAAATTGAGCAAAATCGAATATTCCAATTAGCCATAGCTAATTAGGAATATTACACAAGGATCAATGCCTGGCCAATTGGGATGAATGGAGTCAAGATAAGTTTTTATTTTGAGATTTTTGCTCTACCAAGGAGTCCTTGATACAACTTCGCTAGCTTAGAGAGGAACTAGTTAGGTTACAAGAGGAATTTACACTTCGATTTACAAGATTTGATGGAGTTTCAAGGTAAGAGGTACACAACCTGCCCCTAGGAACATTCGCTCTCTTTGACAAGATGAATAACATATGCAATGAATCAAGATTCCAAGTGTTTCATAATTTCTCATTAATTTTTAGGGCACAAGTAAATCGTGACATAGCATTCCAGACATTAGACATGAAACAACAAGAAATTTGCATGAAAGAGCACTTACATGACAAAAAGAGTATATCCATTCATCACTTTTGCAAACATGAAGCTCTAAGATAAGATAGCAATAACCCAAACACCAAAATGTATCCATCAATTGCAGGTCTGAATTGTTTTTGAGAGAAAAAATCCAATCCAAGTGATGATGAATGACACAATGAGGCTCGCATGTATTTATATGAGCCTTAGGGGTTCGAATTATGTCTAATTAGTCTGACAATGCCCCTAAAATAAAATAATGTGCAAATAATACTATACTTTGGTGACAAGCCCACCAAATGGTCAAATGTGGACTCGG
>JAXQQM020083222.1:0-209422 GCA_034641835.2 Pinus albicaulis | reverse complement strand
ACCCTACATAGAAAGTGTAGTAGAACTTTGCACATAGTAAAATTGTGAAATATAAAACACATAATTTGTTAACACGTTACTAAATTAAATTTACTAATTAATTGAAAGATATAATTTAAGCCACGTGTTTTTCTTTGTGTATGTTATGACAATATTGTTTTAAAGATGGGGCATGATAGAATTTGTGAGTTATGATTCAGTAAAGCTTGTCTAAATTGTGATAAAAGTGTGTCGATTGACTTGTGTTTAAAATGACTTTTCTTCAACATCAATTTATGTTAGTTATGACACTCTTTAAAGGTCAAAGATAGACTTTTCCACCTCTCTCTCTCTCTCTCTCTCTCTCTCTCTCTCTATATATATATATATATATATATATTCATCTACTAGAATTATATTAATTGTGATACTTTTTTCAATACTTCTAGAACTAAAAAATATTTCTATATTTTAATCATTTAAAAGAAATACAAATTGTTTTATGTATTTAATACAAGAAGAGTGTGATGCACTCAATTATTAATTTAAAGGATATTGAATATATATATATATATATATATAGAATGATAAATTTTATAATCGTAAAAGCATTACACCATTCACAGTAGATTTAACTTTATTCTTTGCATTTGCATGCAATCAACAACAAAGATTTATGTACAAACAAGGAAAGAGAATAAACAAGGAAAGGGAAAGTACACTCAAACTAATTCATGGTTTGGTTACATAAATACTACCTTGTTACAATAAACTAATATGTGGAAGAACTTTGGCCTTGACAAATGTTGTTGACAATAGTGCTTGTACTACCCAACAAATGTGTGTATATTTTATTGTGTTAGAAAATTAAATATTACGGAGCAATGCAACACATAAAATATGCGGAAAAATACAAGCACACAAAACACATAAAACCAGAGAGCCACAAATATACGTGGTTCACCCAGTTTGGGCTACGTCCACCCCGAACAGCCAGTCCTTCCTTTCTATTATCTAGCAAAATGAAGAGACAAAACCTACAACAGATCTACTATAATATCCTTTGTTCTCTCTCACAGTCTCCCAATCTATTTCCTGCTCAGAGAATACACATGTAATACATAGCCGCAATACAATACCCTCATACAAAGAGAGGGGTTGCCTTCTAGGGCAAAAAAACCTAAACTAAACATAACTTCTATTGTCAGATCATCCGCCTAATGAACGGCCCAGATTGACTAGAAATTACTATACTTTTACAAGGCAATTTTACATCTGTTTTTAGCTTCGGGGGCGCTGCCCCAGAAATCCCCGCCAGGGGACCGTTGGCCCCTGGACCCCGCAGGGGGAACAAGTCCCCCCCGCACCCCCTCGTTACAAGGGTGTACAGTTTTCCTGGGGTATACATCCAGCTAAGACAAGGATCTCTGAATCAAGATGAAAATCAGGCTCCACACCCAACAATCTCCCACTTGGAGAATAATTGTAGCAACTCCACCGCTGCTTCATTTGCTAGACAATGAATCCTCTTTGGACCTGGCTGTTTCTCATCTTCATCATCATCCTTGAAGACCAATTAAAACTAAGCACATTCTCAGTTTCTCCCTGGTTACAACTTTTTTTAGCATATCTGCAGGATTCTGGCTAGTGTGTATCTTTTCCAGCTTCAACTCTCCATCTTCCAATACTGACCGTATGAAATGGTACTTGAGATGTATGTGTTTAGTCCTGGAATGAAATGTTGAGTTCTTTGCAAGATGAATGGCACTTTGGCTATCACTGTATAACGTGCCCATATTATTCTTCTTACCCAATTCATCCATAAACCTTTATAACCAAATCATTTCTTTACTAGCCTCTGTAGTAGCAACATACTCTGCTTCTGTTGTTGAAAGTGCAACAACACTTTGGATTTTTGAAACCTAACTGACAGTTGTTCCACCTACAGTAAATAAATATCCTGTAGTGCTCCTCCTGTTATCTCTGTCACCTGCCATATCTGCATTAACATATCCCTATAGAGCAATGTTTGAACCACCAAAGCATAATGCTTGATTTGTGGTACCTCTCAAATATCTGAGAATCCATTTTACTGCCATCCAATGTTATTTTCCTAGATTATTCATGTACCTTCTTACAACTCCCACTGCATGTGCAATATCAGGCCTTGTGAAAATCATTGCATACATTAAGCTTCCAACTACTGATGCACATGGAACTTTAGACATATAATCCATGTCTTCTTGGGTCTTTGGGCACATCTCCTTACTAAGTTTGAAATGGCTAGAAAAAGGTGTACTAACTGGTTTTGCATTGTGCATATTAAATCTTTCCAACGCCTTTTGTATGTACTCATTTTGAGAAAGTGTTAATTTTCGATTTTTCCTATCTCTGGTTATTCTCATACCAAGGATCTATTTTGCAGCTCCTAAATCCTTCATTGCAAATGAATTTTTCAATTTTTGTTTGAGCACATTTATTTCCTTCATGTTAGACCCTGCAACAAGCATGCCATCTACATACAATAATAATATAATATAGTTGCCATCATTTTTCTTTTTCAGATAAACACAATGATCAGAGTGACATCTAGTATAACCTTGTTCAGACATAAACTTGTCAAATTTTAGATACCACTACCTTGGAGCCTATTTTAAGCCATACAAGCTCTTCTTTAACCTGCACACTAATTTTTCTTTTCCTTTGACCTCATATCATTCTGGTTGCTCCATATAGATCTCTTCCTCCAAATTTCCATGGAGAAATGCTATCTTTACATCTAACTGTTCAAGATGTAAATCTTCCACTGCTACAAGACTTAAAATATTTCTGATTGAAGTCATCTTAACAACAGGAGAAAATATTTCATCGAAATCAATACCTTTCTTTTGTGCAAACCCCTTCACCACAAGTCTAGCTTTGTACCTCTGTTTTCCTCCATCTTCTTCCTTCAACTTGTAAAACCATTTATTCTGCAATGTAGTTTTACCTGCATGCAACCTGACTAAGTCCCAAGTCTGGTTATGCATTAAGGAGTCCATCTCTTCTTCCATGGCTAGCTCCCACTTCTTCCTACTTTCAACCTGCATTGCTTCTTCATAACATTCGGGTTCACCAAAATCAGTCAGTAATAAATAATATAATGAAGGAGAGTATCATTGGGGGGTCTACTTATCCTGGTAGATCTTCTAACACCACTTTAATTATTTGAGGTGCTGTTCTTTGTTGTGGTGGTTGTTGTTCTTGTGGTTGTTGATTATTATTATTTTTCGAAACACCTTTACTTTTGGATTATCTCGCCGAAATCGTGTATTCCTTTCTTTTTCTGTTTCTTTCACCACCAGCTGGTTACTTATACAAGACCTTTTCATTGAATATTTACATCTCTACTCTAAAGTTTCGTGATTTTCATAATCATATAGCGTCTAAGCAAATCATTAACACCATATCCAATAAAGGTACATTTCTTTGATTTTGCCTCAAGCTTTTTTCTATTTTCTTTATTAATATGGAAAAAGGCCTCACAACCAAAAGGCAAAGGTAGTTTGCTTTTTCTCATGCTTCTCAGAATATACCATCGAGGAGCAGACCCTCATTTGTCAGATGCTCATAATTATCTCTGACATCTGCCCAAAATTGTAAAGGCAATCCTGCATGCAATCTCATGCACCTTGCATGCTCCATGATTGTTCTGTACATCCTTTATGACACACCATTTTCTTGTGGTGTTCTTGGAACTGTCTTCTCTCTATGAATTCCATGCTATGAACAGTACCTATCAAAATCTTTGCTGCAATATTCACCTCCATTGTTTGATCTGAGACACTTCAACTTCTTTCCTGTCTCAATCTTAACCAAAGCTTTCCATTTCTTGAAAGTATCAAATACATCAGATTTATTTTGAATACAATAAATCCAATTTTTTCTAGTTGCATCATTAATAAACGTAACATAATAGCAAGAGCCACCGAGAGATGATACCTGAGTAGGTCCCCATACATCTGTATGCACAAGCTCCAATTTTTTACTCTTCTTTTCTTTTCCAACTTTGAGAAATCAAAATCTCTTTTGTTTTCCATAAATGCAATTTTCACAGAAATCCAAATCAACATTCTTCAAACCTGGCAACAAATTTCTTGATTGAAAAATCTTCATCCCCTTTTCACTCATGTGTCCAAGCCTATGATTCCATAATGCTGCATCTGCTCCTTTGGAAGTTAAAGCATTAACAGAGTTAGAAATACCATTGCATAAATACAATGTACCAACCTTTTCACCTTTTGCTATTACCATGGCTCCTTTGGTGACCTTCCAAGCTTTATTTGTGAAAGTTGTCACACAACCTTTACTACCTAACTACCCTATTGAAATCAGATTTTTCTTTAGATCTAGAACATGCCTTACCTCGTTTAATAGCCATTGGTTTCCATTTTGCTGTTTTAAAAGAACTTTACCCATTCCAACAATTTTACAGGGTTTGTCATCACCCAAACGAACTTGTCCAAAATCTCCTTGAACATAGTCATGAAAATATTTCTTATTAGGTGTGGCATGGAATGAAGCCCCTGAATCTACAACCCAAGAATCAGTAACATTTTTGAAAGAAAGAATCAAAGCATCTTGTAACACATCACATGTCACATTTGCTTCATGATTGTTTTCTTGTTGTGTGTCTCCTTCTTTTCCCTTCCGAGATCTACAGTCTTTCTTTAGGTGTCCTTTCTTTCATTTTCAGCCTACTATCAGTCTGGACTTGGATCACCTTTCTTGATTTCTGCGATATCGAGCTCTTTCTCTCCATTCTCCTTCCCTAAACTACTCTTTCAAAGCATTACCCAATGTCTCACCGAAGCTTTTCCATCACATTTCCTCGCTAAGGATAGCACCGAAAACATCATCAAACTTTAAAGTACTAGATCGAGGCAATTACTAATATTACATTACTAAACCATTTCAACTCTCTGGCAATGAGTACAAGAATAACAGAGCTCTAACTTCATCATCAAAGTTTACCCCTACAGAACTTAACTAACTGGTAACTGTATTAAAATCATTTAAATGGTCTGCAACAGATCCACCTTCTGAAATCTTCATATTAAATAATCGTTTCATAAGAAATACCGTGTTTGAGGCCAAGGTTTTTTCATATAGTTTCACCAACGTCTGCATCAAACCCTCTGTTGTTGTTTCCTTTGAAATATTGAAGGCGATTGACGCCGCAAGGCACAACCATATTGTTCCGAGTGCCTTTCTATCGAGAATGTTCCATTCCGCGTCTGTCATGGCCACCGGATTCTTTGTTTTACCGGTAGGTACAGATCTTTCTGATACAGATAATCTTCCATATGCATCTTCCACAGCGGGAAGTTTTGGTCGTTAAATTTCTCGACCCTAAACTTACCATCTTCCGCCATTGCTCCCACTCGAACCAGGAACCCTTCTTTCCTGCGAGTTTATTAACCAAATAGACCTTCGGCTCTGATACCAGTTGTTAGAAAATTAAATATTACGGAGCAATGAAACACATAAAATATGCGGAAAATACAAGCACACAAAACACATAAAACCAGAGAGACACAGATATACATGGTTCACCCAGTTTGGGCTACGTCCACCCTGAACAGCCAGTCCTTCCTTTCTATTATCCATCAAAATGAAGAGACAAAACCTACAACAGATCTGCTGTAATATCCTCTTTTCTCTCTCAGAGTCTCCCTATCTGTTTCTTGCTCAGAGAATACACATGTAATACATATCCGCAATACAATACCCTCATACAAAGAGAGGAGTTGCCTTCTAGGGCAAAAAACCCTAAACTAAACATAAATTCTACTGTCAGATCATCCGCCTAATGAACAGCCTAGATTGACTAGAAATTAATATACTTTTACAAGGAAATTTTACATCTGTTTTTAGCTTCAAGGGTGCTGCCCCCGAAACCCCCACCGGGGGACCGCTGGCCCCTGGACCCCCCAGCCGAGGGGTCAGCCCCCCCAAACCTCGTGGGGGGGACAAGTCCCCCCCCGCTGCAAGGTTGTACATTTTTCCTGGGGTATACATCTAGCTAAAACAAGGATCTCTGAATCAAGATGAAAATCAGGCTCCACACCCAACAGATTGGAATTTGGGAATGGAAGTAGGGCTCAAAAATGTGTCTTTGATGTTTTATAGTGTGCCTAGAATGCCCATCATAGTAGGTCATCCTTGAGGAGATTCATTTGTGAAAAGCAAGCCCACATTTATCAGTGATCCGAGGCAATTGAGATCCTTATCTTGTTCAATGCATATCTTAGTCCTCCTCAATGAACTCATGTCCACCACATCTTGTACTCGGTCTGGAAAACTGCTACCCACCCATTTTTGCAAATTCATTCCTTCCACAAACATGTTGTGGGTGGGCTTCTTTCTAGTGAACATTTCCAATGTCATTATTCCATAGCTATAAACATCGCCTTTTGTTGTAACTTGTCCTCCGACTCCATATTATGCATTCATAGATCCTCATTTTAAGTTTTTAAATTCAAAATGTTAAGTAAACATAAGAAAATCATAGCATTGTTTAACATGGTATATAGTTTAAATAATACCTGGAGGAATGTACCATGTAGATCCTTTGAGTACATTTGTGGAAGTGAAAGCCCCATCTTCATTATTTGCGAAACATATAGTGGCAATGTCAAAGTCTATTAAATATGAAGTCATATCTTCACCCAACGACACATTGTTGGGTTTCAAATCACAATGAATCACTTGCGCAAAACAATGGTGATGGAGATATGGTGTGCCTTGGGCGATGTCTATTCCTATATTCAAGCTTTGAATCAAATTCAAACCACTTTAGTCTCCATCATCGGGATGTAACCACTTTTCTAGGCATCCATTTGGCATTAATGGAAATATCAAAGTTTTGATTTGGAGATCTAAATAACAAGTTATGACCTGAATCAGATTGTGGTGTTTAACTCTACCCAAAACTTTGCATTCTCTATCAAACTTCTCAATCTACAAAATGAAGGGGCAAAAGTACTCCAGTAAATAAAGGTTAGAGGGATCCCTAATGGGCTGTTAAGGAAGGGCTGTCAGGGCAAGGCAAAGGGCATTTGAGGAAGGATTGGATGTCATACCATCATTCAAATCCCCTTTGTATACTTTTCCAAAATTACCAACTCCTAACAAGTTGGCATCACTAAGTTCATTTGTTAGACAAATATTTGTGCAGTTAGACAACTCCGACGGAATGCATCCCGTGAGACGGTTAAACCCCAAAGAAAGTACTCTGAGCTAGCTTAGCATACCAAATTGAGAAGGAACAGTGCCATGAAGGTTGTTGTACTGTAATTCTATGTTAAATATAAAAGAAAATGTGCATCTCTTAGTGGATTAAAGATGTGATGAGAAAATGGAGTTTCTTTGTCTACCTATATCACAACATTCACATAAGAATATCGCACTAACGATCTTTTCGAGATATGGTCCCTTCATTTTCAAAAACACGTGATTTCCTGTTTGAATAAGAGAGAATGTGACATTTTAAACAATGATGGTAAATACTGACCTTTCCAGAGAAATAAGAAATGAATATCACATTTTTATAAAATTAATCACAAAGCATTAGTTGCATCCTGTTGGCGTAAAATTAGTATCCGCAAAGCCACCACATGTAAAGCAAATTAAATTAAATTAAACTAACCTTTAACCTTTACTTTTCCATAAAATAAGGGAAGGGATACAACATTTGCACTCCCCCAACGAGTAGAATGTGTGAAAAAAACTTCTCTCTCATAAAATCAATTAAAATTCAATATTAGCTAAAACATTAAAGTAAATATTACTCAAAACGTTACATACAAAATAAATTGAAAAAAATCTAACACACCCTAAAACAAGTGCTACATAGTAGTAAGCCTAGTAAGCATTTGTTTGTTTAAATTTTAATTTATCATTTTTTTAATAAATAAAAAAATACTTTTTATAGTTTCAATTTGTAAAATTGGAAATTATTTACTTTATTTGACCAAACTAATAACTAGTCAGCTTTTTACCAAATGCCTCTAGTAGGTATAATAATATGTTATATATTTTTGATAAAATTTAAAATAAAATGCATATGTTAGATCTAAGACTTTTGTGATTGCCCAATGCCCTCTATAGTCTAGTATAGGGTAGCTATGTGAGTGTTAGATGTAATGTAAGATTGTATGTAAACAATTTTAATGTCGGCTATTGTAATCAATATATTTGTAATATCTTTGTAATAATTATCTCTCCCTCTTAACCCTATTTACGAACACTCAAAAAAGAGGTATGGTAAACAAATACAAATATAAATAAATCGGAGGTATGGTAAATAAATAAAACTTCTTTTTATACTTAGTCCAGAGATATGGTAAATAAATAAAAATGTATATAAACTAGAGATATGGTAAATAAATCAAACCACATTTTATATTTACTCCATAAACCTCTTTATATTAAAAAAAACTCAAAAAAGAGGTTTTATTTAGATGAAGGCTATTGGCTAAATACCATGAGACAAATTAATATTAACATCATAGGCCAAATACCATATTTATAAAAAAGGTATGGTAAATATAAATATAAAAGAGGTATAAAGAGATATGATAAATAAATAAATATAAAAGAGGTATAAAGAGGGATGGTAAATAAATAAAAATATATCAAATATGATTAGAAATCAACATCTAATTATATACCAAGCCTATGGGCCAAATATCATGGTAAATAAAAGAGGTATGTTAAATAAATAAAAATATAAATAAACCAGAGCTATGGTAAATAAATAAAAAATATTTTCATATTTACTCCATAATCCACTTTATATTTAAGAACACTAAAAAAATATGCTTTATTTAAGTGAAGCCTATGGGCCAAATACCATGGGCCAAATTATTATTAATACTATACAAAAAAAAAACCCTAATATTATATTAAAATATTATTATTATTATTATTATTATTAAATCTAATATCCAGATTAATATATTCTAATATTAATATTATTAAATTTAATAACTTTGGATTAATACAATATTAAATTTGTTATATTATAATATTAAGATATCATGATATATATTAACACTAGATATATATGGGAGTGAAGAACAAAGACATAGAGTGATAGAGGTGGATAGATAGGGGGATTGACAAGGGAGAGATGTAGATAAAGTAAAGGAGAGTGGAGAGGAGGAATGAAGAGAGAGAGAGAGGGAGAGGACTGAGAGAGGTAGAGAAGGGTAAGAGAGAGAGAGAGAGAGGGGGTGAGGACTAAGAGAGGTAGAGAAGGGTAAGAGAGAGAGAGGGAGACACAAATATGGAGCGGGAGAGAGAGAAGGAGGGGGGGGGGAGATAGTGACAGGATTGGAGAGAGAGAGAGATGATGGAAGAGAGATGGAGGTAAGAGATAAAAGGAGAGAGAGGAAGGATGAGAGAGAGGACTTGAGAGGGAGGGATAGAGAGATGGAGTTGGAGGGGGAGAGAGGGAGGGAAGAAGAAAGAAAAATATTGTGAGAAGTGCAGAGAGAGAGGGAGTGACAAGGGAGAGGTGGAGAGAGTGTGTATGTTTAGGGGTCAGATAAATAGACAAAGAAGGAGAGATGGAGAGAAGGGGGAGAGAAAGAGAGAGAAGGGGAGAGGGAGGGATATAGTAACATAGTTGGAGAGAGAGAGATAGAGAGGGATATGGGGAAGAGAGAGGATTGGAGGGAAAAGAGAGAGAGAGAGAGAGAGAGAGAGAGAGAGAGAGGATTGGAGGGTAGAGAGAGAGAGAGAGATGATGGAAGAGAGAGGGGGGTAGGAGAGAAAGGGAGTGAGAGGAAGGATGAGAGAGAGGAGGAGATTGACATGAGAGTATTGGATGGAAAAACGAGAGAGAGAGACAGAGAGACGGGGGAAGAGAGAGGGAGGTAGGAGAGAAAGGGAGAGAGAGAAAGGACAAGAGAGTGGACTTAAGAGAGAGGAGGCGAGAGGGATGGATAGAGAGATGGAGTTGGAGGGGGAGAGATGTATGGAATAAGAAAGACATCGAGTGAGAAGTGGAGAGAGAGAAGGAGTGATAAGGAATAGATGGAGAGAGAGTGTGTATGTTTGGGTTGAGATAAAGAGACAAAGAAGGAGAGATGGAGATAAGGGGGGAGAGAAGGAGAGATGGAGGGATATAGTAACAGAGTTGGAGGGTGAAGAGAGAGAGAGGATGTGAGAGAGTGGAGAGAGGGAGGGAAAGAGAGATGGATTTGGAGGGGTATAGATAAAGGTAAGAAGAAAGACATAGAGAGAGAGAGAGAGAGATTTATAAGTAAGATAGAGAGAGAGGGAGAGAGCACAGAAGAAGGAAATAGAAATATAAGCAAGGGAGAGGGACTGAAGGGTAAGATAGATATATAGATGGAAGGTGAGGAGAGGGAAGAAGAGAGAGATGGAGAGAGGGAGGGAGTGACAAAGAAATTGATAGATATGGAGCGTAAGATTGTGTGTGTTTAGGGGGGTCAGATATAGAGACAAAGAAGGAGAGATGGAGGGAGATATAGATATAGATTGAGGAGGGAGAGAGGGAAGAATATTTCTTGCACTAGATGCATTGATTTTAGTGTATATGGTGATTTCTAATCCTATTTGATTATTTTCTCTAGATGCATTGCTTTTAGTGTAGATATTGATTTCTACCGATATTTGATTGCTTGCACTAGATGCATTGATTTCTATGTATATGATTTCTAATCCTATTTGATTGCTTGCACTAAATCCATGATTTTAGTGTAGATGGTGATTTCTAATTATATTTGATTGCTTGCACTAGATGCATTGATTTCAATGTAGATGTTGATTTCTAATTATATTTGATTGCTTTCACTAGATGCATTAATTTCAATGTAGATGATATCTAATCCTATTTGATTGTTTACACTTAATGCATTGATTTCAGTGTAGATGGTGATTTCTAATCCTACTTGATTGCTTTCACTAGAGGCATTGATTTCAGTGTAGATGTCGATTTCTAATCCTATTTGATTGCTTGCACTAAATACATTGATTTTAGTGTAGATCTTGGTTTCTAATCTTATTTGATTGCTTGCATTATATGCATTTATTTCAGTGTAGAATTTGTTTTCTAATCTTATTTGATTGCTTGGATTAGATGCATTGATTTCAGTGTAGATGTTGATTTCTGATTTGATGTAATTGGATGTATGATGGTACATTAATTTTAAAGTGATTGGATTAACAATATGCATTGATTTCAGTGTAAGCACAAAAATTTATTGACAATGTACATTGATTTTTGTGTTATAGTAATTTAACCTATTAATATTGGAGAGCAAGAGAAACAAGGTATCATGTTTACTACAACAACTCGAGCTAAATATTTAAATGGTTTACGATTTAAAATGTCATTTTCATATAATCTATATGAAAAGACGACAAAACTAACAAGGGTGAGACTAAGAATAGTAGAAGAAAATAGTTTGAGATTGATAACAATGAAGACTATTTGTAACTGACTACATTCTTATTATTCACATTTTATATCATTCAACACTATTATTGTCACTTTGTATTCAAAAAATGTATTTAATCTTTTTTCATCATTAAAGTTATTAACAATATTTATCATCTCAACGTAACTAAGAAAATATAAAATATAAAATGACTAGGTTAATCTAAGGCATATTTAGCATATTTAAAATGATTATATTAATATTTGATATATTTACATATTATTGATAAAATTAATCATATCTTCGATAAATTTTCCTTGGTCGCACACCACTGAAACCAACCTAGATCCATCTTAACTCCAGATCTATCAAGCACCGAGATGGATCAAATATCTTGAGGTGAAAACATTTCCTCAAGTTTTGCACTTAGAAAAGAGGTTCAAGATGAGGTTCAAACCTTGAGAGATTTGATCCCTCTCAGCTTTTGATAGATCCAGAGTTAAGATGGATCTAGGTTGATTTCAGTCGTCATGTGCGACCGAGGAAAATCTATCGAAGATATGATTAATTTTATCAATAATATGTAAATATATCAAATATTAATATAATCATTTTAAATATGCTAAATATGTCTTAGATTAACAAGTGTTGCATAGTAGTAAATGTCTGTCACTTAGTTTAAATTTCAATTTATCATTTTTTGTAATAAATAAAAAATTAATCTCTATAGTTTCACTTTGTAAAATTGGAAATTAATTACTCTATTTGACCAAACTAATAGCTAGTCAGCTTTTTACCAAATGCCTAATACATGTTGTAGTAGCTATAATAATACGATATATATTTCTGAAAAAAAATTAAAATAAAATGCATATGTTAAATCTAAGACTTTTGTGATCCATAATGTAGATAAATGTCTTTCAGATTAATCACATCATTAGGATTTGGTCCATGTTTCTAACCATCTAATTTGATTCATCTCGAGGACAAGGTGAGAAAGTTAGATTTTTTCACAAAATTGTATTATACATAATTTAATATTATTATTATGATTAATTAATCAAATATTTTCATCATTCAAATAATACATCCAAATATACAAGGTTAGTGAAACATGATACATTGATATTTCTCATTTACATTTAGCTAATACAATCCACTAATTTTAGTTAAACATGATTTACTAAATTTTAATTTAATAAAATTTATATTGTTCATTATTATAATATTTTCATAATATTAAAATAAATTAATATGCATTCTTCAAAAATCCAAAGTTCATTTAAAGAGTAAAAAATAACAATTTTTTGTTTACCTAAAAAAAATAAAGCATATACCCCATATTTAGTAAATTCTACTTACAAGTTTATTCTCGTACTCCACAGTAATAAAACCACAAACTTTAATTTGAGGTGAGGCTAACTTAATAACCAAGTGTTAAAATAGCATCGTGTTATTACAAAGTGTTAAATGAAAAAGAAAATTTTAAAAATTACGTTTATTTTTTTTTTGACTTTTTATACCAGAAATATAGCAATAGAGACGAGCAACTAAGCCCGGTTAGGCAGGGTCGCCATTGGGTCGACCAGTAATGTGGATGGTCATCCGAATCTTCTTCTGCAATTCGATCTGGGATCTGTTGGGTGCAATTCGATTTCAGATCTATTGCGTGGATTTACTGGGTATTATTGTTTTTTAATGAAATGAAATCTCTAGGTGTTTGTATGGTTATTAAGGATCTGATTTAACCAACATTAAATTTTAAGGGTTATCATCATACAAAAATTATAAGTCATGTTTCAATAAAAATTTTAAAATTAAAACCAAAAGCATTATAGATAATTTTTTTTTTTTTTTTTTTTTTTTTTTTTCTTAAAATAAAAAATTAATTTTCAAAATTTCATTTTGTAAAATTGAAAGTTATTTATTTTATTTAAACAAACTAATATTTATTCAATTTTTTACCAAATGCATAATACTATAACAATGTCACAAATTATTAATTTCACCATAATAATGTCGCGGATTACTTTTCTTTCTTTCTTCTTCTTCTTCTTTTTTTTTTCTTCAGAAAGAAAAAAACGCTGCATTTTATATTAGATATAAAGAAATAGTACATCACTACAAATGGATAGGCCATAGCCCATCAACTCAAGATCCACATCATCCCCCGATCGGGGTGATCATTGATCGAAGCAGGCAAGTGTAAACGCCCGCCAGGTGGAGGCTTCCGTTAATACATCATTAATTAACCATGCAGCGGTAGTACTTACCAAGATCATGGCAGCATGCGGAGGATAGTAGTTTAATGACGCATTTGGTAAGACAGCCTGTGCTATCAGGACTGAAAGGAAACATCACGGTGAGGGCAGGGTATATGCGTTGCAAGTTTGTTTATGAACTACATCATTCCACTGTGGTAGCAATTCTGAAGAGGCGCAGGAGGACGGAGGCGACCATACCCTGCACCAAACGCATTTCATTGCTGGGGTATGTATCTATCCTTCTTTTGTCTATGCTCGTTCCCGAATTCTGGGCTATGTATCGCACTAGGATAGTTTCGTTTTGTTATTTTAAACAAGGGGAAGAATGGTTTGCCTTTGTTCCTTTAAACCCAGTCGAACCCTGCTTCAGGGACCCCTGTCACCTTTAGCGTCATCCTCTTGTGTTGGCTAAGAAAAAGTCTAGGCCTTGTCTAGTTAGTAATTCAGGTGTTGGGTGGGTTGCATTTCCAATTGCGACTCGAAATGGGATGACTACCTATTTCCCCTGTTGGGTTATTCTGTCTACAGCCTATATTTCTAGTGTTATGCAACTCTGGTTCTCTTGTTTCTATCCTACTGTCACCTGTAGCAGGTGGAAGGTTGTACATGTCTTCTGCAGTCCCAGTTATAATCTGTGGGAGTTACACTCTTATGTCTGTTTTGATTGTACTCTGACTCGTTGTTGCCTGCTTGCAATTCTGAATCATAACCTCTAGCTACTTTTGTCTACTTGCTGGTTATCTTCATTTAACAAGACCCTCTGTTATTTCTGGGCCCTCTGTTTTTCTGGGTGTGGGATCACTGTTTTCTCTTTGCTCATATTGGTGGGATAAACATGTCTTATGAAATCGAAGGAAATCAGATTGACCCAAATGGTAATATCGCTGACAATGGTTATCTATTTCTTGTATCTGCTCATTCTTATGCCAGAGCTCACTTATATAAGTCAGTTCACCTCCATGGTTAAGAGGCAAACAAGAAATACCATAGCCCTTAATTTTGAGAAAGGGAAACAGACGAAGTTATAGCCTGAAGATAAACACAGGAAGAGAGGAAGGAAGACAAGACAGGAGGTTTTAAAAAACCTCTCAGAAACTTACTCCATTGGCAACTCCTCACAAGTCAGACAGGAAATTCGAGGTTGGGAACAAGAAATTCAAATCGATGAGGAAGATAACCAAGAAAAAGCAAAAATTATGGACTTCATTACAGATCCAGGCAATACTCATGGTCACTTATCACTGTTTCATCAAACAGTTCACACTTACTGGGTTGTCAAATGCCTATTAGCTAAGGTTATGTAGAGTTTTCACCCTCATCAAGAGAAGACATAACAAAAAATAGTGGATTTGTTACAAGACATTGACAATCAGCTGAAGCATATCAAAGTCACACGGTACCAGGCCACTGATCCTATCAATAGACTTGATGATCATATTAGCTGAATTGAGAAACAAATCCAACAGTTGCAACAAGTGGATATGCCAGGATCCACAGCAAAGGATCTAGCCCCGATTGAATCCTCAGATGAATAGCAGTCTTGACATGTATATAATATGCAATTTTGTTTTCTGCAAGGACATATATCACTCAATATATTTGTAGGGAATAGAGTAAATAGTTAGTTAGCTAATGAAGAAAATGGTAGAATGAAACTGTTCCAATTTTGGATGGCTTTTAACGCTCTAAGGTGGCCAACAAACCTGGTTTCCTCCGGGCAGGTTGAGGCCATAGACTGAATATTAATTTTTGTAACCTACTTTCAAAACATAAATAGAAAATAGCAAGGCACTACTAAATTGACAAAAAAAAAAAACTCAAGATCCACATCATAGAACTATATCGAATAGCTCAGCATAGAAATAACCATGGGAAATGTTCATATGTCCCATCTAATCATTGGAGGAATGGTAAAACCCCATAGCTCCACTGCATATACAGAGATATCTAAATAAAACTAAAAACAGTCTCAATCCATAGGCCCGAAAGCAGAAAAAAGATAATAGATAGGCCATCAAAAAGAGAAGGTAAATCCAGGCACAACCAACACCCGGGAGAACAAAAAAACAGGCTCACTTGGATAACAGATCGGATCAGACAGGCCCACTGTAGGATGAATTCTGCCACCATATGTCACGAAATTGAAAAAGAGATTATTCAGGCTCACTTATATCTTGGATAGGCTTGCTTGATGAAAAAACGGGAAAGAAAGAAAGAAAGATAGAAATTGTTGGAAGGAGTAGGCGAAAGTCTGCATCCATAGCATTCGAAACGTTGTATTCAGGCTCGCTTGCACGTGGACATGCTTGCTTGCTATATATATAAGAGGAAAACAAAATACCAAAAAAAAACGCATCACATAATCAGGGAATGGGAATTTTGTTGTTCCATATAACAGATCCCTCGGATTACTAATTTCAATCCACGTGTTGTCACATTAATGTGAACTCAAGAGAAGTTGAATGTTGCAAGGTGAAGTTTGGCGTACTTTCAACATAATTTATATTATTGATATTAATGTTGATTTATTATAGGAACACTAACAACTCCAATTAGTTCACTGTTTGGGTTTTACAAGCCACTGTGGCCAATGAAATGGTAAGAAACATAGTTAATTCCATTGACAAGAAACATAGCTAATTCAAGTACTTTGAGGACTTAAGTTAGAGGTCATAAATAATACATCTAATTTTATGGTGAAGGGTTATCACAAGTAAAATGTCATGAATAAGTTAGATAAGATTGCACTTAATTAAAAAATTTAATCATATTATTTTATTAAATCAATTAAATTATAAATCATAAATGAATATATTAAAAATAATAATATTAAATAAAATTTATATTATATTATATATTTTATTTTATTTTTTCAAGAATGCAGTGTAAATTATAATTTATCTTTTTATAATGCAAAATTTTTAAGTTTTTTTTTTAATATATTTTGAAATTTTTAAGTTTCAAATATCTTTCCTTAGCCTTTCTTATTGTTTGTCTTCACAGTAAGCATTTAATCAAAACCTTTGTTTTGAATTTATGAATGCGAAGGAGCACAGCTACCAAGCTCTTCAAAGTGAAATCGTACAAGTCTTCCTTAATGGTTCAAACACCTAAATCAACCAATCACTTCGTTAAAGAAATGAAATCCTTTGATTTTTATCTAAATTTATTGTCAGAGCACCCAATTCCTTCAATTTGACAGTATCAACAAGAAGTTGGTTACAAAGTCTTCCATACTGGTTATATAATCAACAAGTCTCATTCTCAATAGGTTTCAAAGCCTACAATTGTTTGTTTGCAAAAGTCCATAAAATAAAGGACCACAATGTTGGTCAATGAGATTAAAAAATAACAGCTAACGTAAATATAGTGGGAGTGAGAAAACATCACTTAAAACAATTTTACTAGGACACTAGATTTATTTGAGGTCTTATACGGATACTATATTATGATTAACATATGAATAATATGATGATTTACAATAGAGTTGAAGTTATAGTGTGTATCATCATCACATGCTTCAAAGATCACCAGAAGCAATGTTAGAAGCATGCTTCAAATATCACCAGAAGTAATGTTAGAAGGAATGACATGATGACTTACAGTATAATAGAGTTGAAGTAATAGTGTGCATCGCCATCACATGTTTCAAAGATACCAAAAGCAATGTTAGTAGGACCACACCTCCTTGCCCTTTATGATCCTCCACAATATTTGTTTCACTGTAACATAAATCTTTGCTTCATTGAAACATTCTTTATGTAGAAAATCCCAATGGAATAGCTGCCACCAGAGACGGGAATTTCTTTTCCTCAACACATAGAGTTCAACATAGTTGCGAAATTAAATATTAAGAGATTATTTTTTTGGGAATTTCTTTTCCTCAACACACAAAGTTCAACATAGTTGCGAAAATTAAATATTAAGAGAGTATCTTTTACAGAGTAGTTGCGGTCAAAATAATACATGAAATTTTGGAGAAGCATATCTCGACTAACCAAACATTACATTATATTATGATTTCAAAAGCACTAGAAGTAATTCATATGGAACAGACTAAAACAAATTGTCCAGAAGCATATAGCTACTAACCAAACATTATATTATATTATGATTTCAAAAGCACTAGAAGTAATTCATATGGAGATTGTGACTCCTTCATCAGTAAAACAAATGTTCTTATTTACATTCACTAGGGTTGCAAAGTAAGTTCTTATTTACATTCACCAGGGTTGCAGAGTAACATACAGTAAAACCTTGCAACTGTTGTTTTCATGCGCCACCAAAATTCTCTCCACGATTTTCTCCCATTGTCTTTACATCCGCCAAAATTCAATCAACCTATTCTTGCTTGTTAATTCAAAACATATATATCTAAGACATTAATACTTGACAGAAAAAATTTAATACCCAGTATGGGGTAACATCATTTTTGAACTTGTAGAGGTTGTGTGGAGTAAATAACACTAGTGAATAAATGTTTTCCCATACACTTTTACTAACCATGCTTTAAATTTCTATTTGACTTTTAATTATTTATTATGTTGCCGAATGGGAATAAATGTCAAAAGTTTGCCCATATGATTTTACTAACCATGCTTCAAATTTCTATTTGAATTTTAATTATTTAATCTTTTTCGGAATGGGTGATTGTCCTCCTATTCAAAACTTCATTTAACCCATGTCCTTGCCTACAAACTCAATCTGCAACCTACAAAACATTTATTGAGGTATGGTTTTTGTCAGAAAATTAAACGCGACGGTTGAGATTAATTTTCCAACACTCCCTCTTAATCACAACTGCTGTCATTGACCATTCCCAAACAATATTTGAGACAAACAAAATTTCCATGTGCCAATGGCTTTGTGAAGATGTCTGCAAGTTGTTCTTCTCACCTGCAGTGTTGCAACACAATCTTACCATTGTTAACTAATTCTCTTATGAAATGCAACACAATCTCACCATTGTTAACTAATTCTCTAATGAAATGATATTTAGCATCAATGTTCTTTGTCCTCTTGTGAAAAATAGAATTCTTTGATAGTGAAATTGTTGAACCGTCATCACAGAAAATAGTTGTTTTTCCCTCTTGTTCATGACATAAATCCCGCAACATCCTTCTCATCCAAAATACTTGAAATGCTGCTGTTGTTGCGATGACATATTCAGCTTCTGTTGTTAACAATGACACTATTTGTTGCTTCTTGGAAGCCCATGAAATGGATCCCAAACCCAAATGAAAAACATATCCTAACGTGCTCTTTCTGTCATTAACAATTCCTATCCAGTCACTATTAATGTAACCAACCAACCTAAAATCATCTATTTCGGTGTACAAAATGCTAATACTCTTTTTTCCCATTGACATACTATAACATCCTTTTGGTTGCTTGCCACTATGTCTCCTTGGGTGTCTCCATGAACCTCGACACTAAACTCATTGTATACATTATATCTGGCCTAGTTGCGTTCAAATACATTAGGTTGCCCACAATACTTTTGTATAATGTTGGATTGACATTGTTGCTGCAATCATCTTTGCTCAACTTCAACCTCATGACAGTTGGAGTTGGTGTTGGATTGATGTTCTGCATATTAAAACTCTCCAAAATTTCTACTACATATCTTGCTTGGGAAATGAAAGTACTATTTTCTGTTTGATTCACTTCTATGCCCAAAAAATATCTTAACAATCCCAAGTCAGTCATTTCAAACTCACGTTTCATGACATCTTTGAAATCAACGATGACAAAATCATCACTCCCTGTAAAAATCAAATCATCCACATACAAAAAAACAATAAGAAGCTTACTGTCAGTTTCTTTGATGTAGAGAGTAGGCTCACTGTCACATTTGTCAAACCCATTGTCCAACAAGTAAGCATCTATCCTGCTATACCATGCACGTGGTGCTTGTTTCTGCCCATAAAGAGATTTTCACAACCTACACACCTTGTCTTCTTGGCCTTCTATCTCATAACCAAGAGGTTGTGCAACATATACCTCCTCTTTCAACACTCCATTCAAGAACGTTGATTTTGCGTCCATTTGATACACTTTCCATTTATGTTGCACTGTTATTGACAACATTGTATGCATTGTCTCCATCCTCGCGACTGGAACAAATGTCTCCGCATAATCTCTTCCATGTTGCTGCTTGTATCTTTTAACAACTAGCCTTGCTTTATGTCTTTCAATCTTTCCTTCAATGTTTCTCTTGGTCTTATAGACCCACTTCACTCCAATGAGTTATTTTCCTTGCGGAAGGTTCACTAGCTCCCATGTGTCATTCTTTTCTATCTCTCCTATTTCTTCATCCATTGTCGCAACCCATTTCTCTTCTTTGACTGCATCCTCAAAATGTATTGGGTCATCTGCATGACAAAATTATCCAAATAAAGAATTCAAACTAGCGCTACTATCAACTTCATTTTTCTCATAAATTTCATTTAAATTTTTGAATTTTTGTCCTCTTATGGTTGTGGAAGATGGGCTTGACATGCCACTTAGTTTTGCGATTGAAGTAGATGGCATTGTTGATCTTTGTGGTGTGCTTGGAGAAACACTTGCTTGGTTGTCCAATGATGTCCTAGTATTTGTTGATGGTGTCACTTGGTGACTTCTTTGTTGAGCTTGTGTAGGTGTAGGGGGCCTCACCGTTGAGGAATTACTTGTTGCAGTCAATTCCTCTTTGTATTCATGTGGTATACATGTCTTCACATTGATTTTCTTCTCTAAACTTCCACCCCATGCTTCATCTTCTATGAACTGAACATCTCTGCTGATTATGACTTTCTTGATTGATGGATTGTAGAGTTGATATGCCTTGGATTCATCACTATATCCAACAAATATAAATTTCTCCCCCTTGTTGTCCAACTTCTTCCTCAACTCATCCAGGACATGTGCATATGCCACACATCCAAACACTCTCATGTGAGTGACATTATGCTTCCTTCCACTCCATGCCTCTTCAAGAACCATGTTATTGACACTTTTGGTTGGACACCTATTAATGATATATGTTGCACAAGCGACAACTTCAGCCCAATAATCATTTGGAAAATTCTTTACCTTCAACAGACTCCTTTCCATTTCCATAATGGTCCTATTCTTCCTTTCCGCAACACCATTTTGTTGAGGTGTATACCTTGTTGTAAATTGCTTGTGAATTCCATGCTCCCTGCAAAAACATAGGAAGTCATTTGTGATGTATTCACCACCTCTGTCAGTCCTAAAAAATTTGATGTAGTGTCCACTTTGCTTCTCAACAAGATCTTTGTATTGGTGTAAGCGCTCAAACACTTCACTTTTCTGTTTTAGGAAATAAACCCATGTCTTCCTTGTATAATCATCTACGAAAGTCAAAATATAATAGCTTCCACCAATAGATGGTGTCTGCATTGGTCCACATAAATTTGAATGGAAAATCTCCAAGGGTGCCTTTGCCCTTATTGACTTTCTGATAGAAATGATTCTCTAGGTTGTTTTCCCAAGATGCATCCTTCACATTGGTTGTTCGGTTTTTCTATGAGAGGAATTCCTTTCACCATGCATTTCCTATGCAACAAATTCAAACCTCCAAAGTTGAGATGACATAATCTCAAATTCCATAACCAATTTTCATCTTTGACCTTTGCTTGAAAGTCTACTTGTGTGACAGCTGCAACATTTCTTTCATTCTCTTGTGAATTCATTGATAGTTGGGCTTGAGCACCTTCTTCCTTCAAATCTGATTTTAGCTTGAGAGAAAACATTGTATTGTTTTTCATATGAACTTTTGCAATCAATTGTCTACTTGGAGACTTATCCAAAATTGTGCACACATCATTCTTGAAAAATACATTGTAGCCCTTTTGCATGATTTGTCCAATGCTTGTGAGGTTATGCTTCAAACCAAGGACAAAGTAAACATATGAAATGTATTTCTTCTCTCCCTTCTTTGTTATAATATTGACTCTTCCTTTTCCCATGACAAAGACTTTACTATCAATCCCTAATGTCACTTCAAATTTCACACTTTCATCTAGATTTGAAAAAATTTGTATGTTCCCAATCATGTGGTTTCTACACCTTGAATCTAGAAACCATACATCTCCTTGTTTTTCTTGTGCTATAATACAAGCTAAAAACATGTTATCATGGTTCTAATTTTCCTTTATGAAATTTGCACTTGGTTTGTTACTTATGTCATATTGATTCTTTCTACATTCATTTGCATAATGACCATACATTGAACTTGAGATTTATCATACCTCTAACCTTGTGATTGATTTTGGCTTGAGCCTTGACTTGAATTTTGATTGCTGCCCCTTCCACTTGAGCTTGAAGGGTTGCTTCTTCCACCTCTGTGTGGGATTCTTCCTCTTCCTCTATAATTTGTTCTTCCTCAACCTCTGCCTTGACCAAATGAAACTTGTGTCTTGAAGGCATGCTCCAATGAAGAGTTTGTTCCTCTGTTCAATCTGTGTTCATGAGAAATCTGTGATGCATGAACCTCATCCACTGAAAATTTTGAGAGATCCTTTGTCTCTTCTATTGCCACAACAATGGCATCAAATCTTGTTGGCAAACTTCTCAAAAATTTATCAATGATTCTCCTTTCCTCAAGTGTCTCACCATGAGACCTTATTTGAGTAACCAACCCAATTACATGTGTAAAAAATGAGTCTACATTCTCAGACTCTTTCATACAAATTGTCTCAAAATCTCTTCTCAACATTTGTAATTTTGTTGTCTTCACCTTTGCCATGCCTTGGTAGGCTGTCTAGAGGGTATCCCATGCTTGCTTGGACTTCGTTGCTGCTGCAACCTTTGGGAAAATAATTTCATGCACTGACTGGATAATATAGAAGAGGGATTTTGAGTCCTTCCTGTTATCTCTCAACACATCATTTTATGCTTGTGTCAAAGCATTGTATGCTACTACATCTGCTGGTTCTTGGAAACCATTCTCCACCAATTCCCAAATATCTTAAAAAGAAAACAAAGGCTTCATTGTAATAGCCCAATAGTCATAATTTTTTCGATTAAAATGAGGTATTTGTGGATTATTCAAGCTTGTTGATGTCATTTTTACTGTGTAAAAAAAAGACTTTCTCACTGTGTAAAAACTTTCTCCTTGCTGGTGAAGATGCTCCACAAAAAATTTCAGAACACCTTTTAACTCTGCAGTAAAAGCACTTGGGGTAATAAACTTTAAACCAGCTCTGCTACCATGTTAAACAATTTGAGACAGGGAAATTTATTTTCCTCAACACACATAACTCACACAGAGTTGAGGATAGGTCTTAAACAAGACAACATAGTTGCAGAAATTAAATATAAAGAGAATCCCTTTTAATTTCTTTTCCGAAACACATAGAATTCACACAGAGTTACGAAGAGGTCTTAAACAAGACAACATAGTTGGGGAAATTAAATATTAAGAGACTCCCTTTTAATAGAGAGTGGTGGATAGTTCATGCTAAGATTGATTTTTAGCTAGACTTCCTTTGCGGTAGCTGTCTGAAGCAAGTTCAGGGAACGCTCTTCGATCCCTATCCAGTACACTGGCGAAGAGCCCAAATCTCCTCCAAGATCTTCGGCAACGAGGCATCAAGCTGGCTCAGAAAGTAGGACGACCGGGGGCCCCTGGAGCCCCCACCTTCAAGCAAGTTATCATAGACAAGGGTAAGAACAAGATTGAGGGTTTGAAGATCCCTGGATCTTCAGAAACCAGAAATCGCACCGACACTGATGAGCTGCTCTCAGGCGACTGTACATATGATATGGCGGATGACACAACTAGAAAATAAGAAATACGCATGGAACAACCCTCGCCGGGGGTGGATCCGCAAAGAAAAGCAGCAGATCTGAGCAATACTGCGCATCGCGGCTCTGATCTGAGTTGATCTAGGGATTCTGGGGAAAATAGCGGCCACCCGAAGCATCAAGGTCGATGTAAACCAAAGGCTCTCGACAGCCTTAGGGTTATCATTACTGACCCAGATCTGCAAGATTACCGGGACCATATGTCTGTTTATGCGGTAATTTGCAAATTCATGGGATTTTGGCCTAGTGAAAAAGCCCTCTGTCAATGGATTAAGCAAGTCTGGAAACCACGAGGAGAAGTACAGCTTCGCTTGGGGGCCAAAGGCTTCTTCACAGTTGTTTTTACAAATCTGGAGGATAAGGATCAGATCTTTGAAGGGGGCCCTTGTTTTTACGCTTCCGCAGGCCTCTACATGCGACCCTGGAAACCCAACTTCGCACCCGAACAGGAAACTTTTACTCAAGTGCCAGTCTGGATCAGAATTTTCTCTCTGCCAATAGATTACTGGAGACCAACAGCGTTGGAACAGATTGGCAACACCTTGGGTAATTTTGTCCGTGCTTCTGAAGCCACTCTTCAAAAAAGGTACACGTCTTATGCCCGCATCTGCGTTGAAATGGATGTCTCCGGACCCCTGCACGAGGGGCTATGGTTAGATTATAGAGATGAGACCTACTTTCAAACTATTGACTATGAGCAGATACCCTTCAGATGCCGGAAATTTCATGAGCATGGGCATTTAATTAGAGAATTCCCTCAAAACAAAATGGAGGAAAATCCCAAGGGGAAACCCTCCTCGCCTCGGATGGATTCATCCGACCCACAGGCAGGCACCGAGCCAACCGCAGAAACCCTCCTAAAACGGCGGAGCCAAACACTGGCACAACAAATTCATTTGAAATATTAGGAGAGGAATCGCAGTCTGAAAAGGCAGAACAAATCCTAGTAGCGAAGCCAGCAGAGGAGCTAGATGACCAGGCAAAAGATGCCTTCAAATCGGCAGATCTCAGCTCAGCTAATTTAGAAGACAAAGGTCAGGAAGAGGATGAGGATATGGTCCTAAGTGAACAAGGCACGGAGGACCTGGAATTAGGTGAGATCTTGGAGAAAGAAGGATTAGATCTCAATTCAATAGTGGAACAATGGAAACAGAAAGGACTTGACAAAATACCAGAAGAAGAAATTAATCGGGTTAACCACGTATTCCTAACCAGACAGGATGCAGCATCAAAGGGAATAAAGCGAGGTCGAGGAGCAACCAAGGGCTTGGGTATCAAATCACAAACTCTACACCACACACAAGCCAGCAGCCAGCACAAGAAGAAACGAGGAAGAAGATACGACAAAGATGCTCTTCTTGAATTGGGTCAGATGTTAATAAATTCGGGAAAGATGAAAGCCCTTGAGGCTTTCTCCTTCTCATCTTAAACCATCGTTAACAATGCAAGTCCTCTCCTGGAATGCAAGAGGACTGGGTAGCCTTAGGAAACAGAGGCTCCTGAAAAAGAAAATCATGCAAGAAAAACCGGACATGGTATTCCTCCAGGAAACCAAATGCACAAATCAGAAACTAGCTGAGATGATTAAGCGTCTGGGAAAACATCTCGAGCATCTAGCTGTTGAAGGAACTGGAATGAGTGGAGGCCTAGCCATTCTCTGGAGCCCGAACATCTATCATCTCATTAATGCTGAAGCCTCAAAAAACTTTATGGCCTTGCAAATGCAGATTGTAGGGGAAAAAGGCACTTTATTATTTGCCAATATCTACAGCCCTCAGCGTCTGGAAGATAAAATATTGTTGCTCCGTCATCTAACCAATCTGCATCAAAGGCACAACACCTCCCAGGCCATCTATGGCGGTGACTTCAATATGATAACCTCTCTCGAGGAAAAGAAGGGGGGCACCAGAGCTCTCAACAACGATGCCCTGGCCTTTAATTCCTTCATTCAGAAGTCAACTTGGTAGATATCAAGCCTCGCAGTGGCTTATTCACCTGGACCAAAAAAAGAGGGGGAGACAGGCTTATAGCTTCCAGACTGGATCGCTTTCTAGTCTCTGAGAGCCTTCTCCTCGAAGGGAACATCATTAGTTCTGATATCCTCGCTTCCGGGGGATCGGACCACTGGCCCATCTCTCTGCAAGCCTCGATTTCAGGCACCCCCAAGAACATGCCTTTCCGCTTTGAGAGGTTCTGGTTAAATCACAAGGACTTTCTCCGCAACATTAAAACCTGGTGGAAAGAACCCCTGCATATAGAAGGAACGAAAATGTTCAAATTACAAGCAAGGCTCAAGTTCATTAAGGCGCAGTTAAAAACTTGGAACCGAGAGGTCTTTGGCAATATTTTTGCAGACAAACACCAACTGGAGCAACAATTGGAAGAGATCCATAATAATTGGATTCAGGGCAGCATTTCACAGGAGTCGATCAACATGGAAAGGGAACTCATGAAGAAATGGAATGAACGATGTGAGCAGGAAGAAATTCTTTGGAAGCAAAAATCGCGCAATCAGTGGCTGAAGGAAGGCGAGAGGAACACTAAGTTCTTCCACAGGTCAGCTATGGACTATCGATGTAATAACAGAATCACCAGAATTCAAGGAGAGCATGGAGCTGTTTTTAACTCGCACCAGGACATTTCCTATCAACTTCGAAATCATTTCGAATTAATTGCCACTAAACCGAACTTCGATCGACAGGAGGCCATTGCCAAAGTAATCTCCACCATACCCAACCTCATCACAGAAGAGCAAAACAAAGCCCTGGAACGATCTGTCTCCCTCCAGGAAGTGGAGGTAGCAGTCAAAGAAATGGCCAATGAGAAAGCGCCAGGGCTGGATGGCTTCACCGTGGATTTCTTTAAGGCCTGCTGGGACGTTGTGAAAGAAGACATTTGGGAGGTGGTGGAAGACTCTCGAACCTCTTCTTCCATTCTGAAGTCCCTGAACTCCACGTTCATTGCACTAATTCCCAAGGAAGTGGATGCCTGCACTCCTTCCAAGTTTAGGCCCATTGCGCTTTGCAATGTGGTGTACAAAATCATCTCGAAAGTCATAGCAAATCGTTTAAATCCTATTCTCCCTCAAATAATCTCCGAGGAACAATCAGGTTATGTGGAGGGGCAACAAATCATGGACAATATTCTGCTAGCTCATGAGATGATTCACACGCTGCAGACGCTCAAAAAAGCTGGCATGATAATTCAATTGGACCTCTCAAAGGCGTATGACAAAGTAAGTTGGGATTATATGGAAGCTGTACTCAAAGCGTTTGGCTTCAGCACCCGATGGATCACCTGGATCCTAGCTCTAATCAAATCGCCCAGTCACTCGATTTTAATCAATGGAGCCCCCTCTCAACCCTTTTACCCTTCAAGGGGCATCAGGCAGGGGGACCCTATTTCACCTTTCCTCTTTGTCATTCTTATGGAAGGCCTAAGCTGAATCATTAAGTCAGCCAAGGAGAACAACCTTATAAGAGGTCTGCAGCCGTTAAGCAATTTTCCGGCCACCACACATCAACAGTTTGTGGATGACACTATGTTGCATGGTACCCCCACTGTTAAAGAAGCAAAAGGTTTTAAGCACCTTCTAAATCTGTTTAGTCAGGCCTCGGGTATGGATTTTAACTTTGAGAAATCCTCGGTGTTCTTTTTTAACACCCATCTAGCGGTTCAAAGGCACTTAACTGATATCCTTGGTTTTAAAAGAAGCACTCTCCCATCCAAGTATCTGGGTATTCCTCTCACGGGCAAACCTTGGCAAAAATGTCACTGGGAGAAGCTCATCACCAAGCTAGCTGATAGGTGCAATCACTGGACCAATCGGGTCCTCAATCTGGCTGGTCGACTGGTCATGACCAAGGCAATCCTCCAAGCTATTCCTCACTACCTGCTATCGATTCTCCCAGCTCCTCAGGGCATCCTTCAGAAAATCAGGACCATCCAACGAAACTTTCTCTGGTCGGGCAACTCCAGGAAGCAGAAATGGGCGCTTGCAGCATGGGATAAACTCTGCAGGCCCAAAAGCTTTGGAGGGATAGGGTTGCAGGATCCAGGAACAATCAACAAGGCCTGCGGTGCCAAACTGTGGTGGAGATGGATTTCAGAGCCGCACACCCCATGGGCATGACTCTGGAAAGCTAAATATGCGGCGCAATGGCAACAAGAGGAGCTGGTCAGAATAACCAACGTCCCTGCAGGCTCTCCTATCTGGAACATGGCCCGAGCCAACAGGCATATTATTAAAGATCACTGTTTCTGGGAGATCAGAAATGGGCACAATGCTCTTTTCTGGGAGGATGCTTGGCAACAGCTCCCGAAAATTGAATCTCCTCATCTACAACCTCTGCAGCAATGGTTTTAGAACAATGATAAACTAAAAGTTCATCATTACTGGGCTTCCAGCACGGAGCCACAACAATGGAGAAGTTGGAATCCAACTCCCCCCCCTTCTGATGAACTCTTGAAGAATCTTCTCAACACCCTCAACACCATCCTCAGGCAGAGAGTAATAAGAGAAATGCAAGGACTGGACATCCTTCGCTGGGGCAAGCTCACAGGAGGCTCCTTCAACCTAAAGGAAGCTCGTTACTATTTGGAAAATAGAGATGAACGTGACAAGGTGGCCTGGTATGACAATGTCTAGGCTGGAAGTCTATGGCCCAAAATTAAGACGTTTTTATGGCTCATTCAAAACAGGAAGGTCCTAACCTGGGAAAATCTTACAAAGAGAGGGTTCATAAGACCCTCTCAATGCCCCATGTGTGAGCAACAGGAGGAAACCATCAATCATATTTTCAATGATTGTGTCTGGACAAGCAATCTATGGGACTAGCTTCAAGGCATATTCCGCCAGTCGGACAGACAGTGAAACTCCGTCCACGACACTATAACCAACTGGCGTTCACACTAATCTAACAACACCATGGTAAATACTCTGTGGAGAAACAGTCCAGGATTCCTAATCTGGAATGTCTGGAAAGAAAGAAACAATCGTATTTTTCAAAAGCACAGTATTCGGCAAATCGATGAATTAAAAATTATCATTATGCAGGGGTTAACAGAAACAACTCGCACCTGGTGCAAAGAAGAGAAGGCTGAAACGTTATCTCCCAACGACCGTAGAATTCTAGGTATCTTTGGGCTCGTCGACACGGCTGAATACCTCTTGAAGGAAATTGCCCTCCGACCTGCTCCTCCTCCTGCAGTATGGCAATGTCCGCCCCAAGGATACTGTAAGTTTAATTTCGATGGCGCCTCGAGAGGAAACCCAGGCCCAGTTGGCGTAGGAGGTGTTCTACGAGACAATACAGGAGACATTATACACATCCTGAGCAGGAATTTGGGTGAAACTACAAATAACGATGCCGAATTCACGGCCTTAGAACAAGGGTTGCGACTCTTAATTCGACTTGGCAAAGGCCTGGCCATTGTGGAAGGCGAATCCCAACTAGCCATAACCACACTCAAGAGAATCCAGCATGGAACGAAGCCGAGTAAAGTAGTAAAGCACTGGAGGCTAGCTACGGTCACGGAGGTCATTGCACAGCACCTGGCCTCACTCAGCAGTATCATAATTCAATCTGTGTGAAGGAAGGCCAACTCCCTCGCGGACCACCTCGCGAACTATGCTGTTGACAACCCGACAAACGCCTTGGAAACGTGTTGGCAGGATCTTACGAATGAAAATCTTCGGGATCAATGCTACACCATCTCAAGGCAAGATTTAAATACCGGTACTTCTGTAGGACGGACGACAGATCATCCTTCATCAGCAGATCAAGAGTAATGGTTTGTTGATTGAGCACGTCAAGTGGCACAGACCGAAACGGATGACGAGACACCCTTGGGCTCAACGATCCTTAATGAGGGGGAACGATAGCAAAGGAAAGCGCATTACCAAACGGATTAAGTGGAGATTTCCAGCGTGCGAAGGGTCGGATCGTAGGACGGAAATCTCCGATCATCAACCCAGCTTTGGCGAAAGGACCAATTGGCAACTTGCCCTGCATCATGGCCTTAAATGGAAACTCAGAAACATTCATCACCTCGACTCCTACCTCTTTATTAATACAACTGCTCGCCCTTTCATTCTCATTCTTATCTTCGAAAAGCGGCCTCTCTGCTCAAAGTCAAAGTTAGGGTCCCGTTTTCTGAGCGATATCTCTGTTATTACAGACCCAGACTCCATGGCTGATCTTAATTTACGTAGCATTAAAGCCTCACAGACCCTCAAGAGGGCCAAGGACAGCTATGAAGCCTCCGTTTCTAAACGAGGCAAGCAAACGATCGAGGTTTTGGAAGAGGAAGTGGAACTTGCTCGGGCAAAGACGGATGACGACACCATTAGTGAAGAAGTCGACTGGCTAGTCGATCCGGGTACTCCATCCACGCGGCAAACACAGTTTCTGCAAACCCAAGTTGTGGCTTGGCAAGTGAAAACAATGCTGGCAAAGGCGATAGCCATGCAGGGAGCAGCGGTAAAACATTTGCTGCCACTTCCATGGCGTCAGCACGGAACACAGCTCGCCTTGAAAAATTGGAAGTTGCTTTCAACTCTTTAGCAGAGGAACTCCGCCAGCATGGCAAGGCTTTGGAGAATTTCATCCGACGATTCGAGATATACCTCCGCCATATCCTCCACGTCTCCATCGAAATTCCTACTGACGACTTGCAAACCACTGTTATCAAATGCTTCAAGCCCCGGGCTCCAGCGACAAGCGGTGAAGGCGCGAATCCAGGCAAAGTGGGACACTCCGGAGCTTCCACTCATACTCTCTAATGGTTCAGCAGTTTCTGTATGTGTTTTTCGACTGGTCTACCTATTTCTTTCTACTTCTGTACTTTTGTTGGTTTCCCGTAGTAATCGGCTTGTAAAAGGCCACTCTGGCCGTCATCACAGTTTTGTTCTGGTTTTTCTTCATGGGAAACCCTGCATGGTAGCCAGGATGTTTTGTCTAAGGGCTAATGCGGTTCTAAGTCTGGCTAGTTACAACCCAGTCATTCTAAGTCCTTTGTAAGCTCGAAAAGAAGCAGGCCATTGTTATGTCAAAGCCATAAGTCTTCGAGCCTCTGTGCTGTCCTGTAATCTCTGTTTATATTATAATATAATGATCCTGACTTACAAAAAAAAATAGAGAGTGGTGGAGATTAAAATTGTAACTATAGTGGAGAAAATAAACTTTAAATATTAAGAGACTGTATTTTAATATAGAGTGGATTAAAATCACAACTATAGTGGAACAAATAAACTTCAAACAAATTCAGTCACAGTGAAATAGAGAACAGAGTAGTTGGGGTAAAAATAATACGTGAAATTTTCCAAAAGAATATAGCTACATCATATATCGACTAAACAAACATTATATTATGATTTCAAAAGCACTAAAACTAATTCATATGGAGATTGTCACTTCTTCACCAGTAAAACAACTGTTGATTTACATTCACTAATATGGGCGAACATCATTTCTGAACACTTGCATAATAAATTTTTTCCCATACCCTTTTACTAACCATGCTTTAAATTTCTATTTGACTTTTAATTATTTAATTTGTTGTGGAATGGGTGATTTTAATTCTATTGAGATCTTCATTTAACCCATGTCCTTTCCTGCAAACTCAATCCACAACCTGCAAAACATTTACTAAGGTATGGTTGTTGGCGAGAAGTCAGGTCTCGCGGACAGGACCCAGGTTCAAGAGTTGTGGCCAACAAAGGGGTCCAGTGTAGTCTAGGAACACGCCGGCATTTTCACCCTGCTCTGGAGAGCAGTGAGTCTCACCCGAGGCGTGCCGCAACCACATGCAAAAGGGGATGAGATCAATGGCAAGGGACAAACCCGCAACTAAAGAAAGACAGTGCATCCATTCATATACAAAGTTATATGTGCAAGATCACTTAACATGCATTCAGACATTCATAATTAAAATTTTAAACTAGCATAAACGCATTACATGCACATGAACATCCTATAGAGACAGCAACCTTCCATTGTATTAATCTCTGGGCTCAATACATGATTACATGGCATTCTCTCTGATAGCTCTCAAAGCTGATACAGATGAATCTCCGAACAGAGAGGTAGAATAGAAGATGGGAAACCATATGAAGAGCAAGCCTGAATCCTCTGCAGCTGCTCTGTGCATCTTTTCTATCTCGAGCCTCGCAACCTCTTCAGCATCTATTCGACTCTCTTCTTCTCGGCCGGGTGACTGTTATTTATTCACACGCTCTCATGACTATCAGCTCTTCTGTGTCTTCACTTCGGCTTCTCCCAGCTTTTCTCCTGATGTCTGCGTGTTCCACTTTCTGTTTTCTACTGTGTTTCCTTCATCTGCACTTGTCTCTGTTCTATCTCCAGCTATCGAGTGCTTTCGCGCCGCCTTGGTAGCTCCGCGACTCCTGGTAGTTGCGGCGCGGTCGCAGTTGCCATGTGTATTTATTCCGCAACTCAAAAAGGGTCAACGTTCAAAATGTCTTAGCCAATATTCAAAACTTAAACAAAAACAAGGGCCCCAACAGGCCCCGACCACAATTCCTTAACTCGTCCGCGAGTCAATCACAAATAACAGTTTCTACTTCCATTGCCCCACTGGCACCCGTGCTCTGCTCTGCTGTGCCTTCACCCTGCGCCCTTTCCTGCTGTGCTCCGCCATCTGGTTGTGCAAACAAGGGCCCCAACTCCGGGACCCGGCGGAGCGCTGTATCTCTAAGCTCAGTGAAGGCCGCTGCCGCTTGCTGCCATTCCTGCATAAGCAAGTCGGCTTCTTGAGAGATCCGGGTGGCGGCGGCTTCGTCTATCATCGTTGTGTTAGCCCCGAAGAGCGTGGCAAGTTGGGCTTCGGCCTTGGCATCCAGTTGTTGCATGGAGTCAGCATTGGCGCGAAGGGGCGGACGAATCTCCCGGATGACGTGTTTGGCCGCTGCCGATTCGGCCTCAGTCTGTTGCATGTGAAGTTCCAGCTCGTCCGACTGGGCGTAGAGCTGATCCAACCTTGCTGGGTCCGTGGTTGCCTAAATGTCGCGGGAGATTTGTTGCAACTGGGCAGCGAGAGGCTACGTCTTGACAGTTAACGCGAGTGAGCACTCCTGCAAACTGCGCAGAAGGGCGGAAGCCGAAGCTGCAGTGGAATGGAGAGTTGCGTGCATACTAACTGCCTTCGTCTGCTTGGCAGTTACCTGTGCTGAATGGACACTTGGTGGATCTGGAAGGGTAGGCCGTGCGGCTAACGCCGCTTGGAGTTCCTGGTTCTCCCTGCAAACAATAGTGAAAACTTCCCTTAGGTGGTGAGCCTGTAGTGCTATACTATCCTCCTCTATACTGGCAGGAAGTGGGGCATAGTGAACCCTTGCAGCGGGCCATACGCTGGAGAGCGCCTGAGTAGCAATGTTGGCCTGCTCCTGGAGGTTGGTCTTCTCTCGCAGCAGCTGATTGCGCTGTTCAGTAAGCGCCGTGATCTGATTCCGCTGCTCGGTGCACTGCTGCTGTAGCCCTGTGTGAATCTGCTCGGCCTTGAGGGCCGCCCGCTGAATGAGCAGGTACAGCTATGCTGGACTCCATGGTTCTGCATTGGGCGTGCTGGGAGTGCCCTGATCCGGCACCCTCTCCTGCGAAGGTTGGTTGCTGGCCGCTGGTCGGCTGGAAGTTGCTGGAGGATGGACCGGCGTCTGCTGCTGCACTGAAGTGGCCATCTCGGACTCCGACCGGTCTTGCTGCGTGGTCTGCTCTGGGGGAGGGGCAGCCGAATCAGACTCCCCATTCGTGAACCTGGTAGATATAGTAGCAGGAGGATCCTGGGCCATGGCCACGGGGTCAACCGGTGGTACCACGGCTGCAGTATTGGAGGTGACTGCCACCCCGTGGTCACCGCCGAAAAGTTCCCGAATCAACGAATCTGACACAGTGACTGATGAGTTGGATGGATTGGGGGAGGTGGCAGGTGGTCGGCCGGTGGGAGCGGTGGACGGAGTGAAAGAAGTGGGAGGGAGGCGAAGGTTGAGGAACTCTACCGGATCGATCAGAGGTTCCTTCGGAATCAAAGTTGCTGTGGGCGGAGTGGCTGGTGGATCATCGTCAGTGAGATCCACCACGGGTTCTGTGACAGCAATGCGGGCCCTCTTGGATGGAGGTGGGTCTGAGGAATCGGGTTCGGGGCCCGGTTCACCCATTGGTGTGAGGAGGGGGGTGGCAGAAGTGAACAAGTTAGTGGGAATGGGAGAAATGAGGGGGGCGGTATTGGAGGGAACACGAGACCGACTAATATGAAATTCAGCAAAAGAGGGAAATATAGGGGCACCACTTGAAGCAACTTGGGTGGCCACGTTAAGTCTTCGTACCTGGTCATTGAGGTGCTCGACGATCGGGACCAGCGCTTCAGGCAGATCCGCTGCGGTCTCAGCTGCATCTTGTGGGGGGTCTGCCGCAACCTGTGAGGACCCCGCTGCGCCGGTCGCGGCAGGCTGCTGTGCCGGCAGCATCCCCGCAAAGTTATAGCTGGTGACCCCGTCCTGGACATGCCTGACGACTCCCGGCCACGCAGAAACCTCCCGATGAAAGATGTCGTCAGTCAACTGGAACCTGAGGGGCACCATGTGAAAGGTGGTGTCCGGCACGCAAGTTGGCTGGAGGAAGGTGTGCCTATGGCTGACCCCAAACCACACCTGCTCACTGTACTCATCCAACAAGTGCCTGGGCACCCGTTGCTGGTTGGCCACAACATCGGTCATCATACCGTACCACGCCCGGAACGCTGCCGCGTTCACCTGTTTGGTGCTGGGATCCATGGACACCTGCCAGGGGGTGTATTTCATCGCAAGAGGCTGGCTTATGGTCGTCTCCGCCGGCTGCCGGATAGGAGGAAGGTGCCATTTCCACATGGCGAAGGCTAAGATCAAGTAGCCGTAAATGAAACTGGTGGTCCGCTTGTAGTTGTCCTCGCAGGCCGCGAAGAGTTCCTTCAGCACGAAAGAGCACCAATTCAACTTGGCACCCCGGGTGCAGTGCTCTGCAATGGAAATTGTGTCCAGGGTGCATTCTCCCTTCGTGTAGTGGCGCATCGTCTTGCTAGCGATCAGGTAGCAAGCGAACCGGATTTCTGGTTGGTTGATCAAGTCAATTTTGGCACCTTTGCCACCGCGGCGAGTGCCATACTTGGTGTACAAGTCGGAGTCACCCGACTTCCGGGCGCGCTTGAAGGACGTCTGGCCAGCAGCGGAGACATCTGCACCGTTTAGAGATAGCCCTGTAAGCCGATGAATGTCTTCGGCATGGATTGGAATTTCTTCGTTGAGCCACAGGGACCCGTTCTGTATCCGACTAAGAATGAACCGGGTGCATTGCAGAGCTGACCCCGTAGTTCCGAAAACTGGAAGGGTCCTCAAATGCATCAAGGACGACTGCTAGAGGCCCCAGAATTCTGGTCGCATGCGACTGTTGGAGCTGCTGCCTGGCGTATAATGGTGCTCCATGTAAACCTGCCAATGGAGGTGGGGGAATTCCGCAGGGTCGGACAGGTTTGCGTCCATACATGCGGCATTGTCATACTTGCCAACGAGCGAATCTACGCGGTGAATTCGGCTGTCCAGTACTGGTTCGGGGACGGAGAGGAGAGCTCTCGGCATCTTGGTGCGGCGCTGGTAGACTTGGAGGATTCGTCTGGAGTTTCCTTCTGAGTGCGGGGTGCTTCGATGCTGCAAATGCTCTGGAGACGCTGCAACTTCCAAATTGAACTGGCCCGTCATTCTCGTGCTGTAGATCTTCATGCAAATTATGACATCCGCTGGCACGCGCGGAGTTGATGAGACTCCATAACGGAAATTAATTCTTGTTATCCTTTGAGGCTGCGATAATCGTGCGATCCATCGCGTGCCTGTATGTAATCTGACAGTTGCTGATGGCGTCATGGGAAGATGGGCGGACTCGACGGCTGAGGGAACTGCAGGTGATGGAAAATGATTATGGTACGATTACTGTCTATTATGGTAATTTATGAAAAAATCTGAGCGATCCTACGGACTGACAATAGGACTGACGGAAATGACCTGGACTGACACTGGCACGGGGATGGGTCCTACACGAACGACACGCTGGCCTGGCGCTGCGACATGCTGGACTGGCGCTGCGACACGCTGGACTGGTCCACCCCGACCACAGTCGGTTGCGGTGAGGTACCCGCAACTGACCAATTATTTTGACAAACTGCCTACGAACGAAAAAGACTCTCTATGCTCATCCCGGTTGCGGGAGAGTTATTCGACTAAGCTACTCTACGGGTTCTCTCGGGTGCGAGAGTTATTGATGAAAAGTGAAAGATACCTAATCTTGGTAGGGTTTCAGGCGTGCGCCATTCACCCATCCGAGAAGAACTGTGCCGTCCAGCTGTGCCAACCGAACGGTGCCTGAGTCGCGGATCTCGATGACAAAGTACGGTCCCAACCAGTGCATCTGGAGCTTGCCTGGAAACTTCTGGAACCGGCTGTCATATAAGAGAACTTTGTCGCCAACTTGGAAGGCTTTAGTTTTGATGTGGCGGTCGTGCCACGCTTTCTTCCTGGCCTTCTGAACCTTCTGGTGGAATTCCGCGAGGAATCGGGCCTCATCCAGCTCCTGCAGCTCCTGGAGGCGTTCCCGAAGTGACTCCTCTTCTGAGAATTGAAGGGACGTCGCGATCAAAAGACTGGGTATAGTGAACTCGGCGGGAATCACAGCTTCCCGGCCATATACCAACTGAAAGGGTGTCTGGTTGGTCAAACGTTTCACTGTGGTCCGATAGGCCCATAATGCCGCTGGGAGGCGCTCGTCCCAATCGTCGCGCTGAGCATTGCAGATTTTAGTCAAGCCCTTTTCGAGAATCTTGTTGAATGCTTCCACAGTACCATTGGCCTGTGGATGATATGGGATGCTTTTATGATGCTGAATCATAAATGTGTCCAGTAGTGACTTGACCGTGGCATTAATGAAATGCATACCCTGATCGCTGGTAAAACTCTGTGGGCAGCCAAAGCGGCTGATGATGTGTTCAAAAATGAACCGGGCAGCGGTTTCTGCTGAGCAGTCGCGTACCGCTGCTGCCTCCGCTCACCGCGTGAGCTAATCTGTTGCGGTAATGATGTACCGGGCCTTGGAATGTCGAGCGATTGGTGCGATGGGACCTACGAAATCAACAACCCACTTTTCGAACGGCCGCAACACATGCACTGGGTGTAGCGGGAGCTCGTCCCTGTGCGAAGGCCTTCTTGTCTGCTAGCAAACATCGCAACGCTTCACATAGGCTTTACAGTCAGCATGTACCGTCGGCCACCACAGGCCAGCGTGAAGCACCTTCCTTGCGGTGGGTTTCGCCCCCACATGCCCTCCCGCAACACCACTGTGACATTCCCACATCACCGCTTCCCATTCATGGTCGAGAACGCACCTGCGCAACACCTCATCGAGCCCCAGTTTGTACAGCTCCCCCGCGATCAATTGGTAGTCGGCCGCCCGGACAACCAGGTGGCGCTTCTGAAGCGAGGTGTAATCTTCAGGGCACTGTCCCGTGGTCAGATACGTGGCAATGTCAGCCAGGTAATCTGGTACTGCTTCAACTCGGAAGAGGTCAGCATCTGGAAGCTGATCGTCCAACGGGCCTTCATTCTCTCCCGTCTCCAACCTGGATAAGTGATCGGGACCAACATTCAACCTGCCAGGCTTGACAATCACCTCAAACGTGAACTCCTGAAAAAGTAGAAGCCATCGGCAGATTCTTCCTTCCAACACAGGCTTATTTACCAGATATTTCAATGCAGAATGGTCCGTGAAAAACGTAAATTTGCCGCCCAGAAGATAGTGGCGGAACTTCTGGAGAGAGTACACCATCGCCAACGCCTCCCGCTCGGTCGTGGTGTAATTCTTCTCCGCATTCGATAACCGTCGGCTGGCGAAGTATAAGGGGTGGTCAACTGTCGTTTCCCCGGGTTGCGCCAATACAGCTCCAAGTGCAATTCCGGACACATCAATATGCACATGGAACTGCTTATCCCAGTCGGGATGAACCAGTATGGGTGCCGTCGCCAACTTCTCCTTCAATGTGTCAAGTGCCTTCCTGCACTTCGCCGTCCACTCAAATGCTTCTGCCTTTGGCAACAATTTCTCCAGAGGGGCCGTAATCCTTGCGTAGTTGCGAATAAACCGCCTGTAATATCCTGTGTGCCCTAGCAGTGCCCGCAACTGCTTCACTATCTCGGGGGCGTCCATGTGGACGATGACCGCGACCTTGGCAGGATCAACGCAGACCCCTTGCTTGCATACCACGTGGCCCAAGAGCGTGCCGAATGGAACTGAAAAAATACATTTCTTCAAGTTCAAGGAAATCTGCAGCTGGCGACACCGATCAAACATAACACGTAACAAAGAGGCGTGTTTCTTCAACAGGTTGTAGACAGTCCAGTCGTCCATGTAGACCTCCAGGAACTTGTGAATGTACTCCCCAAAAACAACAATGACAATTTGGGAAAACACAGCCGGTGCATTCTTCAGACCAAACGGCATAACGTGGTATGCGAATGATCCCCACTTAGTGGTGAATGTCGTCTTTGCTTTGTCTTCCTCGGCGATGCGCACCTGATGGTAGCCCGAAAACCCATCAGTGAAGGAATAAGCTTCGTTTCCTGCGACATGATCTAGAACTTCATCGCTGAAGGGAGTGGGAAAGATGAGACCTGCAGCCAGCATCTTGTCAATCTCCATCTTGACCTTTTCTTTGATACGTGGATTCAACCGGTAGGGTCGGTGCTTTACCGGCCTGGCCCCCGGTTTCAGTGTGATGCGCATCTCGCCCAGATCCCCCTTGATCCCCTTCAGGTCTGCAACTGAGGATGGAAACAAATCTTCGTATTCCCGGAGGAGGCTGAAAATTTCTTTTGTTGTCTCCTCGTCCCAGTAATCTCCCACCGTTGCGAGCTTAGGTTTCTCGTCCGTTCCAATGTTCAGTTTTTTTGTCTTGAGTGGCTGTAAATGGACCTCTTCAGTCGTCGGCTCTTCACTGATGCTCCGCTCTCCTTCCTTTTCGTCAAAATAGAGATGCCTGAGGTCCTCCAAACTACCGTCCTCCGGACCGCCATCAATCCAGTGACAGACCAACTCGCGCTTGACCTCAGGTCGTGACACAGCCGGGCCTTTATCGGGCTCAGGCTGGCAGAAAAACAAGACCTCCTTGATTGCCTGTAGGGCCTGAGACTCCTGCGCCGTCTCCCCCTCGAACAAGAAGCACCGTACAAACTTGTCCGCAACTGCCTGCCAAGAGTGGGTTTCCCGTTTCCTTTCTTCCTCTAGGTACCAGGCCTGGGGAATGGTGCCTAGGGAGTGGACAAACCTGTGGACCCACAGCTCCACAGGGTACCGTGAGCTCTGCCACTATTCTTCGCAGGCCCGTAAATGGTGTCGCGGGTCTGAATTTCCATGATACTTAAGCGTACTGGAGGGTCCTTCATCCTCTTTAAAGCGTGCCCGCAGGGCCTCCACCACACACTCCCATCGCAACAGAGTGTTGCGGTGATTTTTCCACCATCGAGCCGATGTTGACTGCAAGGCCACATCCAAAAGGGCCATCCGGCTTTCAGCTGGGACCCGATCTTCCACTTTGGCAATAAAAGTATTGACTGCTTGCATGTTTGATAATGTGGGATATCCGCGGATCTCAGTCCCTACCCACCAGACCTGAGCGATGGAGGCACATCTCCGCGTGGTGGTCTCATATCCCCCTTACTGCCAGTCTTCCCAAGCGAGTTCGGATCCGAGCTCCGAGCTCTGTACACTCCGCCAACTGACAGAGCCAGTTGCAGTCGGGTTAATATAATCGTCCCGCTTCCCTGCAGTCATCTGATAGAGGTGGTCCATTATCTGAGCATCCTCCCGACTGTCCACTGTTTCTGTATATTTCGGGCCCTGATACGGGTCGAGAGGCTGGGTGACCCGTACCTCCCCATCCTCAAAGATCATCAGCTCCTTCTTGAGGTCGATGATAGCGTAATTCTCAAAAGCCCAATCAATGCCGAGTAAGGCCGGATAGGGATCCTTGTCGCCCATGATATCAATAACTTCAAAATCGGTGTATGTCTTCACCCCCGCAACGTCGACCTTGACTCCCTCGAGCCGGCCGATTGGAAAAATGTAGTACTGATTCGCCATCCTGAGTTGGATGGGTGAGTAGGCTAACCGCGGCCTTCCAAGAGCCTCCCATGTCTTTCGTGGCAGTATGTTGACGTCGGACCCCAAGTCCAACATGGTGTCGCTGATTTGGAACCCTGCGACCTGCGTGTTAAGCCAGAATTCTTTTCCTGTTCATTGCTTGTTCCGCTTGACACGTTGCACATATTGAGGGCTAGCGTCCGCCAGATCTCTAGGTTTTGTGCGCCCCTGCAGCGCTCCGTCCAAAGCATGCTTGAGCTGCTGCCGCAGCACAACGTTATCAATAATTTTGAGGAATAGCCAGAGCCAATCCTCGACCACAGTATCTGCGACGTTCTGCGCACCGGATTCTGGCCGCCTGGGCTCCTCCAACCCTCCCTCGTTCCGCAACTGGGCGAATGCCTCAACTGCCTCCTGGAAATACTTCTTCTGGACTTCGGGCCTGATCAACTTCTTTGGGGATGCCGGCCGAACTACTCGCGCTGGCTCCTTCTCGTGGGCATCCTCGCCAGTCTTATTCCCGCCCCTCGTTACTATCACGACGTTCTGCATGTCGGGGGTATTGGCGCTGCGCGGTTCTGAGTTTATCAGATTCGCTCCCCTCTGCCTCGCCCGTTCTTCCCAATTCTTGATGAGTTCCGGACAGTCTTCTGTGGCATGGGCGTTGACCCGGCACTGAGAACACCAGGGTCGTCGCGGAAGGGGACATTCTCGAGCCACGTGACCCTCCTGGTCACAGTTGTAACATTTTACTGGACCGCGTCCTCCTGTTCGGCCTCCCCGCATGCCGCCACCTCTTCCCCGTGGAGCCTCGTTCACTTTGTACGAGGGACGATCCAATCGATCCGCAAGTGTGTCAAGCGCCCTGCACTGCTCAGTGTTGTGAGTCGTGGACACACAGAATTCACAGTATACATTATTCAGGACTGTGGAGTACTTCTGTAATATCGGGCACATCCGAGGAGGATGCCCCAGTGTTCGTAAAATTTCGCAGTACTCGGTGGTGGAGGACCCCAGTTGCAGTGGGAACCCCGCGTAAGTCTGTTGCGGCTGGTAGACTCCCTGCGGGTTCATCTCCGCGCCTCCCCCTGGCGGTGGACCCCCCTGGATTGCTGCGACTGAGGGTCCTGCTCCTGCGCCGCGCAACCGAGGACACTCGGTTGCGACGTGGCCCTCGACCAGGCAATGAGTACACCAAACATTCGGTCGCGCTGGTCTCACTGGCTGAAGTTCCTTGAGCTTTTCGGTCAAGCTGGCGATCTGGTGTTGCAACCCTATTAAAGAAGGGTCTTGCGGGGCCGCCCCCCCCCCCGATATTCCTGGGGGTAGCCCGCCATGGCTTCAATCTTCATGGCCTGCTCCAAAGCGTCCTGTAGATTATCAATCTTCTGCTGAGTGAGAGGGGTTCGTGTCAAGGGGAGCAGAGCCTTGATGAACCAGTCCCTCTGGTGGTTTGGATCGATCGGGTAGCTCAGTTTCCCGATCGCATCCTTGAATCGCCGCATCAACTCCCACGCAGTCTCACCTTCCTTCTGCTTAATTTCCCACAGCTCGGACAGGCCCTGCTGGTCTGTCTGGGGAAGCTTGAATTCGCGGACAAAATCCCGCTTTACGTCCGCAATTACGGGGTTAGGATGAGCCTCGGACCACTTGATAAACCATCGCAGAGCCCTCTCTCTGAGCGTGGTTTGGAATTCTATTAACTTCCCTGCATCTGGCGTCTGGCGAGCCCTCCAGATGGCTTCGCACAGGTACCAGTGTTGTTCTACGTCATCGTTGCCCCGGCCAGAGAACTCTGGATACCGGGTGAAAGATCCAGCCATGTGTACTTGCGGAGAATTAACCAGGATAAAACCTCCCGGTCCTGGTTGCGTAACGGTCCCACTAGGGAAAATACTACTACTAGTAACGCTGTTGTTACTGGGCGTTACCGACGCTACTGAACTACTGTATGACTGACTTAATGCTTGTAACTGAATAAAAATATTTCTTAAAGGTTGATAAAGTACCAGGGGAAGGTCGGGATCCTGGCCATGCGGAAGGTGGGAAGTAGGGCTGCCTGGAGGGGTGGGTGCCGTCTGATCTTGAAACATCTGCTGCATCACGCCGTGCCATTCATCATCGGAACTTTCTTCGGGCTGCATCTTTCCATTATCTTCGCTAGTCACAACTTCTCTTCCTCGCATCGCTGGGCTCCCATGCACCCACTGCACTTCCACTGATGTCCCGTCTTCTTTCCGGGTATCCAAACCCATAACTCCCGTCCTCTGAGGCGCCTCCTTCTGATTTTTCCTCTCGATCTCTCTTCTCTTCAAATCTCTCATCACCCTTCTTCGCCACCTATCGGCGATTTGTGCCCGCCGATGCGCACGTAACTCCCGCAACTTGCATGCGGCCTCAACGTCCATCCCCCGCTCCCCACTCTCACAGTCTACACAGCATCGGTCCCCTCAACCCTTCCCCCATTACGGGTGGTTTACGCTTCCATACTTGTTTTGTGGAATTCAATCAACCCCTCGTCCACCATCAGGGCTTTGATCCACAGCGAAATCTCCTTCAACAGCTTCCCCCTCAGCCCTGAGTGGAAAACGGCCTCGGCTTTCGAGAAGGACTGATAGCACTCAACAACAAACTCCACAGCGTATCCTTCCAACGTGGTCCTTACCCAAAAATCCACTGCACGGGTTAGTTTCGTATCTACCCGATGCAGTGCCACCAGGTCTTCGTGCGTCCACCTGCGGTTTATCTTCCGCAAGCCTTCTTGGGGCAGCGTCGTTCGTAATCTCCGCAACCAATTGTAAAGGTCCGTAGGGAACCTTCCCCAGAAAATTTTGTACGTATCACTAGCTGCGTCGGAGAAAAGAACAAGCTCCTTGATCGCCGCCTCCTTTTTCTTGGTCAGCTTTGCTTGCTGAGCAATGAACTGGTCAAGATGATCATCCCACCATCGCCGTATTGCTCCTTCAAAAATCCTCGATACCATGATCTAGATCCCCTCAGAACATGCAGGTCCTGGCAACGGAACCATTTGTTGGCGAGAAGTCAGGTCTCGCGGACAGGACCCAGGTTCAAGAGTTGTGGCCAACAAAGGGGTCCGGTGTAGTCTAGGAACACGCCGGCATTTTCACCCTGCTCTGGAGAGCAGTGCGTCTCACCCGAGGCGTGCCGCAACCACATGCAAAAGGGGATGAGGTCAATGGCAAGGGACAAACCCGCAACTAAAGAAAGACAGTGCATCCATTCATATACAAAGTTATATGCGCAAGATCACTTAACATGCATTCAGACATTCATAATTAAAATTTTAAACCAGCATAAACGCATTACATGCACATGAACATCCTATAGAGACAACAACCTTCCATTGTATTAATCTCTTAGCTCAATACATTATTACATGGCATTCTCTCTGATAGCTCTCAAAGCTGATACAGATGAATCTCCGAACAGAGAGGTAGAATAGAAGATGGGAAACCATATGAAGAGCAAGCCTGAATCCTCTGCAGCTGCTCTGTGCATCTTTTCTATCTCAAGCCTCGCAACCTCTTCAGCATCTATTCGACTCTCTTCTTCTCGGCCGGGTGACTGTTATTTATTCACCCGCTCTCATGACTATCAGCTCTTCTGTGTCTTCACTTCGGCTTCTCCCAGCTTTTCTCTTGATGTCTGCGTGTTCCACTTTCTGTTTTCTGCTGTGTTTCCTTCATCTGCACTTGTCTCTGTTCTATCTTCAGCTATCGAGTGCTTTCGCGCCGCCTTGGTAGCTCCGCGACTCCTGGTAGTTGCGGCGCGGTCACGGTTGCCATGTGTATTTATTCCACAACTCAAAAAGGGTCAACGTTCAAAATGTCTTAGCCAATATTCAAAACTTAAACAAAAACAAGGGCCCCAACAATGGTTGTTGTCAGAAAATTAAACACGGTGGTAGAGATTAATTTTCCAACACACACAACATGAACTTCATATAGAATCTACAAAACATTGGTTTCATGGTTGTTGTCAGAAAATTAAAAGTGGTGGTTGAGATTAATTTTTCAACACACAACATGAAATTCACATAAAATCTACAAAACATTTGTTTCTTTGAAGAATACCCACACCCACCCAACATGAAATTCACATAGAATCTGCAAAACATTACAAAAATAGAACTACCACTAATCCAACATCCAATATCAATGACAATTTTCAAGAATTGATCATGGCTCAGATAATTTAGTAATATTTAATCGAAACTGATAGAATTAATGTGGCTGGCTCTGAATCAGGGTATCTCTAGGATCAAAATAGAGTGTTGAAAAAGGGAGGAATGTTTAATATGTAAACTTCAATTTGTTGATGTATAACTCCACACCTTTTAGGGCAAGGGAAAGGGCTTATTTCACAGTAGGATAATAACACCCAAATTTTTACTCTATTATTAGTTTATGTTGCAAGATAGAGAATCTCTTCAATAAGATAGAAAACCTCTTCAGTAGGGTATGGATGTGCCTATGATTTTGTTAATCCTAAACCATAATAATTTTAACATAAATTGTAACAATTATCTCATGGGTATGGACGTGCCCAACAATTCCTAAACCATAATAATTTAATCATAAATCATAACAATTCTCTCATAATCATAACAGTAAATAATCATAAATCATAACAATTCTCTCATGGGTATGGATGTGCCTATGATTTTGCTAATCATTCATGATAATATAATCAAATTAGACCTCTCAAACTTTGTGCCTATGCTTTCTATTAATCATGATGATAATATGATATAATTAAAATAGGGCTCTCAAAACTGTGCCCTAATATGATCAAATTAGAGTTCTCAAACTTTCATAATAATATAATCAAATTAAAGCTCTCAAACTTGTGCCTATGATTTCTATTAATCATGGTGATAATATGATACAATCAAATTAGAGCTCTAAAAAATGTGCCCTAATATGATCAAATTCGAGCTCTCAAACTTGTGCCTATGATTTTTGTTTTTGTTATTCATTGGGCCATATGATCAAATTAGAGCTCTCAAACTTGTGCCTATGATTTTTGTTTTTGTTAATCATTTTTCTATAATATGATCAAATTAGAGCTCTCAAACTTATGCCTATGATTTATGTTTCTATTAATTGTTAATCATTGTGCTCTAATATGATCAAGTTAGAGCTCTCAAACTTGTGCCTATGATTTCTGTTAATATGATGATAATATGATCCTATGATTTATGTTAATCATGATGATAATATGATCAAATTAGAGCTCTCAAACATAATAATTCTAGTTTAATGATAATATGATCAAATTAGAACTCGATTAACAATTCTAGTTTGATAATAATATGATCAAAGTAGAGCTTAATTAACAATTTTCTCTCTCTAACTTATGCCTATGAATTCGGTTAATCATAACAATCTAACTTGATAATATAATCAAATTAGAACTCTCAAAATTTATTCTTATTGAATATATATCTTTTTAAAATATAGAACATAATATATATTTATAACATATTAATATTTATATTTATAAGATATTTATATTTTATAAAATATATAATATTTATATTTTGAAATATAAAACACATATTCCTTTTAATACCTTACTCTTAAAAGGAAATGAAATTTACTAATTTATTGAATGATAGAAAAGCCATAGATTTTCCTTGAAATATAAAACACATATTTTGTTAAAATGAAATTTACTAATTTATTGAATGATTGGAAAGCCATATGTTTTCCTGTATCATATTATTATGAAAATAATATTTTAAATATGTGGCATGATATAATTTGTTTTAAAGCTAATACTGGTGTGAATTGTGACTTTTCTTTTATTTATGCTTGTCTGAATTGTCATAAAAGTGTGTTAATTGATTTTGTTTTAAACTGGCTAGTAGTATCATTTTTATGTGGTTATGACACTTTTTAAAGAGCTATATAAAAAATAAACAACAATAGTTATATTCATCTATTAGAATTATATTCATTGTAATAGTTTTTTTGAGTTTTTTCAATAACTTTTGGAATTAAAATATATTTCTATATTTTAATCATATGAAAGAAATAGTTATATTCATCTATTAGAATTATATTCATTATAATAGTTTTTTCAGTTTTTTTCAATAATTTCTAGAACTAAGATATATTTCTATATTTTAATGATTTGAAAGAAATATTCAAAATAAAAAAACTCTATGTATTTAATACCAAAAGAGTGTGATACATTGAGTGTGACATTCAATTAGAAGAGTCATACATATAATAGTTTTTTCAATAATTTATGGAACTAAAATATATTTCTATATTTTTTTCATTTGAAAGAAATGAAAAACTCCTTATGTATTTAATACCAAAATAGTACCAAAAGGAGTGTGATACATTTAATTAGAACTGTGATACAATCATTAATAATGTGATACATTCAATTAGAAGAGTGATACATGTAATAGGTTTTTCAATAATTTCTTGAACTAAAATATATTTCTATATTCAATCATTTGAAAGAAATTTCTGGAATTAAAATATATTTCTATATTCAGTGATTTGAAAGAAATACAAAACTCCTTATGTATTTAATATCAAAAGAGCGTGATACATTTAATTTGAACAGTGGTACATTCAATTATAGATGTAAAGATATTGAATATAATTTTTTGAAAGATAGAAAAACAAATTTCATAATCATAAAGACATTTTTAAAACACTACCACTTTGTTCAAATATTTATGTATGAACAAGGGATATAAGACTCACATTACTTCAAATATTTATGTACAAACAAAGGAAGTAAGACTCACATTACTTCAAATATTTATGTACAAACAAGGGAAATAAGACTCACATTACTTCATGGTTTAGTAACACAACTACCATAGGAAATAAGACTAACAATACTTCATGGTTTAGTAGCAACACTACCATTTTGTTAGAATAGACTAAGATGTGGAAGAACTTTGGCCTTCACAAATGTTGTTGATAGTAGTACTTGTACTACCCAACAAATGTGTTAGATTGGATTGGAATTTGGGAATGGAAGTATGGCTCAAAAAAGTGTCTTTGATGTTTTGCATTGTGCCTAGAATTCCCATCATAGTAGGTCATCGTTGAGGAGATTCATTTGTGCAAAGCAACCCACATTTATCAGTGATCTGAGACAATTGAGATCCTTATCTTCTTTATTGCATCTAATAGGCCTCTTAAATAAACTCATGTCCACCACTTCTTGTACTCTGTCTGGAAAACTGCTACCCACCCATTTTTGCAAGTTCATTCCGTCCACAAACATGTTGTGGGTGGGCTTCTTTCTAGTGAGCATTTCCAATAGCACTATTCCATAGCTATAAACATCGCCTTTTGTTGTAACTTGTCCTCCCACTCCATATTCTGCATTCATAGATCTTCATATTAAGTTTTTTACTTTAATTTAAAATGTTAAGTAAACATAAGAAAGTCATAACATTGCTTAATATGGTATATAGTTTAAATAATACCTGGAGGAATGTACCCTGTAGATCCTTTGAGTGCATTTGTGGAAGTGAGAGATCCATCTTCATTTTTTGCAAAACATATAGTAGCGATGCCAAAGTCTATTAAATATGCAGTCATATCTTCACCCAACAAGACATTGTTGGGTTTCAAATCACAATGAATTACTTGAATAAAACAATGGTGATGGAGATATTTCATGCCTTGGGTGATGTCTATTGCTATATTCAACCTTTGAATCAAATTAAAACCACTTTGTTCTCCATAATCAGGATATAACCACTTTTCTAGGCTTCCATTTGGCATTAATGGAAATATCAAAGCTTTGATTTGGAGATCTGAATAACATATTATGACCCGAATGAGATTCTGGTGTCTAACTCTACCCAAAAATTTGCATTCTCTATCAAAACTCTTTTGAGCCCCTTCATTTTGTAGATTGAGAAGCTTGAAAACAACCATTGTGCCATCATTCAAAACCCCTTTGTATAATTTTCCAAAACTACCAACTCCTAACAAGTTGGCATCACTAAATTCATTTGTTGCAATGACGAGCTCTGCATAGGAGATTCTTCGATGCCCCAAAATTAATTATGGTCTAGTCTCTCTTTGAATATGTCACTTGCACTTTTGTTTGCATAATATTCCCATAAACAAGCACAATACAATAATTGCTATAGCAACAACAAGTAGGATAACTCTTTTGAGATTCAAAACACTTTTATGTTTATGAGCATAGCACGGTGGTAGATTTACCCAAGGTCCACATAGACCAAGATTTTCCAGAAATGTTGTGGCGCCAATCCTTTTGAAAACTCCCTCTTTAGGGACTTCTCCTGACAGCTTGTTGAAAGAAACATTCAAGTGGTGGAGCATTGTGAGATTTCCTAGTGATACAGGTATTCTGCCTAACAAATTATTGGAGGAGAGATCTATGTCCTGAAGACTTAGAAGTTCACTGAGTGACATTGGAATTGGACCTTCAAGTGTGTTGGAAGAAAGATTCAGATATTCTACTTCTTTGCAGCTTCCAAGTGCACTTGGAATGTGGCCAGTTAACTGATTTGCAGAAATATCTATAGCTTGAAGCATATTGAACTTTCCTAGTTCTAAAGGCACGTGGCCATGTAATAAATTGTTTGACAAGTTGAAATAAAAGGCTAAATTTGCAAGGCCTGCAACCTCTGGAGGTATTTTCCCACTAAGCTTGTTGTATGATAGATCTAGCTTTAGTAAATTCACACATTTCCCTACACTTGCAGGTATGTTTCCTGATAATTGGTTATGATTAAGATCTAAATATCTTAGTTGCTTGAGGTTGGCCATAGAATCAAGGATTGTTCCGAAGAGATTATTTCTAGAAAGATATAAGAGCCCTAAGCGTTTTAGCTGCCCAATTTCCATAGGGATGCTTCCTTGTAAATTATTGAAATTCATATATAACCTCTCCAAATTCAGAAGCAAATTAAGAGAAAAAGGTATTGACACTGTAAAAGAATTAGCTTCTAAATTGAGGTATGTTAAACTAGTTAGATTTCCAATATGTTGAGGTATTTCTCCTGATAATTCATTGACACCCAGGTGTAAGGTGTGGAGTTTTGTAGAGAGGTGGCCTATAGAAAAGGGAAGTCGTCCTGTGAGATTATTATCGGATAAGTCTACTAATTGTAGATTGGAACAGTTGTTAAGAGCAGTAAGAATGGGGCATACCGTGGTGCTGCCGCTAATCAAGTAATTGCTAGCAAAGTAAAGCCCCTGGAGATGTTGCAATTTACCCAGCTCCATGGGCACTGCTCCGCTGAGCTGGTTATCTACTAAGGCAATCAGTTGAAGCTTCGTACAATTGAAGAGGGAAGAAGGAATGCTGCCGCTCAGCTGATTACCACCAAAGTAAAGCGTCTAGAGATGTTGCAATTTACGCAGCTCCATGGGCACTGTTCCGCTGAGCTGGTTATCTACTAAGGCAATCAGTTGAAGCTTCGTACAATTGAAGAGGGAAGAAGGAATGTTGCCGCTCAACTGATTAAAACTCAGATGAAGAAAATTTAAGGGGGTGGTATTCTTGCTGCACAACTCTGACGGAATGTGGCCAACTAATTGGTTAGAATCTATATCCAATAGTTCAATATTTGTGCAGTTAGACAACGAAGACGAAATATGTCCCGTGAGATGGTTAACCTCCAAGTCAAGTTGTATGAGCTGGCTTAGCATACCAAATTCGGAAGGAACACTGCCGTGAAGGTTGTTGTCAGAAAAATATAAGTACTGCAAAGAGGATATGTTTCCCAAGCAGTCCGGGATTGTTCCCATCAAATTGTTCATGTACAAGGAGAACAAGGTCAGTAGCTTGGGGAGAACACACAGTTGTGGGGGAATGGAACCCTAGAGTTGATTCTGAGACAAGCTAAGCATTTTTAAGCGAAAGAGGCTTCCCAATTGATAGGGAATGTGATCGTGGAAACTGTTATTGCGAAGGATGAGTACTGTAAGAAATGAGAGATTAGAGAGAAGGGGAGAGATTGTACCTCTTTTTGGGCAAAATTTACCCTAGGGTCCTTAAAACCCTAAAAATTTGTAGAAATTGGAAATGAAATGAATACTAAAGGGAAGAGGAGGTTTATGTGATTAACCTAGATCAAATGGCAAGAAAATCCGTCTAGAAACGATAGCAATCAACAACTGAAGTTCAGGGGAAAAATCATGTTCAGAACTCCAAAATGCAAATGGTAACTATGGAATGGTAAAAATGAATAGTGAAACTACTTTTAAATAGTCATTTAATTATTTGCAAGTTGAATTTATTTCTATGACTATAGTTTTATTATGTTTTAATCATGAAACAGGTATTTTTAGTCCATTTGATGTTGTTCTGAACTAGATATACAACTGATGAATAGATTAGTCGTGCAGATTTATTTCAAAGAATGATTTGACCACAAAGCATACTTTTCCTCCTTATTTTTCGGGCTTTGTTAAAAATGAAAAAGGATTTGAAGCGCGCTTTTATCTCTTTTTCGAGCTTCGATAACAGCGAAAAAGGAACCCCTGGAGTCTCCTTTCAACTCTTTTCAAACTCCGATAATATGAAAATATTTCCGAGCACTTGTCTTTTCGAGCTCGTAAAAGTAAACGAATTGATATCTACTCAGTATAAGTTTAACCCTTTTCCGAACTAAGATAGATTATTTACGAAATAGGAATACCTTGGTTAAACATGACCAAAGAGGTTCTCTCAGATATTATTTTACACCTTTTCGGATCTGAGCGACAAATTTACGAAAGAGTACTTATAGAGTTCTCTTTCGTCCTCTTTTTCAGACTCTCTAAATATGAAAAAGGACTGGGCTATCACTTTCGTTAAGCTCATTAAAACATAAAATAGCGACGGGCTTGTCGATCATGGCAAGAATCGAGTTTCATTCATCGCTAGACTCATTAAATTATTAAATAGTGATACATTATTCACTCGAAGGGTTGAATTATAGATCAAGCATATGTTATCCTCCTCAAACTTGTTAAAAGATAAGAAGGCACTGGTCGACAAATGACTGGGGAAAATTTGGGAAAGTAAGCAAGAAATTTTACGGTAGTAGGTCGCTCTTGAACATGACACTTCCTTCACTCCATGTCCGTGATTTTTGGGTTGGGTAATCTTCTTGACGGTTCATCATACCTTCACTTCGGTTTTGGGTCAATTTTTCCAACTCATCTCAGTGTCGCCAATATGTTGAAGAGAATTCATTCAGTGAATAACTCATCCTTCTACAATACTCATTAAACCTTCATTATCATGACTGTCATCCCCGAAAATTGATATATCAAGTCATACCCTTGTCTCCGAAATCAGTAACTCCCATTTCGCAATAAGGTGACTTCCTGTCGACGACAAATCAATATCCAGGAAGTTCACTTAGAAACATCAGATTCCAGTACCATGAGGCTTGTTACAGCATCGACAAGATCCTCACTTCCAGACCTTTGACCAAAATATTATTTTTGGCGTTCGACATCAAATCATCTATTCACGCCTTGCAAAATGTACTGCAGTACCTTGAGGGCCATTGACATTAATGGTGATTCTCTCGCGTTTGTTAACAACTCACATCATTGGCTGGTAATCAAACGATGTCTTACCATGTTCAACTACAAATCATATATTCGCATGGCTAGACTTGTACTCGAATGATCGAGTGAATGAGATAAGAAAACCCCAAATCTAGTTTCAGCAATCCGAGCTTCGATTTCAGGATTTTTGTACACATCATCTGTACGGTGACCTTACATACAGATCGTCATCTGAACATGGGCCTATATCTGTAGGCGTGTTTATATTGGGCAACATTCCAATGTAAACGACTTTCTAAATTATGTACATGTTATTAGATTGTTTATGTGCTGAACATGGGAATGCCTACCCTCAGCAATTCGTGATCAAAGAGGATATATCATGATGTAATGTATTTTAATATTGATGCAGGTGACCACTCCGCTTCATCTCCAGCCCATCACAGTGTAAATCATCTCAATCAAAATGTTATTATTATTATTATTTTGACTTCAATGCTTTAGGGGAAAATTGTTATAGGTCAATTTGGGCACCATTCCCAATGACCTGGTTAAATAGACATCATCTTCAGGACCAATTAATAGGGTCTATCATCCCCTATCATTTCAGTTGTTATATGCCCTAAGAGAAAGAATAAGACAAATCATACATGAATTTCATCAAGCAAATGTTTCCAAGGTTTGAAGTTTATAATATATCATTTGAGAGCTCACCAACGTTGCCTCTAAAGGGACTAAGTGTGTTGCATATGCAGGTAGTCTCATGCAAGGCTACTCTGCAAAGCACTTCCTGACATTCAAGGGTGCGTTGGTCACATTGGGAGCGAAATTCTCATTGTTTCGAAATCTCCACTTGGCTAGTGCCTTCTAGAAGAGTTCACATGTGTCAAGCTTCAAATCTAAGTGTCCATTTGACATCTACAAGATTGGAAACATGTCTTTCCTATTATTGGAAAGTCATTCATTGTAAAAGTACCTTAAAGATCTCTATAAATTGAACACAGATCTCAGTGTTTGATAAGGAAGAATTTGAGTAGAGAAATGCTGGTGGAATTTCAATTGAGGAGAAGATTTGTGTAACAAGCTACTGGAGAGATTTATACTATGATGAGGTTGGGATGCTGCTGGTGATGGTAACTTCAAATCAGTCACTTGGTTGTAACCTCCCCTTCTATTCTTTAATAAAGAGTACATCTTATTTTTCCCTATATGCATCTGTATTGGCTTTGATTTTCCATATTGCAAGATCTTAGTTGATGTATATGGTTTATGCTTTATTGATTTAGCTAATTAACTTGAATAGACATATGTATTATTACTATCTTCTGTTGTTTAGTTTTCATTCTTGCAGGAAATATTTTGCACAGCCGCTGGAATTTGAAGCTACAACGGAAGCGACAGAAGGAGTCATTTGGAAGTGGTTGGATTCCAAGTAAGCTTCTTATTCGTTTTGTGTGTCTTTTATGAGTTAGGAAAAGTAGTCGTATACTCTTTAACCTGTTGTTCTAGATTAGCACCTATCTAGGGAAGTGTGTTTTATCCATAATTCACAATTCCTTATAACACATGTCACGACTGATAGAATCATGGACACACAGATTAAGAACACTCAATATCATAGGATCCAACTATATCAAGTTTTCAAATTAGGGAAAATCTTTCACCAGGGCAAGTGGTTCACCAGGGACAAGGTTCAACATAAATTTCCTCACATCATGGAGGGTCTGAATGCAATGTGGCCCATTGCTTCCTAAGGGGGGAGGACTGATCCAGGTGGATATTGGTATCCACCCTCCCATTCCACCTGGACCTCTCGCTATTTTCATCATTTTCCTTTATTATAACATAATTTACTATTTTTATCATTTTTTCGAGTCCTGAACTTCCAGAGTTGTTTTGACCCCCTAAACAAAGTTTTTTGAGGTCTGCAATAGGACCATAGCCATAGGCAAGGGATTGTCACAAATATTGTGGTACTTGGAGAGAAATTTCTAACTAGGTATCGTACATGCCAAACGAAGATCATGTGACCAAGTTATGACCCAGAGAAGTTGGTTGGCCAACTAATCGCAACAGGGCCCACAAACTCTTGGCATTTCATCTCCTAGGGTTATGGTTTTGGTTGTTTATGGTTTCCCTTTGTTGTTCAATACTGAAATGGCCCTTGAGCCTTATTGTAACACAGTTCATAGGCATGTATCTCCCACATCTCTTCTCAGAGATAAGCTACCATCGCTCAAGCTAATTTATTTCCATTCTTTATGTAATTATATTTCAGTTATTTGATATTAATGAAATGAAGACCTGTTTCTACTGCATCTTTGTTTTTATGTTTATATTTGTATTCTGTTGTGTTCCTTCATAAGTCCGAATCAATACTTGCAATAAATCTCTGTGGAAATCGTGAATTGGACTCCCCAAATTACCTCACTACGGAGACACTCGAAGTTCTCCAAAATGATGGTGGAATTTATGCTTGGAAATTCCTTGTGCTATACATCACCGGTTGACTTGGTTAAGCAACTCAAGCAAACTCTCCAATTATAAAATGAAATGCCAAATAGAATAATCAAAATTAGGCTCTATCCTTCCTTTTATTGTTGTTTCCCTTCCTCATACCATGGGTCAATTTCTCTCACATTATGCTTTGATAACATGGTTTGATTCTCCCCATGATTCGTTTTCCATTTTGGTAACCTCCACAACTTCACTTTAATTTTTATTTTCTCCTAAGTTTGGCCTTCTTTTCTCTCCGAAAATTATATTGAGCCCTCATAACCCATTTTCCTAATTTTATTTTCCAAAAATATTTATTATTAGCCAAAATTGCGAATTTGAGAATTTCCCTTAACAAAATTATTAATTTTGGACATGAAATTCTTCCTTGACCTTCTTTCTTAGTTTTCTTCACAGTAAGAACCTGATTAAAACATTTGTTTTTAATTTATTAAGGCATTGCTCTTATTGAAGTATCATATCACCAAGGTCTTCAAGTGAAATCATGAAAAAATTTCTTAATGGTTCAAACACCTCAATCAACCGATCACTTTGTCAAAGAAACAAAATCCTTTAGTTCTCTATCTGAATTTATTTCCAAAGCACCCAATTCCTTCGTTTCCATAGTATCAACAACAAGAATTTGGTTGGTCCACGGGGTCTTGGATAGACGGTGATCAGGTGTTTTGTTAAGGCACTCATTGATGTGAAGTCACCAGTTCAATTTCCCGCCCCGAACAGGGTGATATATTGGACATGATGAATATGTAGTCTTACCAAGCTTACAAAAAAAAAACAACAAGAAGTTGGTTGCAGAGATTTCTATGTGGGTTATATAATCAAAAATTTTCATTATCGATATGTTTCAAAGCCTACAATGGTTTGCATAAGTAGATAAAATAAGATTTACATAGAAGCTATAGAACATTATAAAAATAGAACTACCAGTACTCTAACATCCAATATCAATGACAATTTTCAAGAATCGATCATGGCTTTGATAATTTAGGACTCTCTAATCATAACTAACATTTCTCTCAATCATAACTAACATGGTTTTGAATCAGAGTATCTTTAGGATCAAAATATATTGTTGGAAGAGGGAGGAATTTTTAGTTTGTACAGGTCAATTTTTTGTTTCATAACTCCACACCTTTTAGGGAAAAGGCTTATCACAACATAACTCCACACCTTTCAGGCCAAAGGCTTATCACATGTTTCACAGTCTGATAATAACACCCAACATTTTACTCTATTACTAGTGTATGTTGCAAGATACAACCTCTTCAATAGGGTATGGATGTGCTTATGATTTTTCTAATCATAACAAAAATTATAGTTTGATAATATGATCAAATTAGAGCTACATATTTTTTATTTAACCAAAAGATCTGAACTAACCAAGGTCTTCAAAAAGGTACCCAATCCATTACATTTTTAATAAAAAAAATCTTGGTATTGGGCGAAGAAACATTGATATTTCTGTAAGAATCCGTCTTGATTACACACATTCAAATTTATTTACTAATATTATTCACTCCCAAATACTAACATAAATCCATCTTAACCTTAGATCTATTAAGCATTGAAAGGGATAAAGATTCCCAAGTACTAACATAAATCCATCTTAACTTTAGATCTATTATGCATTGAAAGGGATAGAAAAAACTTGATGGTAGGAACATCAAGAGATATGACTCAATATAAAATATTGGAAATCTCGTAGAAAAATAATTGTATCAACTTTTGAATGATAGAAACTCAAGTTAACACTTGTATAACAATCATGGCTAAGATTGGAAACTCATAAAACTTATTTGATGTTTTCTAATTTCCTTGTCTATTTTAGATTATATAAAGAATGTGATATGCTAGAATGATATATCATTCTTCATCCTTCACTATAAAACACTGGTCTTGGTAGTTATCTTAAAAATGAATTCTACAACATAACACATTGTCATGCACACAAAGATAATTAATGCATTCAAAATTCACATTATAAGTATGTAGTATTCAAAGTGTGAAAGTATGGTATTGGTTTGATGCATAAGCAAGTTCCTATTATGGATAGGTAATTTGTGTTACTTTGAGTACATGTATAAAAAAACACCCTACATAAAAGGTGTAATAGAACTTTAATTGCACATAGTAAAAATGTGAAATATAAAACACATATTTTGTTAACATGTTACTAAGTGAAATTTACTAATTTATTGAAAGAAAGAATTTAAGCCATATGTTTTTCTTTTTGTTTGTTATGATGATAATTTTTTAAAGATAGGGCATGATAGAATTTGTGAACTATGATTTAGTAAAGCTTGTCTAAATTGTGATAGAAGTGTGTCAATTAAGTTTTGTTTAAATTGACTTTTCTTCAACATCAATTTTATGTTAGTTATGACACCTTTTAAAGGTCAAAAATAAACTTTTCCACTCCTACTTGTAAAGAGTTATATATATATATATATATATATAAACTAAAATTATATTCATTTTGATATATTTTTCAATAATTTTGAAACCAAAAAATATTTCTATATTTTAATCATTTGAAAGAAATACAATTTTTTTAATGTATTTAATAAAAAAGAATGTGATATATTCAATTAAATTTAAATAATATATATATAGAATGAGAAATTTTATAATAGTAAAGACATTTCCAAAACACCATTCAACACAATTCACAGTAAATCTAACTTTATTGTTCGCATTTTGTTCAACGTTTCTTTCTTTCGTAACGCATGCTAATACTTTATATAGTAGAGGGAAGTAGAGGGTGATGCAAATATGTGGTGAAACTAATTGGTATGGATGTTGTCACATGTAATGAGGTATTCCATGTATCCATTACATATGGGAGCCCATGTATTACCACGTGCCCGTCACATGTGATCATGCTATGTGCCATATGCATACAGTAACACTTGTCTTTCATTGTTCATTGTCGATTTACCCAAACCATTTGGATCTAGATCAGGTGTAGATAACATAATTTCTGTGCTATCGAATTCCCTGTGTCTTTTATTTCCATCAACTTTTTTTGAGCGGAGCTTTTACCTTCATTGAAGGATTTGGTTGTGTGTGTTCAACTTTCTAGCAATTGTTGAAAATTACTTTCAGCCGTTTAACGTACAGGCAGCCACCTTCCATTTCTATCTGCAGGACATTGTATGATAGCCGCTTGCCATTTTAATCGAGCAGTCAACCTCAGCGCTGTATTTTTGAAACGGAGAAATTTAATCAGCAAACCCAGACCTGAAATTTCATTGAGGCAGATTTAATAGAAATTTCGCATCACACTCAGTCGTCCGTACCACCGCCTAAAATTGGACGCGGAAAAATTCATAAGGCGGAATTAATAAAAATTTCGCATTACATTTTTGGTGACGTCAGCAGAAGTTTTTGTGACCCGAAATCGATTGCAAAAGTGTTTAATTTTTGGGTTGACGTCCGGTTCAATGCGTGGTATCAAAGTTTGTTTTAATATTTGTTTTTAAAAAAAATCGTGGGTAAAGTCAATGTATGAATATATATGTTTTACATATATATCAATCATATATATCAATTTGCACATTTCAAAAAGGTGAGGCCGTGGGCCACAGTGAAACTGTTTTGATTTTAGTTTTTTTATTTTTAGTTTTAAAATAAGTTTTATTTTAAAATAGTTTTATTTATATATTGTAAAGTGCTGAGGCATATAAAGAAAAGGCCTGTGTGCATTTTTGACATTGTAAGTTTTATTTTTACACACAACAGAAGTGTAAAACCGAATTTTGAATGGCACAACAGTGCATTCTTTTTTTTTTGAGAGACAGAGTATTTTTTCCAACACACAACAGTGAGTTGTAAATGCACAGATAGAGTGAAATTTTAGAGTGTGAGTTTTGTGTTGAACTGTGTTTTGAAGCAGTCAAAGTTTCTGTGTATTCCCTCAGTCAGAGGAGATTTTGTAACCAAGTTTTTGAATTTTAATGAAATAGTTTTAGAGTGAAAACTCTGTTTCCAGTGAAGAAATTTTTAATATTTTCTCTGTGTTGAAGAGGGGGAATTTTATTCTCCATTGTTGTTCTGGAATTTTAAATATTCCAACATGGTATCGGAGCTAGTCCAGGCTCTTTGAAGATCAAAGAAGCTGAAGGAAAGGAGTTCTTTGTTGCAGCAACTTCTCCAGCAGTGTGAAGACTCAGCCAAAAAGACTTCAAGGTATTTCTCTATACAATTGTTGTGTTACTGTTGCAAAACAGTGAGTTATTTTAAATACACAGTCAAGTGTTTTTGAATCATAGTTAAGAGTGCAGAATGGCTGGAGCCAGCACTGGTATGGGTATGGGAAATATCCATCTCCCAATGTTTAATGGGAAAAATCATGACTACTGGTCAATAACTATGAGAGCTTTATTTTTCTCCCAAGACTTATGGGAATTTGTTGAGGATGGCTTTGAAGAGCCAGCAGATGAAGAAGAGTTTGCAGATTTAACTCAGGCAGAGAAAGAGTTGCTGAAGAGCAATAAGAAGAAAGACTCCAAAGCTCTCTTCTTATTGTATCAAGCAGTGCATGAGAGTGTGTTTCCAAGGATAGCAGCAGCCAAGAGATCCAGAGAAGCATGGGAAACTCTCAAGACAGCCTATCAAGGCATGGAAAAAGTGAAGATAGCAAAACTTCAGTTGCTGAGGAGAGACTTTGAGACTCTCTGTATGAAAGAGTCAGACACTATTGACTCATTCTTCACTCATGTGATTGGAATGGTCACACAAATAAGATCTCATGGAGAGACTCTTGAAGATAAGAGGATTGTGGAAAAACTCTTGAGGATTCTACCCTCAAGATTCGATGTGATTGTCACCACCATAGAGGAGACTAAGGATCTCACAAAGTTCACAGTGGATGAGCTACATGCATCACTGATGACTCATGAGCAGAGATTGGGTAGAAGTGAAAACTCATCTCTGGAACATGCCTTTAAGACCCAGAAGTCTTTCGGAAGAGGAAGAGGGCAAGGCAGAGGAAACAATAGAGGAAGAGGCAGAAGCCAAAACAGAGGTGGAAGGAACAGTCCAGCAAATGCTCAAGGAAGGGGCAGCAATCCAAATCAGCATCAAGGCCAAGGCAGCAGCCAACAGAGTGGTCAGCAGAATGCTCAAGGACAGAGGTATGATAAGTCCAATGCCCAATGTCACTATTGTAAAAAATATGGTCATTATGCTAATGAATGTAGAAAGAAGCAACATGATATGGGAAATAGAACTAGTGCAAATTTCACTAGAGAAAATCTAAGCCAAGATAATTTGTTTTTGGCTTGTAATATGGCTGAAGAAAAGAATGAGGATTTATGGTTTCTAGACTCCGGTTGCAGTAACCATATGACAGGAAACTTAGCAATGTTTTCTATGCTAGATGAGAGTGTGAAGTCACAAGTCATACTAGGGACTGATAGTAAAGTGTCTGTTATGGGAAAAGGGAATGTAAATGTTCTAACAAGGAAAGGTGCAAAGAAATCCATAGCAGATGTCTATTATGTTCCAGGAATGAAGTGTAACCTCTTAAGTATTGGACAGCTTGTTCAAAAGGGGTACAATGTATTTTTTGAGGATGATGTTTGTACCATCATGGACAAACCACCCAGCAAACAATGTATTGTTGAAGTGAAGATGACAAGGAACAGGATGTTCCCTCTTAGAATGAGAGCAGATTTGAAGAATGAAGAAAAGATAGCAGCAGTGGAAAAAGAGGCTATCCAAAGCGAACCAAAAGATGAAAATTGGTTGTGGCACTTGAGATTTGGACATCTCAACTTTGGAGGTCTTAATTTGTTGAACAGAAAGGGAATGGTAAGAGGTTTACCATTGATAGAGAAGCCGGACAGCCTTTGTGAAGGTTGTATTCTTGGGAAACAACACAGAGAAAGTTTTCCTTCCGGGAAAAGCATAAGGGCAAAGGCACCCTTAGAGATTGTCCACTCAGATTTGTGTGGACCGATGCAAACTCCATCGCTTGCTAGCAGCCACTACATGTTAAAATTCATAGATGACTTTACAAGAAAAACTTGGGTTTACTTTTTGAAAAATAAAAGTGAAGCGTTTAAAAAATTCTGCAATTTCAAAGCACTTGTGGAAAACCAAAGTGGGCTGCACATCAAAGTTCTAAGGACTGATAGAGGAGGTGAGTATATCCCTAAATATTTTCTACGTTCTTGTAGAGAAAATGGTATTCAAAAGCAGTTTACAACTAGATATACTCCGCAGCAAAATGGAGTAGCCGAAAGGAAGAATAGAACCATAATGGACATGGTGAGGAGTATGTTAAAAGGCAAAGAATTTGCCTAATGATTATTGGGCTGAAGATGTACATTGTGCAGCATACATTTTGAATAGGTGCCCTACAAAAGCAATGATGAACAAAGTGCCGGAAGAGGCATGGAGTGGCACAAAGCAAAGTGTCACACATATGAAGGTTTTTGGATGTGTGGCTTATGCACACATTCCGATTCAGTTAAGGAAGAAGTTGGACAGCAAGGGGGAGAAATTTATTTTCATTGGATACAGTGAGGAATCCAAGGCTTACAGGTTATATAACCCATCCACCAATAAGTTTATTGTGAGCAGAGATGTTCAGTTTATTGAGGAGGAAGCTTGGGATGGAAGTATAGAGAAAACAATGAATGTTAAACACTGTTTATCTCATGATGAAGATGATGAGTTGGCTAAAATACATCCCCAAATAGCAGCACCAACACAAGAGCAGCAAGAGACACCCTTGAGGAGAAATGAGAGTTCTTCTCCAAGCACACCACAAGAAGGAAATTCAAGTGCTTCTTCAAGCATTTGTACACCTAGTGAAAGAGGTAAGAAGTTCAGAAATTTGAATGACATTTATGCACAAGAGGCAGCAAATGAAGGTATCAATTCTTTGTTTGCTTTATATTGTCATGTTGAAGACCCTATCCACTTTAAAGAAGCTATTAAGGATAAGAAATGGATAGAAGCTATGGATGAGGAGATTAATGCCATAGAAAGAAACAAGACTTGGGATTTGATTGAACTCCCAAAAGGTAAAGATGTCATTGGAGTTAAATGGGTCTACAAGACCAAGAGTAATGATGAAGGCAAAATAGAGAGACACAAGGCAAGACTTGTCGTCAAAGGATATAAGCAAAAGCATGGGATAGATTATGAGGAAAATTTCGCACCGGTTGCTAGAATGGAAACCGTGAGAGCAGTGATGTCCATAGTAGCACAAAACAAGTGGAAAGTTTACCAAATCGACGTGAAGTCAGCATTCCTAAATGGAGTGTTAATGGAAGAGGTTTACATTGAACAACCTCTCGGCTATGAAAAGAAAGGCCAAGAGCACAAAGTGTGTAAGTTGAAGAAAGCTCTTTATGGGCTGAAGCAAGCGCCAAGAGCATGGTACAGTAGGATAGATTCTTATCTACTGGAAAATGGATTTGAAAAGTGTGAGGGAGAACCCACCCTCTACATCAAAGAAAAAGATGGAAAAATGTTGATTGTAGTTTTATATGTTGATGATGTTATTTTCACAGGTAATGATGATTACCTTATTGAAAATTTTAAAACAGTCATGAAAGAAGAATTTGAAATGAGTGACATGGGTTTGTTGAAATACTTCTTAGGAATAGAAGTAGAACAAGATGAAAATGGGATTTTTATCTCACAGGAAAAATATGTTAATGAAGTGCTTGAAAGATTTAATATGCAGGAGAGCAAAGCAGCGATCACTCCCACAGTGATGGGATTAAAACTCAGCAGAGAGGACAACAACAAGGATTTTGATCCTAGCTTGTATAAGAGCATAGTTGGAAGCCTCATGTATTTGACTGCAACTAGGCTCGACATTATGCATGCTGTTAGCTTAATTTCCAGATTTATGGAGAAGCCAAAGGATGCACATTGGCAGGCAGCGAAGAGAATTCTGAGGTATGTTAAAGGTACAAAAAGGTTTGGTATTTTATACACTGCTTCAAAAAATTCAGATTTAGTTGGATACACTGACAGTGATTGGGCTGGAAGTGTAGATGATCAGAAGAGCACTTCCGGTTATGTTTTTCACATGGGTTCAGGAGCTATTTCATGGGCTTCTAAAAAACAACCCATTGTAGCATTGTCTACAGCAGAGGCAGAATATGTGGCAGCTACAACAGCAGCGTGTCAAGCAATTTGGATGAGGAGGATGTTAAGAAGTTTGTGCCAAGAGCAGGTAAAAGGAACAATGATTGACTATGACAATAGCTCAGCTATTGCATTATCGAAGAATTCTGTGTTTCACAAGAGAACGAAACACATTGACACAAAGTTTCATTACATCAGAGAATTGGTAAACAATGGTGAAATTGCTTTGGAACACTGCAAAACTCAGGAGCAGTTTGCAGACATTCTGACCAAGCCATTGGGGCAGAAGAGTTTTGAGTTTTTGAGGAAATGTCTGGGTATGACAGATAACCCAGCAGCTGAAAGTAAGGGGGAGTGTTGAGAATTACTTTCAGCCATTCAACGTACATGCAGCCACCTTCCATTTCTATCTGCAAGACATTGTATGATAGCCGCTTGCCATTTTGATCGAGCAGTCAACCTCAGCGCTGTATTTTTGAAACGGAGAAATTTAATCAGCAAACCTGGACTTGAAATTTCATTGAGGCAGATTTAATAGAAATTTCACATCACACTCAGCCTTCTGTACCACTGCCTAAAATCGGACGCGGAAAAATTCATAAGGCAGAATTAATAAAAATTTCGCATCACATTTTTGGTGACGTCAGCAGAAGTTTTTGTGACCTGAAATCGATTGCAAAAGGGTTTAATTTCTGGGTTGACGCCCGATTCAATGCGTGGTATCAAAGTTTGTTTTAATATTTGTTTTTAAAAAAACTCTTGGGTAAAGTCAATGTATGAATATATATGTTTTACATATATATCAATCATATATATCAATTTGCACATTTCAAAAAGGTGAGGCCGTGGGCCACAGTGAAACTGTTTTGATTTTAGTTTTTTTATTTTTAGTTTTAAAATAAGTTTTATTTTAAAATAGTTTTTTAAAAGGGTTTAATTTCTGGGTTGACGCCCGATTCAATGCGTGGTATCAAAGTTTGTTTTAATATTTGTTTTTAAAAAAACTCTTGGGTAAAGTCAATGTATGAATATATATGTTTTACATATATATCAATCATATATATCAATTTGCACATTTCAAAAAGGTGAGGCCGTGGGCCACAGTGAAACTGTTTTGATTTTAGTTTTTTTATTTTTAGTTTTAAAATAAGTTTTATTTTAAAATAGTTTTTTTTATATATTGTAAAGTGCTGAGGCATATAAATAAAAGTTAAAAGAAAAGGCCTGTGTGCATTTTTGACATTGTAAGTTTTATATTTACACACAGCAGAAGTGTAGAACAGAATTTTGAATGGCACAGCAGTGCATTCTTTTTTTTTTGAGAGACAGAGTATTTTTTCCAACACACAGCAGTGAGTTGTAAATGCAAAGATAGAGTGAAATTTTAGAGTGTGAGTTTTGTGTTGAACTGTGTTTTGAAGCAGTGAAAGTTTCTGTGTATACCCTCAATCAGAAGAGATTTTGTAACCAAGTTTTTGAAGTTTAATGAAATAGTTTTAGAGTGAAAACTCTGTTTCCAGTGAAGAAATTTTTAATATTTTCTCTGTGTTGAAGAGGGGGAATTTTATTCTCCATTGTTTTTCTGGAATTTTAAATATTCCAACAGCAATTACAGGTTATATCCTTGCTCATTACTTCTATATTCACTTTGATGCTAACCTGATTGATACAATAATTCGAGATTCACTGTGATGCTAATCATATGGAAACAACTTTTAGGATAGTTGAATTGGATAGCTACAAAAGTGACTGACACTATTGAATTGGATAATTATCTTGTGGATAATTGGATTAGCTATAGCAGTGACTGACATTATCCTTTTTGTAATATATTCATGAAATGTTTCAGAGGCTGTTTCAACAAGAGATTTTAGTTGCAAATCTCTTCTGAAATTTCTTGATTGGGGAACGCATCATATGTTTTGGAAATCTTACTTTCATCATTATTAATGTTCATGTCTAAATGGTTTGTTGAATGAGGTTCTTATTGTATTTTCCTGTACAGGGATGCATGGGTTATGGCAGCTGAATTTGTCTTTCTCACCTTCCAACTTTTCTTAGTGATTCGTGATTCAAATGTGGAGTTTCAGGAAGGTAAGTTCTCGCCATGCTGAATTGTATATACAAGCTAAATTTTCACTTATACCACATTTGCACAACAAATAAACTACAGTCCTACCACCTCCAAACATGATATCCTCCATAGGAATAAACTGCAGTCCTGTCACCTCCAAACATGATATCCTCCATAGGAATAATATGATGACTTACAGTAGAGTTGAAGTTATAGTGTGCATCGTCATCACATGCTTCAAAGATCACAATAGCAATGTTAGAAGGAATGACATGATGACTCAGACTTATAGTACAGTAAAGTTGAAGTAATAGTGTGCATCGCCATCACATAGGACCACAATCTTTGCTTCATTGAAATGTTCTTTATGCAAAATATCCCAATGGAATAGCTGCCACCATACATAGTGATGCTATTATAACATGAAATTCACATAGAATCTGCAAAACATTATAAAAATAGAACTACCACTACTCTAACATGTAACATGACAATTTTCAAGAATCGATCATGGCTCTGATAATTTAGGACTATGACTCTTTAATCAGAACTAACATAACTACCGTGGCTCTGAATCAGGGTATCTCTATTATCAAAATATATTTGACTCTTCAATCAGAACTATCATAACTAACGTGGCTCATGAATCAGGGTATCTCTAGGATCAAAATATATTTGACTCTTCAATCAAACTAACATAATTTGACTCTTCAATCAGAACTAACATAACTAACGTGGCTCTAAGTCATAGTATCTCTAGAATCAAAATAGATTGTTGGAAAAGGGAGAATGTTTAATATGTAAAATTTTGTTTGCTGCTACATCGTTCCACACCTTTCGGGGCAAGGGCTTATCACATGTTTCACAATAAGATAATAACACCTAATGTTTTGCTCTATTACTAGAGTAGTATGTTGCAAGATAGACAACCTCTTCAAATAGCTATGGATCCGCTTTTGATTTTGTTAATATTGAATCGTGCCTATGATTTTGTTAATCTTAAATCACAACAATTTAATTTTCATAAGAAAATCATAAATCATAATAATTCTCTCATGGTATGAATGTGATTATGATTTTGTTAATCATTTTAATTTGATGATAATATGACCAAATTAGAGCTATCAAACTTGTGTTTATGATTTCCATTAATCAAAAATCATAACAATTATAGTTTGATAATAACACAATCAAACTATGTGCCATTTAAATTAACACTTGTCTTTCATCGTTCATTGTCGATTACATGTCATGCTATGTGCCATTTACATTAACACTTGTCTTTCATTGTTCATTGTCGATTTACCCAAACCATTTGGCTGTACTAGAGGTGTAGATATCATTATTTCTGTGCTATCAAATTCCCTGTGTCTTTTATTTCCATCAACTTTTTTCGAGCAGAGCTTTTACCTTCATTGAAGGATTTGGTTGTGTGTGTTCAACTTTCTAGCAATTTCAGGTTCTATCCATACTCATTACTTCGATATTCACTTTGATGCGAACCTGATTGATACGATAATTCGAGATTCACTGTGATGCTAATCATACAGAAACCACTTTTAGAATAGTTGAATTGGATAGCTACAACAGAGACTGACACTATTGAATTGGATAATTATCTTGTGGATAATTGGATTAGCTATAGCAATGACTGACACTATTCTTTTTGTAATATATTCATGAAATGTTTCAAAGGCTGTTTCGACAAGAGCTTTTGGTTGCAACTCTCTTATGAAATTTCTTGATTGGGGAATGCATCATGTGCATTGCCAACTATTATTCCCTTTCTTCTCAACCCTGGGCACCTACTCATCAACAGGATTCCCATGTGGTAATATGTTTTGGAAATCTTACTTTCATCATTATTAATGTTCATGTCTAAATGGTTTGTTGAATGAGGTTCTTATTGTATTTTCCTGTACAGGGATTCTTCCAGAGAGATTATTTCTAGAAATAAATAAGAGCCCTAGGCTTTTTAGCTGACCAGTTTCCTTAGGGATATTTGCTTGAAAATTGTTGGTATCCATATATAATCTCTCCAATTTTTTAAGCATATTAATTGAAGAAGGGATTGACCCTGTAAAAGAATTAGGTTCTAAACTGAGCAATGTTAAGCTAGTTAGATTTCCAATATGTTGAGGTATTTCTCCTGATAATTCATTGCCAGCCAGGTGTAATTGGTAGAGTTTTGTAGAGAGATGGCCTATAGAATAGGGAAGTTGTCCTGTGAAATTATTATTGTATAACTGTACTAATTGTAGATTGGAACAGTTACTAAGAGCATTAAGAATGGGGCATACCATGGTGCTGCCGCTAATCAGGTGATTACCCCAAAAGCATAGCATATGGAGATCCGTCAACTAACCCAACTCCATGGGCACTATTCCACTGAGCTGGTTCCCTCCTAAATCAATCGATTGAAACTTTTTACAGTTGAACAAAGAAGAAGGAATGTTGCCACTAAGCTGATTAAGACCCAAATAAAGTCCCTTTAAGTGGGTGGTCTTCTTGCTACACAACTCCGACGGAATGTGGCCAACTAATTGGTTAAGACTTAATTCCAATGCTTCAATATTTGTGCAGTTAGACAACGAAGACGGAATATGTCACGTGAGATGGTTAACTCCCAGATGAAGAGTGATACGCTGTCTTAGCATACCCAATTCGGAGGGAACACTGCCGTGAAGGGTGTTGTCACTCAAATATAAGTACTGCAAGGAGGATCTGTTTCCCAAGCAGTTGGGGATTGTTCCCATCAAATTGTTAGCTACCAAGACTATGTATACTAGGTTGGGGAGAACACATAGTTGTGGGGGAATGTATCCTGTGAAATTGTTATAGGTGAGAATCAATTTCCGCAAGTTGTAGCAGCAACCGAGAGTGGGCGGAATGGAACCTTGGAGTTGATTCTGAGACAGGCGAAGCATATTTAAGCGAAAGAGGCTTCCCATGTTGGAATTTCTGATAATTCCATAACAATATGGAGAATGAAGATTCCCTCTACAACACAGAGTTTTCAAACTTAATTTTGCAGAATAAACAGAAATAGTTTAGGACAATTTTCTTAATTCATAAAAGAATAAAAGAAATACATAATCAGCAATCTGATTCTTCCTCCTTGAGAGGGATTCACAAAGTAATACAGTGGACTGTAAAAACAACAATTCTCACGTAAAACTACTATGTCCTCTATCCGCACATACAGTGCTTACAAACTTGCTGTATAATCAGCCTGCAGGCTACAACAATTCACAGTTTCTCAAACAACATCTCAATTACATAAAACGCATTCACTGCAAAACTTTCATTCTTCTCATTCATTCATTCATATTAAATTAGCCTTCGGGCTCATTTCCTTTTATAAGGCGCGGTTAATAAAAACAATTAAACCGACCCATAAAATCCAGATCTCAAATTATATGAAATCTATTGGATATCCATCATCACATCCATAAGTCAATCGACAATCGGTGAAACAACGGTTCAGAGATTTTAAGACCCTTTGCGCTTTGCGATTGCGATCCTGCGATTGCGATGGCACGGGGCCCATGTCGCATCGGCAGTCGGCTTGCGATCTTGCGATTACGCTCTTTGCGTTCTTTGTGATTTGCGATTGCGATTGGAGCGGGGTCCACATTGCATCGGAGATCGGCGATATTGCATGACGCATGCAAGTAATATTTGCGATGCCGCGATTGCGATTGAGGTGGGACCTCATCGCATCGCATCGCAAACTTCAATCGGCAATACATACATATGTGCGGTACTTCGTTCCTTTTGCGATTGCGATGATCGCATCGCATCGGAACATTTCCATATCAATAAGACACTTTTAATAAAACTTGTGATTGTCGCCATAATCATTTAACTTCGCCGATATGTTGGTAAGGTTTTAAAGCCTGTTTCAACTTTGTAATCAAAGCTCTGCGCTGCTGGCGAGACTTTGAGTCTGAGCCATTAACTATGCTCTCAAGAAATCAGCTACCGCCTTAGATAAATATCTAGGGCCAATTCTTATCTGCTCTACACTTCACTTGTGCGGGCTTTCCAATCCTTTTGCAATTCCTTCAAGAAAGTGGAAACCACCTTTGCTAAGGCTTCAATGTGCCGCACTCAAGTCACTCTACAATTACTGCTGATTGATATCAGTGGTTGGAATTAATTTCCAACATCCCAATTGATAGGGAATGGGACTGTGGAAACTGTTATTGCGAAGGCTGAGTACTGTAAGAAATGAGAGATTAGAGAGAAGGGGAGAGATTGTACCTTGTAGTCCCATGTGCGAAACATTGAGGGAAACGACTCTCTACCTGCACCTGCTGCATATGATACCCGTCCAGTGGCAGAATGAAAAATTTGGTTTCCAGGTGGCTAAGGATTGGTAGGGATCATATGTGATTGCAGACTTGAAAGCAAGCAGAGCGTGTTGATCGGAAGCATTAGTGAGACGAGGATGGTGAGAGAAATGGGGTGTTGGTGTGGGAAACACAAAAGGATTGAGAAAGAGAATGAAAGAAAGGGCCAAGAGAAGCATTGTGGTAATCTGCATCTCTTCCGTGAGAGAATGGCTATTTGTGGATGAGAAAATGGAGTTTCGTAGCGTAGCTATATAGCTACACTGACAGAAGAGAATCAATTCTTTCCGATATCTTCGGGTCCGTTAATTTTCCACCTGTTTTCTGTATGAAGAGAAATTAAGAAAAGCAGAAATTAAGAAAGCAAATTAAATTAATTACGATGCTTTACTTTTCCGTAAAATAAGGGAATGAATACAACGTTTGCACTCCCCAGTGAGTAGAATGTGTGCAAAGAGACCTCACTCTCATTTTTTTTTTCAACAGAGAAAAAAACGTTGTTTTAATATTAATGAGAAAAACAGTTCATCATACAAATCATAGTCCTCTGGATGGAAGCTACCCTATGCACAGGAGAATAGGGAAAACCATGGCAGAGGGGAGGATATTAAGCATGATCTCTCTACATAACCTGTGAAGAGGTGTAAGGAGATCCAAAAGTAATCAGCAATACAATAAGGCCCATGACTACAGGCAAATAAAATATACTAACCAAAATGTCTCAGAGAAAAGGAGAGCGCCCTGTACACGGTCGTCCAGATAGATCCAACTATAGAAGCAAGCCATCCAGGCAAGACAGAATGGGGACATCCTGTAGCGATCCAGAGAGAAAATAAATACGGCAGTCAATGCCAGATAACCAGCTACCAAAATCAGGACCAGATCATGAGGTCGTTCCGTGATCCATTTGATAGAAATCATAACACTGAGCAGATGAAGGGGGCAATACACCAGAATTGAAAAGGAGAAGCAGCAGGATCCAAAAGGCAGTGAGACATCCATCCACACCAAAGCCCAAGGAAATGTGTCCAATCTGCTGAGTGCCAATTAACATCCCCAGAACATGAACATGTATGGTGATGGATCGAACATACTAAAGAAAAAGAAGGCATGTCCTGTCTCATAACGAAAGACCCCAAAGTTACTAGGGGGCAGAGAAAACAGTCGACACAGGCAAAAACCATCTCCAGGCGAAGATGCAGAGTCCAGGCAAAAACCATCAATGTGAAAAAACCTATAGATCAAACCTGAAAGAGCCCCTTTCTCTGTTGTCCATGAAGTGAATGACTGTAATGTGGCCAAAATTATGTTCCAACCCCAGCTTTGAGAGCCTATCCGCCCTCCAGTTTAATTCTCTGTATATGTGATGGAGGGAGGCTCTCTGAAATTGGGAAAGAACATGGAGAGTTCGGTCAATCCATCCATTGAGGCTTGAAACCCTGAGATTTGTTCTACCCGAAATGCCGCCTAGGACTAGTTGAGAGTCCTTGTAGATGTCAATGGAAGGAAGCCCCAGGGGATGGGCCACAAGGAGTCCACTCCACAATGCCATGATCTCAGCTTTATTATTAGATCCTTGGCCCCCGTTCCAGATGATATGGAAGCGCTCCTCTCCTTCCAATTTAAGCCAAGAACCACATCCGCATATACCATCCTGTTGTGCTCCATCAAAGAATAACGTCGGTATGCTAATGCAGAGAGGCCTAAGCCTGTAGGACATTGTCTACCTTTACCGGAATAGGATTAATCTGAAGCCAATCCAGAATGATTGAGTAAATCCTGTTGGAATCCCAGCTCCCCCCATTGAACAACATGCTATTCCTACTGCGCCAAATTTCCCAGCATGTGTAGTATGGAAGGCCATTTTTTGCAGCACCCTTTGCTGCCCAATAGTCATAAGCATGGTCCTGAGAAATCGGCCTCCAATGTGGGGCATCCGTCCAGTGAGAGAACATTTCCCAAAGTCCAATCGCCACTCTGCATTCAAAGAAGATGTGAGGTATAGATTCCTGCTCCTGTTTACATAATGTGCACCGACCCGGGCCATGATTCCCTCTTTTTTGCAGATTGTCCCAAGTGAGAATCTTCCCTTTCCTGAGTAACCAATTGAAAAGTGTTATCTTGTGGGGAATCTTCCATTTCCAAACCTTCTTGAAGCCCAGGGCTTTTGTCCCTGGCAAAGGATTTAAGTACATCCAGAAGTTCCTCCTTAGAGACGGGCTTCATGAACTCCTCAGTAGCTTGCTGGTCAAACATCTCAAGAATGAGATTAATAACCCACTGCTGATTATGGGCTGTAATCCTCAGATTCTCTTTATAAAAATTAGCGAAATGGGCAGTAGCCGCCCTCCTGATCTTATCTTCATCGTTAATAATGGATCCCTCCTTGTTTTGAATGCTCCATATGGCATTTTTTGCCCTTCTACCGGATGCACATGCATGAAAGAACTTTGTGTTTAGGTCGCCCTCTTTGAGCCACTGATTCCTGCTATTTAGTTTCCAAGTGACCTCCTCTATTATTAATAGCTCTATCTTCCGATCCTCCAATTTTTTTAAGAGCTTATATTGTTCCTCATCCGGAGGGTGGGATAAAGAGTGTTCATATGCCTTGGCAATGAGGCTCGAGATTTCAACCACTTCTCTTCTCTGTGCATCTTTTTTCCTACGCTCCCAAGCTTTGACAGAAGTTTTCAAGGATCTCAGCTTCGCTACCAGACCAAGATCTTGTGTAGTCGCTGTCCCTGCATCCTTCCAGAAGGTGTTAACCAGCATGATGAATTCGGGGTTCGTGAGCCACACTCTGTTAAATTTAAAAGGCGCCCCCTTTTTGCTAGATTCAATCCTCCATGTAAGACATATCGCCATATGATCCGAAATAGACGACTGTATAACAGATAGGCACATATGACCCAAAGACTCAATCAATCCAGTGCTAACCATGGCACGATCAAGGATCTTAGCAATGTAATCATCTCCGCATCTGTGATTAGTCCAGGTGGGAACAACTGGATTTGTTTTGATATTTACCAGGTGATGGCTGTGTAGAATGTGATATACACTGTCAGCGGCCCTGTCCAACCTTGCCTTATTCCCCCATGATTCGTCTGCTGTGAGGGCGACATTGTAGTCCCCAATCATCATCAAAAATTTCAAATCCAATATCCCAAATTTATCCAGTCTGTTCCAGAAAGTTAATTTGGAGCTGCAGGGAGCATATAGATTTATAATGGTCACCTGTTCACTGTTTCCCCTGAGTGAACCATAAAGCAGAATGCCTCCGAAAAATTTGTAAGCCACTAGGTCAAAGACCTGAATATCCCAGCCTACCGCAATACCACCCGCCCTGCCCACCGAATCTACCGCAGTAGCCTTCCATCCCGGGAAGATCTCGAAGATGGCCTTTGCAGCTGATTTCCGGAGAGAGAGTGTTTCCTGCAGTAATAATATCAAAGGCTTGTAGCTCCTTACCATGTCTCTGAGGCGGCTTATTTTTGAGGGGTCGCCAATCCCTCTAATGTTGAGAGACAGAATAGAGGTCATGGCTCACCTCTGGATGGGCGGCTTGCTCTAAGAGCCCATTCTGACCCCGAATCTAAAATGGGGATATCCTGAAGGTCTAATATTTCTCCTCTAAAGAGTTCTTTCGTCTTCTTCCTCCCTCTGAAATGCCTGGATCCAGATTTAGCAGTTTTACGGACTGTGATATTTGCAGCCGATCTTAGAGATATGGATGGAGATTCATCAATGTTCTGTCTGTCAAAGACAGTCAGAGTCGCAAGATCGAGCTCCGGATTCTTCATAAGATCATCCAGATCGGTGTCTACAGTATTCTTAGGCGAGACGAAATAAGGGTCAGCTGCAAGTGTATGATCATCGTGTGGAGATGCCCATTCTAATGCAGGCATGGTGGGAGACGCGATGCTGGCATTTCCGCTGAAGGGGTCACAGTTAGGGATAGGGTCGTTAATAGAAATCCGAGGGAGAGAGCTCTCTGGATGAGAATTAGCAAAGTGGGGAGAAGTAGTAAGACCCTCCTCAAAAAAGTGACTATTAACAGACCGGGTGCGGAGGTTATGACTTGCAGAAGCGCCTCGCGCTGGGATCTCGACGATAGGAGAGGGCTTCGGGGGAGGGGGGGTAGATATCCCTACGCCAGTAGTACCAAAGCAAAATGGGGGTATATCAGATCCTACAGTATAATCAAAGTGCTTAGTCACCTTAAGCCGAGAAGGAGAGGTATTTAACTTACCCACTGAGCCCAAATCTGATGAAAATGACGAGTAGTAGTCAGACCCTTTTCGTAATGTGTAATTGCGCCTCCACCTCAGCTTAGTAAATCTGTAAGGGCATTCCCGATGTAAGTGACCTGTATTATGGTAGCACAGACAGCGAAAGGGGATTCCCCAGTAATCGACACGTTGTTTGTGTCGTCTCCTATCCCATACCAATTCAACTGCTCTCGCCAGCTCATGCATTGAGGATACTTCGATCAGTAGCCAAGCTACATGCTTGTCGGGAACTCCTACACTTCTTGGATCAACATACCTTGTCGTTCCAATGGAATTGCCAATGGCCGTGAGAGCTTTTTCGGTCCAGTATTCAAGTGGGAGGCCAGGCAATTTAGCCCACAGAAACTTTCCCCGTGGAGCATCCACCAGAGGGTCAAAACCGAGATACCAAGGCATGATCTGAAGATAGCTGCGACCATTAACCCACACCCTGTCCATAACTTTGTTGCAGTCTTGTTCGTGCATGAAATGTACTGTAAACCAGTTCCCCATTAACATACTAATCTTCGACATGTAGCCAACTTTCCTGACCCAGCACCTCTGCGCCCACTCATACATATCAATCTCTTTTGATTCGGCATAGATCCATCTGCCAACCAGAGCACGCTTTTGGAGACTGCTGACTCTATCAATTATGTCCTTGTTGTCTAATGCCACCTCTTTTACTTCCTGTGCTGGTTCGAAAGCCGATCGTCCCTTAACCCTTCGCCTGCGCGTGCCTCTCCTACTTTGGTTGTGTGCATGACCAGTTTCCACAGATTGAGTGGGGTTATCGGGATGTGTCTTTCTCTTCTCATGTTCAATCGGTTCACCGTGAGAATTATGCCTGTTATAATCCTTTTCAGCCTGAATCGTGGCAGCAACGAAGGCCTCCTGCGCAGATAGGTCTGAAGAAAGTATGTCCTCCCGCCTATCCGACGAACCCTTGGCCTTCTGATCCATGTACCTCCAAGAATTCAATGTGATGGAGATGTAGTGTGTTGGAAGGGCAGGTGGAAAGTGACTGCTTCCTGATCGTATCGCAATGGATAGATCCAATTGGAGCGCCACGCCACCCTTCGGTGTGTAGGAAGCACAACCAAAAACGATATGAGATCTCAACATCTATCCTAGGTTAGACCGGAAGATCTTACCGTTATGGCCAATCCACATCAAGGGTTCCCCAATGCACTGATGCCTTCACAGAGGAGTAACTATGACCACCTACCACAATGTGCTCGGGGAAAACCAAAAACGGAGTCGTTCAAAATAAAACGGAAACGGGTTTCCGTCGACCAAGATCCGAGAACCAGAGGAAGCCGGAGAGGGAGTAAAAACTGTCAACAGATATAGTCCACCACTGAGGATCCAGCCTTTATATTCCATTAGTGATCATAGGTCCAAACAGCGACATACACATCCGTTGCAACGCCACCAATGATGGCACATTTTAAAGCCAATGTCTTTGCATGGCCTGGAGATCACCAGGGATCCCCACAACCTTTCCCAAAAACCCTCCCAAATTCCGGTTATTGCGCCGAGAGGCGCATCTACAGCCCAGTATGACCCCGATGTCAGGTGGGTCATGTCCTCAATGTCGGCTGAAATTTTAAATTAAAATAAAAATAAAAAATAAGTGTCGGCTTAAGTTTTAAATTTAAAAGAAAAATAAAAATAAAAATCGCATTGTGCTAGAACATATATCAATTTCTAATACAATTATGTATTATTTATATAATTTGAATGGACAGTAAATTATATACGTGAATTTGAATGGATCATAAATTTACCTTTAACAAAAAAAATTACCACATTGAATTTCCAAATTAAGTAAAATTTTAAACATCTTTACTCTTACTAAAGTCAATACCATTTTCTAAATCAAAAGAAAAGAGTTAATTCAACACAAAGAATCAAAATCCAAAATCTTTTAATATTTCTTTTAATTAAATATTTGTAAAATGAATTTATACTTACTCCAGAGCTATGGTAAATAAATAAAAAAATATATAAACTAGATGTATGGTAAATAAATAAAAATTCTTTTTATATTTATTCCATAAACCTTTTATATTTAAAAAAACTTTAAAAAGAGGTTTTATTTAGATGAAGCCTATGGGACGAATACCATGGGACAAATTAATATTGATACCATGGGCCAAATACCATGGGTAAATAAATAAATATAAAAGAGGCATAAAGAGGTAACGTAAATAAATAACAATATATCGAATAGAATTATAAATAAAAATCTAATTATATAACAAGCCTATGGGCCAAATACCATAGTAAAGAAAAGGGGTATGGTAAACAAATAAAAATATAAATAAACTAGGGGTATGGTAAGTAAATAAAACCTCTTTTCATATTTACTCCATAATCTTCTTTATATTTACGAATATTTATGTTCATTAGTTTAAATAACTAAGAAGAAATAGAGAGAGAGTGTGATAAGGGAGAGATAGAGAGAGAGTGTGTATGTTTAGGGGTGAGATAAAAAGACAAAGTAAGATGTATGGAAAGAAGGGGGGAGAGAAGAAGTGAGAAGGAGAGGGGGAGGGATATAGTAATGTAGTTGGAGAGAGAGAGGGGTGGAAAGAGAGAGAGAAAGAAAGGGATGGGGGGAGAGAGAGGATTAGAGAAAGAGAGAGATATGGGAGAAGAGAGAGGATTGGAGGGAAAAGAGAGAGAGAGAGCTGGGAGAGAAAGGGAGAGAGAGGAGGAGAGTGATGGGGGAAGAGAGAGTATTGGAGAGAGAGAGAGAGAGAGAGAGAGAGAGAGAGATCAAGGAAGAGAGAGGGATTTAGGGGAGAGAGAGAGAGAGGAAGGATGAGAGGGATCGATAAGAGAGATGGATTTGGAGGGGGGGAGATGTGGGAAATAAGAAATATAAAGAGTGAGAAGTGGAGAGAGAGGAGGAGTGACAAGGGAGAGACAGAGAGAGAGCGTGTATGTTTGGGGCTGAGATAAAGAGACAAGTAAGGAGAGATGGAGATAAGGGGGGAGAAGGAGATATAAGGAGAGAGGGAGGGATATAGTAACATAGTTGGTGGGTGAAGAGAGAGAGAGAGGGAGAGAGAGATGGGAGAGAAAGGGAAAGAGAGGAAGGAAGAGAGAGGATGTGAGAGAGTGGAGAGAGGGAGGGAAAGAGAGATGGACTTGGAGGGGAGGGGGAGAGAGGTAAGAAGAAAGAAATAGAGAGAGAAAGGTGAAGAGAGAGAGAGTGAATGAGTGATAAGGAAGATGGAGAGAGAGGGAGAGAGGGGGAAGATAGAGATATAGATGGAAGGTGAAGAAGGGAAGAAGAGAGAGATGGGGAGAGGAGGGGATTGACAAAGAGATTGATATATATGGATTGCGAGAGTGTGTGTGTTTAGGGGGGTGAGATAGAGAGAGATGGAGAGAGAGTGTGTATGTTTAGGGGTGAGATAAAGAGACAAAGTAAGATGTATGGAAAGAAGGGGGAGAGAAGAAGTGAGAAGGAGAGGGGGAGGGATATAGTAATGTAGTTGGAGAGAGAGAGGGGTGGAAAGAGAGAGAGAAAGAAAGGGATGGGGGGAGAGAGAGGATTAGAGAGAGAGAGAGATATGGGAGAAGAGAGAGGATTGGAGGGAAAAGAGAGAGAGAGAGGTGGGAGAGAAAGGGAGAGAGAGGAGGAGAGTGATGGGGGAAGAGAGAGTAGTGGAGAGAGAGAGAGAGAGTGAGATCAGGGAAGAGAGAGGGATTTAGGGGAGAGAGAGAGAGAGGAAGGACGAGAGAGAGGACTTGAGAGAGAGGAGGAGAGAGGGATCGATAAGAGAGATGGAGTTGAAGGGGGAGAGATGTAGGAAATAAGAAATATAAAGAGTGAGAAGTGGAGAGAGAGAAGGAGTGACAAGGGAGAGACAGAGAGAGAGCGTGTATGTTTGGGGATGAGATAAAGAGACAAATAAGGAGAGATGGAGATAAGGGGGGAGAAGGAGATATAAGGAGAGAGGGAGGGATATAGTGACATAGTTGGTGGGTGAAAAGAGAGAGAGAGGGAGAGAGAGATGGGAGAGAAAGGGAAAGAGAGGAAGGAAGAGAGAGAATGTGAGAGAGTGGAGAGAGGGAGGGAAAGAGAGATGGACTTGGAGGGGGAGGGGGAGACAGGTAAGAAGAAAGAAATAGAGAGAGAAAGGTGAAGAGAGAGAGAGTGAGTGAGTGATAAGGAATATGGAGAGAGAGGGAGAGAGGGGGAAGATAAAGATATAGATGGAAGGTGAAGAAAGGGAAGAAGAGAGAGATGGGGAGAGGAGGGGATTGACAAAGAGATTGATATATATGGATTGCGAGAGTGTGTGTGTTTATGGGGGTGAGATAGAGAGATAGAAAAGAAGAGATGGAGGGGGATATAGACATGGATGGAGGGTGGAGAGAGGGAAGAATATTTCTCACACTAGATGGATTGATATAAGTGGATATGGTGTTTTATAATCCTATTTGATTATTTGCACTATATGCATCGATTTTAGTGTAGAAAATTATTTCTAATGATATTTGATTACTTGCACTAGATGCATTGATTTCAGTGTAGGTGGTGATTTCTAATACAATTTGATTGCTTGCACTGAATTTGTTGATTTCAATCTAGATGTCGATTTATAATTATATTTGATTACTTGCACTAGATGAATTGGTTTCAATGTAGATGATTTCTAATCCTATTTGATTGTTTGCACTAAATGCATTGATTTCAGTGTAGATGGTGATTTCTAATCCTATTTGATTTATTTGAGTAAATGCATTGATTTCAGTGTAGATGTTGGTTTCTAGAGAGAGAGAAAGAGAGTGATAAGGAAGATGAAGAGAGAGGGAGAGAGGACAAAAGGAGGAAACAGAGATATTAATGGGGGAGAGGGAGACAAGGGGAAGATAGAGATATAGATGGAAGGTGAAGAGAGGGAAGAAGAGAGAGATGGGGAGAGGGGGTGATTGAAAAAGAGATTGAAATATATGGAGTACGAGAGCGCGTGTGTTTAGGCGGGGTGAGATAGAGAGACAAAAAAGAATAGATGGAGGGGGATATAGATATGGATGGAGGGTGGAGGGATGGAGGAATATTTATCACACTAGATGGATTGATATAAGTGGAGATGGTGATTTCTAATCCTATTTGATTATTTGCACTAGATGCATCGATTTTAGTGTAGATATTTATTTCTAGTGATATTTTATTACTTGCACTAGATGCATTGATTTCAGTGTAGGTGGTGATTTCTAATACAATTTGATTTCTTGCACTGAATGTGTTGATTTCAATTTAGATGTTGATTTATAATTATATTTGATTACTTGCACTAGATGACTTAATTTCAATGTAGATGATTTCTAATCCTATTTGATTGTTTGCACTAAATGCATTGATTTCAGTGCAGATGGCGATTTCTAATCCTATTTGATTTCTTTGAGTAAATGCATTGATTTCAGTGTAGATGTTGGTTCCTAGAGAGAGAGAGAGAGAGAGTGATAAGGAATATGGAGAGAGAGAGAGAGGACAAAAGGAGGAAAGAGAGATATTAGCGGAGGAGAGGGAGAGAAGGGGAAGAGAGGGAAGAAGAGAGAGATGGGGAGAGAGGGTGATCGACAAAGAGAATGATATATATGGAGTGCGAGAGCGTGTGTGTTTAGGGGGGTGAGATAGAGACAAAAAAAAAAGATGGATGGGGATATAGATATGGATGGAGGGTGGAGAGAGGGAAGAATATTTTTTGCACCAGATGGATTGATTGAAGTGGAGATGGTGATTTATAATCCTATTTTATTATTTGCACTAGATGCATCGATTTTAGTGTAGCTATTTATTTCTAATGATATATGATTACTTGCACTAGATGCATTGATTTTAGTGTAGGTGTTGATTCCTAATACTATTTGATTGCTTGCACTGCATGTGTTGATTTCAATTTAGACGTCGATTTATAATTATATTTGATTGCTTGCACTAGATGCATTAATTTCAATGTAGATTATTCTTAATACTATTTGATTGTTTGCGCTAAATGCATTGATTTCAGTGTAGATGGCGATTTCTAATCCTATTTGATTGCTTTGAGTAAATGCATTGATTTCAGTGTAGATGTTGGTTTCTAATCTTATTTGATTGATTGTATTAGGTGCATTGATTTCAATGTAGAAGTTATTTTCTAATCTTATTTGATTGCTTGCATTAAACACATTGATTTCAATGTATATGTTGATTTATGATTTGATGTAATTGGATATATGATGGTACATTAATATTAAAGTGATTGGATTAACAATATGCATTGATTTTAGTGTAAGCACAAAAACTTATTAACAATGTAGATTGATTTTTGTGTTATAGTAATTTAAGCTATTGATATTGGAGAGCAAGAGAGACAAGGTATCATGTTTACTACAATAGATCGAGCTAAAGATTTAAATGGTTTACGATTTAAATTTTCTTTTTCATATAATCAATATGAAAAGATAACAAAACTAACAAGGGAGGAAATAAGAATAGTAGAAGAAAATAGTTTGAGATTGATTGTAACATGAGTACGTTCTTATCATTCACATTTTCTATCCTTCAACACTATTATTGTCACTTTGCATTTAAAAAAAATATTTCATCATTTTTCATCATTATAGTTATTAACAATAATTATCATCTCAACGAACCGAGGTAACTAAGAAAATTTAAAATTAAAATGACCAAGTCAATCTCAAAAATATTTAGCATCTTTAAAATGATTATATTAATATTTGATATATTTACATATTACTGATAAAATTAATCATATCTTTGATAGATTTTCCTTGGCAGCACATGACTAAAACCAGCCTAGATCTATCTTACATCTCAAAAATAGAGATTTGATCCCTCTCGGGGCATGATAGATCCAGAGTTCGATGGATCTAGGCTGGTACAACTAACAATGCTGGCTACAGATCGGTTATTGGTTGGAGAAAGCGACGTATCAGCCTTAGCCTGCATACTCTCCAGCTGGATTAAGAGAAAACAGACATACCAACGGACCGGTCTCAGAGAGCCACCAATCCTTTTCACCCCAGTGTCCTCCGAGGAAGAACAACGTCGTCAGTCAGGTCCCCCAGATAAAAGATAAAAGTAACAAAAGCAACAGGCAACTTCCAGATTCCGCCCACCCTTAATCGAAGCCTGTCTCCCAGAAGGCCCCCTGAAACATAACTCCAACCTGTCTCCCTGGATTCCACCAATCCCCGCAGCTCACAGACTCTTCACGGGGAAAAAATCAAACCCAGTTTGCCGAACTCTCTCGCTCTCGCTCCGTTTCAATTTCTTAGCTCATCTTCGACTGTCATGCGAAGTTGATGGGCTGACTGGAAAGGGTTTCTTGTTATCGATGTTTCGGCCTGCTCCTTATAAATTGAAATCAAACCCAGTTTGCCGAACTCTCTCGCTCTCGCTCCGTTTCAATTTCTTAGCTCATCTTCGACTGTCATGCGAAGTTGATGGGCTGACTGGAAAGGGTTTCTTGTTATCGATGTTTCGGCCTGCTCCATTCCATTTCCGCCCTGCTTCCCTTATCATAGTTTGCTTGCCTTCCTCTACGAACAATGGAGTTGGCGTTTCTTGTCAAGTCATTTGTATGTTTGTCTTGTTTTCTCCTCCTCTGCTGCATTTCCTTCATTGAGTCAAATGAAATAACACGCCCACCTGCAGTGTTCCCGGCTCTCTTTGTTTTCGGGGATTCAACCGTCGACGCAGGCAACAACGACTATCTGGTGACATTAGCTAAGAGCAACTTTCCTCCTTACGGTAGGGATTTCATCGATGCGCGCCAGTTAATCCATCGACGCTCAGGAAAATACTATTTTTGAAGGCAACAAGGAACAGTTTGGAGCATACGCATCCCATGGAGGAAGGATTAATCTACCAAACTCCCATTTTGGTGGACCGTAGACCTCACTCTCATAAAATCAATTAAAAGTCAATATTACTTAAAACATTAAAGTAAATATTACTTAAAACGGCACTTAAAAATAAATTGGAAAAATTATCATCCAGAATGGTTTGTGGATGAGAAAATGGAGTTTCGTAGCGTCAATATAAATCAATTGTTTCCGATATCTTCGAAATATTTTTGAAATGTTTTCGAGATCTTCGGGTGGGTTAACTTTCAAAAAAAAAGGATTTACTCACATGAATTAAATTCAAAAATAGCTGTGCCCTGCTAAAATTAAGAAAAGCAGGAACCTTTTCGAGATCTTCGGATCCGTTAATTTTCCAAAGAGAAGACCCCAGTGCCCACTCACAAAAAGTAGAGCCAAAAATTGCGGTTTGAAGTTTGAATATGCTTTACTTTTAAGTAGAGCCAAAAATTGCGGTTTGAAGTTTGAATATGCTTTACTTTTAAGTAGAGCCAAAAATTGCGGTTTGAAGCGATGATGCTTTACTTTTTACTTTCCCGTAAAAGAAGGGAAGGAGAATAGCCCAGCGAGTAGAATTAGTGTGCAAAAAGAATTAAAATTAGTGTGCACTCTAATAAAATCAGTGAAAAGTCAATATTACTTAAAACATTAACGACACTTACCAAATAAATTTTAAAAAATTATCACACCCTAAAATAATTCAAAAGGTTCTATAAAAGTAATCATAAATCTTTCTCCTTACCTATAGTCTCTTAAAAGTCTCTTTCTTTTAAATGTCAAATGCGTGACAGAATGGTTTGTGGATGAGAAAAAGGAGTTTCGTAGCGAAGTTATATCGCTGCACTGACAAAAGAGAATCCATTGTTTCCGATATCTTCGAAATCTTTTTGAAATGTTTTCGAGATCTTCGGGTGGGTTAATTTTCTAATATGGTGGGCTAAAAAATATTTATATTTTGAAATATGAAAAACATATTCTTTTTAATACCTTATTCTTAAAAGGAAATGGAATTTACTAATTTATTGAATGATAGAAAAGCCATAGGTTTTTTTTGAAATAGAATTTACTAATTTTTTTTTAATTTACTAATTTATTGAATGATAGGAAAGCCATATGTTTTCCTGGTATCATGTTATGAAAATAAGATTTTAAAGATGTGGCATGATATAATTTGTGAGTTATGATTACATAAAGCTAATACTGGTCTGAATTGTGACTTTTCTTTTACTTATGCCTGGTCTGAATTGTCATAGAAGTGTGTTAATTGACTTTGTTTTAAATTGGCTAGTAACATCTTTTTTATGTTGGTTATGACACTCTTTAAAGAATTATATAAAAACAATAAACAACAACAGTTATATTCATTTATTGGAATAGTTTTTTTTCAGTTTTTTCAATCATTTTTGGAACTAAAATATATTTATATTTTTTAATCATATGAAAGAAATAGTTATATTCATCTGTTAAAATTGTATTCAATGCAATTTTTCTTTTTTTCAGTTTTTTCAATAATTTATGGAACTAAAATATATTTCTATATTTTAATCATTTGAAAGAAATATTCAAAATATAAAATTCTATGTATTTAATACCAAAAGAGTGTGATACATTGAGTGTGACATTCAAATAGAAGAGTGATACATGTAATAGTTTTTTCAATAATTTATGGAACTAAAATATATTTCTGTATTTTTTTTCATTTGAAAGAAATACAAAACTCCTTATGTATTTAATACCAAGAGTGTGACACATTTAACTAGAACAATGATACATTCAACTATAGATGTAAAGATATTGAATATAATTTTTTTAAAGATAGAATAAGAAATTTCATAATTATAAAGGCATTTTTAAAACACCATTCATAGTGAATCTAACTCTATTGATCACATTTGCATGTAATTAACAACCAATATTTATATACAAACAAGGGAAATAAGACTCAAATTTTTTCATAATTCAGTTACATAACTACCACTTTGTTCAAATATTTATGTACAAACAAGGGAAATAAGACTCACATTACTTCAAATATTTATGTACAAACAAGGGAAATAAGACTCACATTACTTCATGGTTTAGTAACACAACTACCATAGGAAATAAGACTCACATTACTTCATGGTTTAGTAGCACAACTACCATTTTGTTAGAATAGACTAAGATGTGGAAGAACTCTGGCCTTCACAAATGTTGTTGTTGTTGTTAATTATTTGAAAGAAATATTCAAAACATAAAACTCTTATGTATTTAATACCAAAAGAGTGTGATACATTGGGTGTGACATTCAATTACAAAAGTCAATACATATAATAGTTTTTTCAATAATGTATGGAACTAAAATATATTTCCATATTTTTTTCATTTGAAAGAAATGCAAAACTCCTTATGTATTTAATACCAAAAGGGTACCAAAAGGAGTGTGATACATTTAATTATAACTATGATACGTTAAGAATGTGATACATTCAATTAGAAGAGTGATACATGTAATAGGTTTTTCAATAATTTCTGGAACTAAAATATATTTCTATATTCAGTAATTTGAAATAAAATTTCTGGAATGAAAATATATTTCTATATTTAGTGATTTGAAAGAAATAAAAAACTCCTTATGTATTTAATACCAAAAGAGCGTGAGACATTTAATTAGGACAGTGATACATTCAATTATAGATGTAAAGATATTGAATATAATTTTTTGAAGATAGAATAAGAAATTTCATAATCATAAAGACATTTTTAAAACACTACCACTTTGTTCAAATATTTATGTATGAACAAGGGATATAAGGCTCACATTACTTCAAATATTTATGTACAAACAAGGGAAATAAGACACACATTACTTCATGGTTTAGTAACACAACTACCATAGGAAATAAGACTCACATTACTTCATGGTTTAGTAGCACAACTACCATTTTGTTAGAATAGACTAAGATGTGGAAGAACTCTGGCCTTCACAAATATTGTTGATAGTAGTACTTGTACTACCCAACAAATGTGTTAGATTTGATTGGAATTTGGGAATGGAAGTATGGCGCAAAAAAGTGTCTTTGATGTTTTGCAGTGTGCCTAGAATTCCCATCATAGTAGGTCGTCCTTGAGGAGATTCATTTGTGCAAATCAAACCCACATTTATCAGTGATCTGAGGCAATTGAGATCCTTCTCTTCTTCATTGCATCTAATAGGCCTCTTAAATAAACCCATGTCCACCACTTCTTGTACTCGGTTTGGAAAATGGCTACCCACCCATTTTTGCAAGTTCATTCCTTCCACAAACATGTTGTGGGTGGGCTTCTTTCTAGTGAGAATTTCCAATAGCACTATTCCATAGCTATAAACATCGCCTTTTGTTGTAACTTGTCCTCCCGCTCCATATTCTGCATTCATAGATTTCATATTAAGTTTTTCACTTTAATTTAAAATGTTAAGTAAACATAAGAAAGTCATAAAATTGCTTAATATGGTATATAGTTTAAATAATACCTGGAGGAATATACCCTGTAGATCCTTTGAGTGCATTTGTGGAAGTGAGAGATCCATCTTCATTATTTGCAAAACATATAGTAGCGATGCCAAAGTCTATTAAATATGCAGTCATATCTTCACCCAACAAGACATTGTTGGGTTTCAAATCACAATGAATTACTTGAACAAAACAATGGTGATGGAGATATGTCATGCCTTGGGCGATGTCTATTGCTATATTCAACCTTTGAATCAAATTCAAACCACTTTGTTCTCCATCATCAGGATATAACCAGTTTTCTAGGCTTCCATTTGGCATTAATGGAAATATCAAAGCTTTGATTTGGAGATCTGAATAACATGTTATGACCCGAATGAGATTCCGGTGTCTAACTCTACCCAAAACTTTGCATTCTCTATCAAAACTCTTTTGAGCCCCTTCATTTTGTAGATTGAGAAGCTTGACAGCAACCATTGTGCCATCATTCAAAACCCCTTTGTATACTTTTCCAAAACTACCAACTCCTAACAAGTTGGCATCACTAAATTCATTTGTTGCAATGACGAGCTCTGCATAGGAGATTCTTCGATGCCCCACAATTAATGATGGTCCAATCTCTCTATGAATATGTCTCTTGCACTTTTGTTTGCATAAGATTCCCATAAACAAGCACAATACAATAGTTGCTATAGCAACAACAAGTAGGATAACTCTTTTGAGATTCAAAACACTTTTATGTTTATGAGCATAGCACGGTGGTAGATTTACCCAAGGTCCACATAGACCAAGATTTCCCAAAAATGTTGTGGCGCCAATCCTTTTGAAAACTCCCTCTTTAGGGACTTCTCCCGACAGCTTGTTGAAAGAAACATTCAAGTGGTGGAGCATTGTGAGATTTCCCAGTGATACAGGTATTCTACCTGACAAATTATTGGAGGAGAGATCTATGTCCTGAAGACTTAGAAGTTCACTAAGTGACATTGGAATTGGACCTTCAAGTGTGTTGGAAGAAAGATTCAGATATTCTACTTCTTTGCAGCTTCCAAGTGCACTTGGAATGTGGCCAGTTAACCGATTTGCAGAAATATCTATAGCTTGAAGCATATTGAACTTTCATAGTTCTGAAGGCACGTGGCCATGTAATAAATTGTTTGACAAGTTGAAATATAAGGCTAAATTTATAAGGCCTGCAAGCTCTCGAGGTATGTTCCCATTAAGCTTGTTGTATGATAGGTCTAGCTCTAGTAAGTTCACACATTTCCCTAAACTTGTAGGTATATTTCCTGATAACTGGTTATGACTAAGATCTAAATATCTTAGTTGCTGAAGGTTGGTCACAAAATCAGGGATTCTTCCTGAGAGATTATTTCTAGAGAGTTCTAGGAGCCCTAAGCTTTTTAGCTGACCAATTTCCAAAGGGATATTTCCTTGAAAATTGTTGGCATCCATATATAATCTCTCCAATTTTTGAAGCATATTAATTGATGAAGGGATTGACCCTGTAAAAAAATTATCTTCTAAACGGAGAAATGTTAAGCTAGTTAGATTTCCAATATGTTGAGGTATTTCTCCTGATAATTCATTGACACCCAGGTCTAAGTAGTGGAGTTTTGTAGAGAGGTGGCCTATAGAATAGGGAAGTTGTCCTGTGAGATTGTTATAGGATAACTGTACTAATTGTAGATTGGAACAGTTACTAAGAGCATTAAGAATGGGGCATACCGTGGTGCTGCCGCTAATCAAGTAATTGCCGCCAAAGTAAAGCGTCTGGAGATGTGTCAATTTACCCAGCTCCATGGGCACTGTTCCGCTCAGCTGGTTCTTTGCTAAGACAATCAGTTGAAGGTTCGTACAATTGAAGAGGGAAGAAGGAATGCTGCCGCTCAGCTGATTACCACCCAGATAGAGTTCCTTTAAGTGGGTGGTCTTCTTGCTGCACAACTTCGACGGAATGTGGCCAACTAATTGGTTAGAATTTATATCCAATAGTTCAATATTTGTGCAGTTAGACAACGAAGACGGAATATGTCCCGTGAGATGGTTGAACCCCAGAGAAAGAAGGATGAGCTGGCTTAGCATACCCAATTCGGAGGGAACACTGCCGTGAAGGGTGTTCTCAGCTAAATATAATTGCTGCAAAGAGGATATGTTTCCCAAGCAGTTGGGGATTGTTCCCATCAAATTGTTAGCTCCCAAGGATATGTATACTAGCTTGGGGAGAACACATAGTTGTGGGGGAATGGAACCCTGGAGTTGATTCCCAGAAAGGCGAAGCATCTTTAAGCGAAACAGGCTTCCCAATTGATAGGGAATGTGACCGTGGAAACTATTATTGAAAAGGCTGAGTACTCTAAGAAAAGAGAGATTGGCGAGAAGGGGAGAGATAGTACCTTGTAATGCCATGCTTGAAACATTGAGGGAAACGACTCTGTGCCTGCGGCTGCTGCATATGATACCCGTCCAGTGGCAGAATGAAACATTTGGTTTCCAGGTGGCTAAGGATTGGTAGGGATCATATGTGATTGCAGACTTGAAAGCAAGCAGAGCGTGTTTGATCGGAAGCATTGTTGAGATGAGGATGGTGAGAGAAATGGGGTGTTGGTGTGGAAAACACAAAAGGATTGAGAAAGAGAATGAAAGAAAGGGCGAGGAGAAGCATTGTGGTAATCTGCATCTCTTCCGTGAGAGAATGGGAGAATGGTTTGTGGATGAGAAAATGGAGTTTCGTAGCGTAGCTATATAGCTGCACTGACAGAAGAGAATCAATTCTTTCCGATATCTTCGAAATCTTTTTGAAATGTTTTCGAGATCTTCGGGTGGGTTAATTTTCCGAAAAAAAGCTTTACTCACATGAATTTAAGAAAAGCAGAAACCTTTTCGAGATCTTCGGGTCCGTTATTTTTCCAAAGAGAAGACCCCACTCACAAAAGATAGAGCCAAAAATAGCTGTGTCCCGCTAAAATTAAGAAAAGCAGAAACCTTTTCGAGATCTTCGGGTCCTTTAACTTTCCAAAGAGAAGACCCCACTCACAAAAAGTAGAGCCAAAAATTCGGGTTTGAAGTTTGAATAAATTAAACCAACCTTTAAGCGATGATGCTTTACTTTCCCGTAAAATAAGGGAAGGAATATAGCCCAGCGAGTAGAATTCGTGTGCAAATAAAATCAGTGAAAAGTCAATATTACTTAAAACATTAAGTACACTTACCAAATAAATTTAAAAATTTTATTACACCCTAAAATAAATCAAAAAGTTCTATAAAAGCAATCATAAATCTTTCTCCTTACCTATAGTCTCTTAAAGTCTCTTCCTTTTAAATGTCAAATGCAATACCAAATTTGATAAAATAAATTTAAAAAAATCCAAAATATTTGTACATTATATATAAAACGAAATAATCAATATTAAAGTGAATATTTATATTTTCTTTTACATTTCATAAATTTTCAAAATTTTAATTACTAATAACAAAAGGGTAACATATAATTGTCGATAAAACTAGACTCAGACATGTTTCAATTGATGTTAAATATTTTTATTATTTAGAAGATAAAGATGTAATAAGAATTTATAATATGTTTTATAATAGAATTTTTATGTTACACATTTTGGTAAATGGTATGGTTATTAATGTTGTAACATAAACATTTGGAAAAGGTAATGTTTTTTTTTATTGCATTTTTTTTATATTTGTTATATAAGTTTAAAGGTAATATTCCAAAAAATAAAATATTAATAAAATTATATATAAAAGTTTTATAATATAAATGATAATAAGTTTTAATAAAAAAAATATATGTATGATTTTATAAGAAATATGTATATTTTATTAAGAAAATATATAAATAAGCATATTTATATTTATTTTTCATTTTTATTAAAATAATAAGACAAAGTAAAATATAATTTGGACCAACAAGACAATTTCAGTTATTTATTTTAGTTTTTTTTAATTGTGGTATTCAATAATAGTAACATAAATGTGTATGTGTTTTTGTATTTTTCCATTAATTAATACTTTTAATTTACTAATAATTATTTCTTGTAATATTTAAGACAATAAGTAATTTTAGTTTTTAATTAGAATGAAAAATATTCCATTCTTTAATCTTGAAAAATGTTTAGAGAAAAAATAAAATCCAAACACTCCAACCCTTTGACAATGTCCACGTTAAAATTAAAACTCATACACAGTAAGAAAACTTTCCACTCATAAAATGAAATATTTGGTTTCCAATAGCTAGATAATGATTGGGATTTATCATAGGTATTTCATGTACGTGCATTAGCCATAAATTACAACAAAATGAATATTTGAGGAATTATAAGATTGAGGAATTATAAAAAGAATGCTTAAGAGAATCTAGATATTACGAGACAAAAAGGATGAGTGTCCAATTGTTGTGCTTGCAAAAGATGGTCTAAAAAAAGGGTACATGTTTCTTCCTTGCATGGTGTAGATATGACAAATTCTTTAATGTTTAACAATATTCCATCATGTCTATTATATATTTAAAATAATGATTTAAAAGCTAGGAAGAGAGAGAAACTGAAAGAAAGAATCTCTAGTGTGTGAGTTAAGCCTTCACATCCATGGTAGGAAATTTTCAATGTGTTTTCCATTACAACCCCTATATCTAATGTAATAGTTGGAAACTTTACTTAATAAACTATGATCTCTCATTAGATATTTGATATTGGTATTGTTGCATATTCTTCTTAGATAATTTGGTGTCATATCCTAGTAGGATTGTTGACAAAAAAATAGTTGAAGAAAGACTTGTTGAAGGAAGAGAAGAAAAGAAACAAGTTGTAGTTGTAGAAATAAATTGTTGAGATGATGTTGAGTAATTCTTTGAAAGATAACTGTGTTGATTCTCATAAAGAATCAGATGATTTTTTTTAGAACATGAATATTTTGAAGTCCAAATATTACAATATAAGAGGGGTAAGATACCCCTAAAAGGGTCCCTCCATGTCATAGAAATGTCTTTGATGTTTTGAAAAAGGCTTGACATTTATTGACAAATATTATGCTATTTTGTTAGGTTCAAACCCTAATCCTTTTATTAATTTAATAGGCCCAAGGGGCCCCATAAGAGTCATGATTATTTAGTTTAATAAATAAATCTCATAAGTGGTTAACCACATTAATGATGATTGTAAGTGGTTGACCTGCATTATAAAAAAAAATCCGCAATTAGTTATAACAAGTCATAACTAATAAATAAATGGGTTAACCGACATTATGCAAGGGACCATGAGTAGCTAGGTTTTGTATCTCATGAAACTATATATAGTCGAGGATAGTAAGGGAAGTGTTGTCTTGTCTTGTGCAATTGAGTGCTGCTCGACTGGTGGTTTCCCCCTCGAAGAGGAAAGTGAATAATATTGTTGCAGATCTTAATACAATATTTCTAATTTCTATCATCTTATTACATTATTTTTTGTGGCATCTCTAGCATATTTCACACTTGTGATATTTTCTACAGGTTAAGCATACTACAATTGGTATGCTAGGTCCCTATAATACTAGTGTATCCCGTTATTGTTATTGTTAGTGTAGCCCCCTTATTATTATTGTTGTGCCAATGTATTCCCCGTATTGTTATTATTGCGCCCCATAGAAGCTCACTATTGTTATTGTTGTGCCCTTACATTGTCATTGTTATGTCGACTAGGATTATATTGTGACCACTTGGACTACTATATATAGAAAGGAGGTTTTGTCATCTGTATCATCCAATAATTGTTCATTTATGTATTTTAAAGGAGGTTGCCCCCTCGAAGAGGTTGATTTCTAAGTCGTTGATATATTTTTTCTTCTATTTTGTGAGCTAGTTTAATAAATAAATCTCATAAGTGGTTAACTGCATTAATGATGATTGTAAGTGGTTGACCTACATTTAAAAAAAATACCATAATTAGTTATAGCAGGTCATAACTAATAAATAAATGGGTTAACCAAAATTATGCAAGGGACCATGAGTAGCTAGGTTTTGTATCTCATGAAACTATATATAATCGAGGATAGTAAGGGAAGTCTTGTCTTGTCTTGTGTAATTGAGCTCTACTCGACTGTTGGTTTCCTCCTTGAAGAAGAAAGTGAACAATATTGTTGTAGATCTTAATATAATATTTCTATTTTCTATCATCTTATTACGTTATTTTTTGTGGTATCTCTAGCATATTTCTCACTTTTGATATTTTCTACAGGTTAAGCATACTACAAGTGGTATCAAAGCACTTTCTCAAGCCATCCGCACCACTTATTTTAGCAAAAAAAATATTAGTCTAGAGATGTGTACCAATGCCCTTAAACTACATAGATCTATCGTTATGTGCATTGACCTGCATTTGGGGAAGCATACATGCAAGAACTAAAAGAGGTGGTCATGTCCGTTGGGCTCCCTTGTAACCGTTATTGGTACCCCTTGGAGTAGTAACAGATAAGAAAAAACCAGTACATGGGCTACTCTTCCACGTACCTCTAGAATATCAAAAGTCCCCCAAGGTTACCCTAAAACCAAGATTAGATAAGTTAGTAGTCGTCTTGCTGCTACAGTACACCGAGAAAAATACTCGGGGAGATTACTCACACATACCAAGGGTAGTCAGGTATTCTTATTAAGGGCGCAATCAATCTTCCTTAGTTATCACTCTGAAACATTGGGTCAAGTAATATTGTTGGATTGATCCAGACTTACATAGGAACACAATAAAATATAGATATAAGAATAAACACATAGATGCATCAAGAATAAAACTTCATTTAATTAATATCAACGAACTAAAATATGCTTACAGACATAATGGAAATAAACTAGCTCAGGGAATGGTAGTTTATCGCTGATAAGCGATGTGGCAGCTACATACCTCTGAACTGTGTTACAATGAGGCTCAAGGGACTTTTTATTGTTAAAAATCAAAGGAAAACCATATAAAACCAAAACCCTATCCCCAGAAGATTAAACACCAAGAGTTTGTGGGCCCCGTTGGGGTTAGTTGGGAAGCAAACTTCCTAAGGTCGTAACTTGGTCATATGATCTTTGCTTAGCTTGTATGATACATCGTTGGAAATATCTCTCTAAGTACTACATGATTTGCAGAAAGCCCCTACTTATAGTTATGGTTCTACTACAAACCTTAAAAAATGTCGTTTAAGGGGTCAAAACTGCTCCAGAAGTTCAGGACTCGAAAAATTGCTAAAAATAGTAAATGTTCCTAGAAACAATGAAACAGATGAAATCCACTGGAGTATCTCTCTAAGTACTACATGATTTGCAGAAAGCCCCTACTTATAGTTATGGTTCTACTACAAACCTTAAAAAATGTCGTTTAAGGGGTCAAAACTGCTCCAGAAGTTCAGGACTCGAAAAATTGCTAAAAATAGTAAATGTTCCTAGAAACAATGAAACAGATGAAATCCACTGGAGGTCTAGGTGGAATAGGTGTGTGACCAGCAATATGCACCTGGATTAGCCCTCCCCCGTTAGGAAGTGTTGTAACATTATTTGGTTTTGATAAGGTAGTGTTTTAGAAAAAATGAAAAAAAATTTAAAAAAATGTTAAGTTTGGATATGAATAGATAAAAACAAAAAAATGTTAGAAATCATGGTAAATAAATTATTCATATCAAGAAAATGATATAAATAGTTGCCCTAAAAAATTAAGGAAAAATATTGAAAAAATGTTACGCATAGTTTGAAAGCAATAAAAGAAATGATTTGCTTAGTTTGAATAAAGAAAAGAAAATAATGGTTTCTTGTCTAAATGCGCCAAAGATTAAAATTAGGAGTTAAAATTTTGTTTAATTATGTTAATTTCTTCATCAAGAGATTAAATTTAATTGTAATAAACATCACATATTTTTATCCTAAGTTCACAAAACGGCAAGGGATTTTGTCGCGTTGCAATTATCTCTCAAGCAAGTTCCAATGCTAGATCTCTTCCCCACCTAGATCAACGGTGAGGAAGCCTTTTCACATCTCCCTTGCCCATTTCTTGTTAATGGGGGGGGGGGGAGGTGTCTGAAAAGTAGTTTTCCCGATGACAGGGCCTTACCTACGTGTCACCTCCATAACACTTCGCACCCACCCCTCGCTCAAAACCGTTTACCTCCGCCTACCCCCTCCGAAATCCACTTTCCTCCCGACGATTATTTTCCACTCCCACCAACAGTCATTTGAATTTTCCTCTTAACCGTTTCCAGACGCGAAATAAAATGCTGACACCTGTGGATTCCGTTCAGACTCCGCTCCCTTACCATTATTATTCTTGTCCCGTTAGACTCGCTCCCTTAGCCGTTTTATAACTGTTTCATTGCCCAACTCCTATACCATTAGTATTAAACCGCTACGGTTGCATTTTCCCAACAGCGATTCCATAATGGTAATCCAAACACTGTTATAAATAAAACCTCATCGTACCTTATACCACATTTGTTTCATCTACTGTTTGTTGTTGAATTGCAGGTTTTACAAAGAGATAATCGCGCCATTGGTTCAGCCATATGTCACCCTACCACGCAGTTTTATTTCATGAGAAAGTTCATTTTTATTCTTCTTCTTTTTCCTCTACAGAAAACATGGCCCCCAAGGGAAAAAGCCAAAAACCATCGTTTGAGGAAAACCCTATTGCTTCTACCTCGATCGATCTCAACTACGCCTCCTTGGCTAATTCATACTTCAAAATCGTTTCCATAGGGTGTGAATTCAAACTTTAGAAATTGCACCTGTGGCTAAAACAGAAGTACTTGGATCAACAAGATGACATCAAGATCTAGGAATCCCTTTTGCCTTTGTTTTCATTCCCTCAAACCCATGACTTCCCAGACCTGGTCACCTGGTGTCAAACCAGGTGTTATCACAAAATTGGATCTGATAGGTTGCTTGATCAGTCAACTTCATGTAACTATTTCAAACCTCATATTTTGACTGAGGCTTAGCCTCCTCAGCCTGAGAGGGCTCTCTCAAGGGTTAATGATTTGGATAAAAATATAGATGGCTAACTCTATTTAGGTAATGAACAGATAAATGATAGATGTAGGTTGATAATCACATCAGCAAGTACACATTGGGCTTATGGATTCAAACAGTTTAGTAATCTAATGAATCTACTTAACATGGAATTTGAGGCATATCAGAGTTTTAGTCAAAAGATAAACACATATGAAACTGTAAAAAACACAGTCAGTTCATTTATATAGGAAGTCAAAGCATCTAAAAGATGAATTCTGAGTAATATAGATAAACACCGCTGCAATGGGATAGTAAAGAGATGCAAATAGAATAAGAACACACTAAAATTCCTTCTGAATCTCAAGTTGGTTAAGTAGAAAATCTATGTATTAGCTGAAAAGAAGTCAATTACAATAAGCACAGTTTTGCGAAAAATGTCCAACCCTTTGCTAATTCGACCCCTTAGCCTTTAATAGACATCTTACAACATGAGATGATCTGACTCTAGGCTAGATACATCAAATTTATAACTACTAACACCTTGCATAACCATAAGACACATAATTTATTACAAAAAGACACATAATCTACTTAACAGTCCTATTACAAATACGACTCAAACTCCTTATCATTATCTATCACAACCTTATCTTATTGAAATTACATCATTTTCAAAGTGTATCATCACATGGTCGAATTTGGATGATGGCCTTCAGCTCTTCATGACCACTTTGTTGACCTCCACAAAAGCAGGAAACAGTACCCTGTTTTTTAGGCATAAGGAACATTTTGACCATCAATTAAACTTCATTTCATGGTCCTTAGCTGTTGGAGAATATCTTAACATGTCTCATCACTCATCCCTAGCCTCTAGCTGTCCAAAACCGCTTCCAAAACTATTCAAAAGTGTTGTAATGTACTGTGCTATGAAAACACAACAGTTTCATAGCGCCTTTATAACACTGCCATTTTAAGCTTTAATTCTCCAAAAACTGAATTATTTCCACTTGCATCATTTCACTTACCCTTTAATACATCTCCCATGGCAGTTACAACTCTTGACTCACTCTTCAACCTTTCAAAAACTAACCAAAATGAGCAAGAAAAGCAGCTACAACAGTTTCGTAGTGCTTTTTTGCTTTTTTACACTAAATGCGCTACGAAACTGCTGAGTATGCAGATTTTTCATAAAATTTGCCAAGTGAAAAGTGTTATTGCCCAAAAATAAAAATATTTCCTGTCCTCATCACCTACAAAACACACCAACCATATGCTAACTTCATTTTAGCTTCCTTGAGACATTTCTTCTTCATTTGCAAATTTTTCCTTTTTTTTCTTGAAAAATAGGTCTTGGGATAGAGCCTATATCTCCTAATCCATGATGTATTTTGAGAAAATGAAGGAGGTTTTTGTAGGCCATTATGTCTTGAATACAAAACTCTCTTTGGTTTTTGAAATACATTTCTTGTTGTCCAAAACTGCCTTTGAAAAACATCTGTAAAACAAGAAAACTCTGTTTTTCTAAAAATAGTTCTTCAAAGAAATCCTTGGATATCCCAACTGATAACACCTGTGAGAAATGTGAGAGTGGTTATTGTTATTTGATATTTTTTTGAAAATAACCTCTCTCATTTTCTTAAATTACCTTTCTGTTTTCCCATAAACCACCTTTGAAGTTGACTGCTCAAAACAGTCATGTACAAGACAATTTCGTAATAATGTTTTCATAGCGCAAATTAATTTATCATTTTCGGATACCTCCTAATGAATTTTAAGAAACGGAGAGAGGTTTTTGTAGTTAGGTTAGGTATGTAGAAAAACCTCTTTCAGTTTTCCCAAATTCGTTTTCAGTTTCTCATAAAATACCTTTGAAGTTGACTGTTCAAAACCAAAAAAACATAATTTTGCTTCATATTTTGCTCTGAAAATTTCAGCAGTTTCGTAGCGTTTTCTGCCTTTTTTAAACTGAATGCGCTATGAAAACATGGATTCTTGGCTTATTAGGTAGTTTTGGCACAAAAAAATTGGGAAATTAAATGCAATTGGATAATGATGAATGTTTGACATGAAAGAGCTTTAAAGAAGGCTTTATTTGAACCTAAGGATGAGCTTCAAACTATAAAAAATCTAAAACCTTCCCTTGATCAAACCTAAAATGACTCCTAAAACCCTATTTTGACCCATGAACCTATGTAACCTTTTCAAAATGATGTTTTGAATTTTTTGAGTGATAACAATGGCTCCACTTGGGATAGTGTGCCCCTGTGGTACACTAAAGAACCAGTAGTTCTAGTGTTGCTATCCATCTTCTTAAAAAACAGAAAAATATTTGAAATTGGCAAGCTTTCTCCTCAAAATCTAATGGCCCTCACCTCGGGCTAAATCTTGATGATCACTGTAGAAGAACCAAATCTGTACCTACTGAAAAGATGCTCAATCAATTTTGAGCTTATTAAAACACTCCTACCTACCCTAACAGCTGCAATCTCCATTTTTAACTCAAGCAACATGAAACTTCCAATGAAGCCAGTCATTGATCTGATCTGACACTTGAACCTGTTAACTGCACTTGAACCAACAGTAAGCATGATACTGAAATGACCAAGGCAACATAAAATAGATCTGATCCTCATAATGAAAATATAATTGACAATCTAGACTGTAGAACTCTTCCATATAGTCAGCTATAGGATCAAAGAAGACATGATCTGTTTTATGCTTCTCATGACATTCTGTAGCTTTGGACAACTGATGTGTGCTTTTCTCAACCACACAGGATTTCAGTTGTGTGCTATCAAGCTGTTGTTCAAACTGATTTTCAAAAACAGTGTATTCTTCCTCAATCTCAAAAGAGAAAGGAAGCAACACCCTCTCTTTGTGTTCTGGCATGGAAAGATTTTGAAAAGGATGATCATGATCATGAAGACTATATGATTGAATTTGACCTTGTAAAACTTCAATGTCTTTCTCAATGTTCTTAGCAACTTCATCCAAAAATTGAATCTTATCTTTTGACTTGCATTCAAATGTTTTTAGATAAGAAGACAAGGAAAAAGAAAAATTTTCATGTACTTCCTCATTAATATTATCATCATTCCATTGTTTAAAGCCTTGAATTGAAGGAGAGTCTGCCATCAACTCTGTTCTGTCTATCCATTCTTCTAAAAACATAAGCCAAAAATCTGCAAATGACTTAATTGATCTGACAGGAAAGCTTTCAATCCACTATTTACATTTCCCTTGAAATGAATCATAGAACAATATGATGCAAACATCTTCATGTTTGACTCTAAGAAGCTCAATAAAGTCACAGAAATCTGATATATGCTTCAAAGTCAAACTCAAATCTTCTCCATTGAATTTTGGACCATTCCTTAAAAAATATGCATCCTTGGGAAAATGATTTGGGAAACCATGAATTCCTAAAAAATATATACATGCATACCTTGAAACAAGAATGGCCGCATCTGAGCTGTTCATATGTTCAGTGGAATCATCATAAATCTATGAATTTTGAATTCTTCAACAATGGAGTCGCCAAGGTAGTTGCAGCCTCGAACAGATTCTGAGCTCCTTCTACCTTCAAGAGTTCAGCTTCATAGTTTTCGAGAGATGTATACCTTCAGACTCCCAGCAGATGCACCAAAATGTTATCAAAAAATGGATTTGATAGGCTACTTGATCAGTCAACTTCATTTAACTATTTCAAACCTAATCTTTTGACTGAGGCTTAGCCTCCTCAACCTGAGAGGGCTCTCTCAAGTGTTAATGATTTGGATAAAAATATAGATGGCTAACTCTATTTAGGTAATGAATAGATAAATGATAGATGTAGGTTGAGAATCACATCAGCATGTACACATTGGGCTTATGGAGTCAAACAGTTTAGTAATTCAATTAATCTACTGAACATGGAAGTTGAGGCATATCAGAGTTTTAGTCAAAAGATAAACACATATGTAACTGTAAAAAACACATTCAGTTCATTTATATAGGAAGTCAGAGCATCTAAAAGATGAATTTTGAGTAATATAGATAAACACCACTACAATGGGATAGTAAAGAAATTCAAATAGAATAAGAAAACACTAAAACTCCTTCTAAATCTCAAGTTGGTTAAGTAGAAAATCTCTATATTAGCTGAAAACCAATCAATTACAATAAGCACAGTTTTGCCAAAAATGTCCAACCCTTTGCTAATTCGACACCTTGGCCTTTAATAGACATCTTACAACATGAGATGATCTGCCTCTAGGCTAGATACATCAAATTTCTAACTACTGACACCTTGCATAACCATAAGACATTGGAATTTATTACAAAAAGACAACTAATCTACTTAACAATCCTATTACAAATAGGACTCAAACTCCTTATCATTATCTATAACAACCTTATCTAATTGAAATTATGTCATTTTCCAAGTGTATCATCACATGGTCGAATTTCCATGATGGGCTTCAGCTCTTCATGACCACTTTGTTGACCTCCGCAAAAGCAGGAAACAATACCCTATTTTTTAGGCATAAGATCCTTCGCATTATTTGAACATTCTGACCATCAATTAAACTTTATTTCATGGTCCTTAATTGTTGAAGATTATCTTAACATGTCTCATCACTCATCCCTAGCCTCGAGCTATCCAAAACCACTTCCAAAACTGTTCAAAAGTGCTGTAATGTACTGCGCTATGAAAACACAACAGTTTCGTAGCACCTTTATAACACTGCCATTTTAAGCTTTAATTCTCCAAAAAATCAATTATTTCCACTTACATCATTTCACTTACCCTTTAATACATCTCCCATGGTAGTTACAACTCTTGAATCACTCCTCAACATTTCAAAAACTAACCAAAATGAGCAAGAAAAGCAGCTACAGCAGTTTCGTAGCACTTTTCTGCCTTTTTACACTAAATGTGCTACAAAACCGCTGAGTATGCAGATTTTTCATAAAATTTGCCAAGTGAAAAGTGTCATTGCCCAAAACTAAAAATATTACCTGTCCTAATCATCTACAAAACACGTCAACCATATACTAACTTCATTTTAGCTTCCTTGAGACATTTCTTCTTCATTTGCAAATTTTTCCTGTTTTTTCCTGAAAAATAGGTCTTGGGACAGAGCTTATATATCCTAATCCATGATGTAGTTTGAGAAATGGAAGAAGGTTTTTGTATTCCATTATGTCTTTAATAACAACCTCTCTTTGTTTTTTGAAATACATCTCCTGCTGTCCAGAACCTGCATTTGAAAAGCATGTGTAAAACAGGAAAACTCTGTTTTTCTGAAAATAGTGCTTCAAAGAAATCCTTGGATATCCAAACTGATAACACCTGTAAGAAAAGTGAGAGAAATTATTGTTATTTTATATTTTTTTGAAAATAACCTCTCTCAATTTCTTAAATTACCTTTCTGTTTGCCCAGAAACCACCTTTGAATTTGAATTCTCAAAATAGACATGTACAAGACAATTTCGTAATAGTGTTTTCGTAGCGCAATTTAATTTATGATTTTCTGCTACCTCCTAATGAATTCTAAGAAACTGAGAGAGGTGTTTGTAGTTAGATCTGGTATGTAGAGAAATCTCTTTTAGTTTTCCAAAATTCAATTTCAGCTTCTCATAAACCACCTTTGAAGTTGACTGTCCAAAACCAAAAAAACATAATTTTGCTTCATATTTTTGTTTGAAACTTTCAGCAGTTTCGTAGCACTTTTTGCTTTTTTTACACTGAATGCACTACGAAAACAGGGTTTCTTGGCTTATTATTCATTTTTTGCACAAAAACTTTGGGAAATTAAATGAAATTGGATAATGATGAATGTTTGACATGAAAGAGCTTTAAAGAAGGCTTTATTTGAACCTTAGCATGAGCTTCAAACTATAAAAAATCTAAAACCTTCCCTTGATCAAACCTAAAATGACTCCTAAAACCCTATTTTGACCCATGAACCTTTGTAACCTTTTCAAAATGATGTTTTGAATTTTTTGAGTGATAACAGTGGCTCCACTTGGGATAGTGTGCCCCTGTGGTACACTAAAGAACCAGTAGTTCTAGTGTTGTTATCCATCTTCTTGAAAAATAGAAAAAACTTTGAAATTGGCAAGCTTTCTCCTCAAACTCTATTGGCCTTCACCTCGGGCTCAAGCTTGATGATCATTGTAGAAGAACCAAATTTGTACCTACTGAAAAGATGCTCAGTTAACTTTGAGCTTATTCACACACTCCTACCTACCCTAACAGCTGCAATCTCCATTTTTAACTCAAGCAACATGAAACTTCCAATGAAGCCAGTCATTGATCTGATCTGACACTCGAACCTGTTGACTGCACTTGAACCAATAGTAAGCATGATACTGAAATGACCAAAGCAACATAAAATAGATCTTACTCTCATAATGAAAATATAATTGACAATCTGGACTGTAGAACTCTTCCATGTAGTCAGCTATAGGATCAAAGAAGACATGATCTATTTTATGCTTCTCATGACATTCTGCAGCTTTGGACAACTGATGTATGCTTTTCTCAACCACACAAAATTTCAGTTGTGTGCTATCAAGCTGCTGTTCAAACTAATTTTCAAAAACAGTGTATTCTTCCTCAAGCTCAAAAGAGAAAGGAAGCAACACCCTCTCTTTGTGTTCTGGCATGGAAAGCTTTTGAAAAGTATGATCGTGATCATGAAGACTATATGATTGAATTTGACCTTGTAAAACTTCAATGTCTTTCTCAATTTTCTTAGCAACTTCATCCAAAAATTGAATCTTATCTTTTGACTTGCATTCAAATGATTTTAGATAAGAAGACAAAGAAAAAGAAAAATTTTCATGTACTTCCTCATTAATATGATCATCATTCCATTGTTTAAAGCCTTGAATTGAAGGAGAGTCTGCCACCAACTCTGTTCTATCTATCCATTCTTCTAAAAACATAAGCCAAAAATCTGCAAATGACTTAATAGATCTGACAGGAAAGCTTTCAATCCACTATTTACATTTCCCTTGAAATGAATCATAGAAAAATATGATGCAAACATCTTCATGTTTAACTCTAAGAAGCTCAGTAAAGTCACAGAAATCTGATATATGCTTCAAAGTCAAACTCAAATCTTCTCCATTGAATTTTGGACCATTCCTTAAAAAATATGCATCCTTGGGAAAATGATTTGGGAAACCATGAATTCCTGAAAAATCTATACATTCATACCTTGAAACAATAATGGTAGCATTTGAGCTCTTCATATGTCCAGTGGAATCAACATGAATCTATGAATTTTTAATTCTTCGACAATGGAGTCGCCAAGGTAGTTGCAGCCTCGAACAGATTCTGAGCTCCTTCTACCTTCAAGAGTTCAGCTTCATAGTTTTCGGGAGATGTATATCTTCAGACTCCTGGCAGATGCACCAAAATGTTATCAAAAAATTGGATTTTATAGGCTGCTTGATCAGTCAACTTCATTTAACTATTTCAAACCTAATCTTTTGACTGAGGCTTAGCCTCCTCAGCCTAAGAGGGCTCTCTCAAGTGTTAATGATTTGGATAAAAGTATAGATGGCTAACTCTATTTAGGTAATGAACAAATAAATGATAGATGTAGGTTGAGAATCACATCAGCCTGTACACATTGGGCTTATGGAGTCAAACAGTTCTGTAATCCAATGAATCTACTTAACATGGAAGTTGAGGCATATCAGAGTTTTAGTCAAAAGATAAACACACATGAAACTGTAAAAAACACAGTGATTTCATTTATATAGAAAGTCAGAGCATCTAAAATATTAATTCTGAGTAATATAGATAAACACCACTGCAATGGGATAGTAAAGAGATGAAAATAGAATAATAACACACTAAAACTCCTTCTGAATCTCAATTTGGTTAAGTAGAAAATCTCTGTATTAGCTGAAAACCAGTCAATTACAATAAGCACAGTTTTGCCAAAAATGTCCAACCCTTTGCTACTTCGACCCCTTGGCCTTTAATATACATCTTACAACATGAGTTGATCTGCCTTTAGGCTAGATACATCGAATTTCTAACTACTGACACCTTTCGTAACCATAAGACATGGAATTTATTACAAAAAGACACCTAATCTACTTAACAATCCTATTACAAATAGGACTCAAACTCCTTATCATTATCTATAACAACCTTATCTAATTGAAATTACATCATTTTACAAGTGTATCATCACATGGTCAAATTTGGATGATGGGCTTTAGCTCTTCATGACCACTTTGTTGACCTCCACAAAAGCAGGAAACAATACCCTATTTTTTAGGCATAAGGTCCTTTGCATTCTTTGAACATTTTGACCATCAATTAAAATTCATTTCGTGGTCCTTAGCTGTTGGAGATTATTTCAACATGTCTCATCACTCATCCCTAGCCTCCAGCTATCCAAAACCGCTTCCAAAACTGTTCAAAAGTGTTGTAATCTACTACGCTACGAAAACACAGCAGTTTCGTAGCACCTTTATAACACTGCCATTTTAAGCTTTAATTCTCCAAAAACTGAATTCTTTCCACTAGCATCATTTCACTTACCCTTTAATACATCTCCTATGGTAGTTACAGCTCTTGAATCACTCTTCAACCTTTAAAAACTAACCAAAATGAGCAAGAAAAGCAGCAACAACAATTTCGTAATGCTTTTCTGCTTTTTTACATTAAATGCGCTATGAAATTGCTGAGTATGTAGATTTTTCTTAAAATTTTCCAAGTGAAAAGTGTTATTGCCCAAAACGAAAAATATTACCTGTCCTCATCATCTACAAAACACACCAACCATATACTAACTTCATTTTAGCTTCCTTGACACATTTCTTCTTCATTTGCAAATTTTTCCTGTTTTTTCCTGAAAAATAGGTCTTGGGATAGAGCCTATACCTCATAATTCATGATGTAGTTTGAGAAATAGAAGGAGTTTTTTGTATTCCATTATGTCTTGAATAAAAACCGCTCTTTTGTTTTTGAAATACATCTCCTGCTGTCCAGAAACTGCATTTGAAAAACATGTGTAAAACAGGAAAACTTTGTTTTTCTAAAAATAGTGCTTCAAATAAATCCTTGGATATCCAAACTGATAACACCTGTAAGAAAAGTGAGAGAGGTTATTGTTATTTGATATTTGTTTGAAAATAACCTCTCTCAATTTCTTAAATTACCTTTCTATTTTCCCAGAAACCACCTTTGAATTTGACTACTCAAAACAATCATGTACACGACAATTTCGTAACAGTGTTTTCACAGCGCAATTTAATTTATCATTTTCTGCTACCTCCTACTCAATGTTAAGAAACTGAGAGAGGTTTTTGTAGTTTGGTCTATTATGTAGAGAAACCTCTTTCAGTTTTCTAAAATTTGTTTTCAGTTTCTCAGAAACCACCTTTGAAGTTGAATGTTCAAAAGTAAAAAAACATAATTTTGCTTCATATTTTTGTCTGAAACTTTCATCAGTTTCGTAGCACTTTTTGCTTTTTTTACATTGAATGTGCTACGAAAACAATGTTTCTTGGCTTATTAGGTAGTTTTTGCAAAAAAAAATTTGGAAATGAAATGCAATTGGATAATGATGAATGTTTGACATGAAAGAGCTTTAAAGAAGGCTTTATTTGAACCTTAGGATGAGCTTCAAACTATAAAAAATATAAAACCTTCCCTTAATCAAACCTAAAATGACTCCTAAAACCCTAATTTGACCCATGAACTTATGTAACCTTTTCAAAATGATGTTTTGAATTTTTTGAGTGATAACAGTCTCTCCACCTAGGATAGTGTGCCCCTGTGGTACACTAAAGAACCAATAGTTCTAGTGCTGCTATCCATCTTCTTGAAAAACAGAAAAAAATTGAAATTAGCAAGATTTCTCCTCAAACTCTAATGGCCTTCACCTCGGGCAAGCTTGATGATCACTGCAGAAGAACCAAATCTGTACCTACTGAAAAGATGCTCAGTCAACTTTGAGCTTATTCACACACTCCTACCTACCCTAACAACTGCAATCTCCATTTTTAACTCAAGCAACATGAAACTTCCAATGAAGCCAATCATTGATCTGATCTAACACTTGAACCTGTTGACTGCACTTGAACCTGTTGACTGCACTTGAACCAACAATAAGCATGATACTGAAATGACCAAGGCAACAATGAACATAAAATAGATCTGATCCTCATAATGAAATTATGATTGACAATCTGGACTGTAGAACTCTTCCATGTAATCAGCTATAGGATCAAAGAAGACATGATATGTTTTATGCTTCTCATGACATTCTGTAGCTTTGGACAACTGATGTATGCTTTGCTCAACCACACAATATTTCAGTTGTGTGCTATCAAGCTGCTGTTCAAACTGATTTTCAAAAACAATGTATTCTTCCTCAATCTTAAAAGAGAAAGGAAGCAACACCCTCTCTTTGTGTTATGGCATGGAAAGCTTTTGAAAAGGATGATCGTGATCATGAGGACTATATGATTGAATTTGACCTTGTAAAACTTCAATGTCTTTCTCAATTTTCTTAGCAACATCATCCAAAAATTGAATCTTATCTTTTGACTTGCATTCAAATGATTTTAGATAAGAAGACAAGGACAAAGAAAAATTTTCATGTACTTCCTCATTAATATGATCATCATTCCATTGTTTAAAGCCTTGAATTGAAGGAGAGTCTGCCACCAACTCTGTTCTGTCTATCCATTATTCTAAAAGCATAAGCCAAAAATCTGCAAATGACTTAATAGATCTGACAGGAAAGCTTTCAATCCACTATTTACATTTCCCTTGAAATGAATCTTAGAACAATATGATGCGAACATCTTCATGTTTGACTCTAAGAAGCTCAGTAAAATCACAGAAATCTGATGTATTCTTCAAAGTCAAACTAAAATCTTCTCCATTGAATTTTGGACCATTCCTTAAAAAATATGCATCCTTGGGAAAATGATTTGGGAAACAATGAATTCTTGAAAAATATATACATGCATACCTTGAAACAAGAATGGCAGCATCTGAGCTCTTCATATGTCCAGTGGAATCACCATGAATCTATGAATTTTGAACTGTTCAACAATGGATTTGCCAAGGTAGTTGCAGCCTCGAACATATTCTGAGCTCCTTCTACCTTCAAGAGTTCAACTTCATAGTTTTCGAGAGATGTATAACTTCAGACTCCGGACAGACGCACCAAAATGTTATCACAAAATTGGATCTGATATACTGCTCGATCAGTCAACTTCATTTAACTATTTCAAACCTAATCTTTTGACTGAGGCTTAGCCTCTTTAGCCTGAGAGGGCTCTCTCAAGGATTAATGATTTGGATAAAAATATAAATGGCTAGCTCTATTTAGGTAATGAAAAAATAAATGATAGATGTAGTTTGAGAATCACATCAACATGTACACATTGGGCTTATGGAGTCAAACACTTTAGTAATCCAATGAATCTACTTAACATGGAAGTTGAGGCATATCAGAGTTTTAGTCAAAAGATAAACACATATGAAACTATAAAAAACACAGTCATTTCATTTATATAGGAAGTAAGAGCATCTAAAAGATGAATTCTGAGTAATATAGATAAACAACACTGCAATGGGATAGTAAAGAGATGCAAATAGAATAAGAACACACTAAAACTCCTTCTGAATCTCAAGTTGGTCAAGTAGAAAATCTCTGTATTAGCTGAAAACCAGTCAATTACAATAAGCACAGTTTTGCCAAAAATGTCCAACCCTTTGCTAATTTGACCCCTTGGCCTTTAATAGACATCTTACAACATGATATGATCTACCTCTAGGCTAGATACATCGAATTTCTAACTACTGACACCTTGCATAACCATAAGACATGGAATTTATTACAAAAGGGTCTTATTACAAATAGGACTCAAACTCCTTATCATTATCTATAACAACCTTATCTAATTGAAATTACATCATTTTCCAAGTGTATCATCACATGGTCGAATTTGGATGATGGGCTTCAGCTCTTCAGGACCACTTTGTTGACCTCCACAAAAGCATGAAACAATACCCTGTTTTTTAGGCATAAGATCCTTTGCATTCTTTGAACATTCTGATCATCAATTAAACTTCATTTTGTGGTACTTAGCTGTTGAAGATTATCTTAACATGTCTCATCACTCATCCCTAGCCTCCAGCTGTCCAAAACCGCTTCCAAAACTGTTCAAAAGTGTTGTAATGTACTGCGTTACGAAAACACAGCAGTTTCGTAGCACCTTTATAACACAGCCATTTCAAGCTTTAATTCTCCAAAAACTGAATTCTTTCCACTTGCATAATTTCACTTACCCTTTAATACATCTCCCATGGCAGTTACAGCTCTTGACTCACTCTTCAACCTTTCAAAAACTAACCAAAATGAGCAAGAAAAGCAGCTACAATAGTTTCGTAGCGATTTTCTGCTTTTTTACACCAAATGCACTATGAAACTGCTGAGTATGAAGATTTTTCTTAAAATTTGCCAAGTGAAACCACCTTTGAATTTGACTGCTCAAAACAATCATGTACAGGACAATTTCGTAATAGTGTTTTCGTAGCGCAATTTAATTTATCATTTTCTGCTACCTCCTAATGAATTTTCAGAACCTGAGAGAGGTTTTTGTAGCTTGGTTTGGTATTTAGAGAAAAATCTTTCAGTTTTCCAAAATTCATTTTCAGTTTCTTAGAAACCACCTTTGAAGTTGATTGTTCAAAACCAAAAAACCATAATTTTGCTTCATATTTTTGTCTGAAACTTTCAGCAATTTCGTAGCGCTTTCTGCCTTTTTTACATTGAATGCGCTACGAAAACATGGTTTCTTGGCTTATTAGGAAGTTTTGGCACAAAAAATTTGGGAAATGAAATGCAATTGGATAATGATGACTGTTTGACATGAAAGAGCTTTAAAGAAGGCTTTATTTGAGCCTTAGGATGAGCTTCAAACTATAAAAAATATAAAACCTTCCCTTGATCAAACCTAAAATGACTCCTAAAATCCTATTTTGACCCATGAACCTAAGTAACCTTTTCAAAATGATGTTTTGAATTTTTTGAGTGATAACAGTGGCTCCACTTGGGATAGTGTGCCCCTGTGGTACACTAAAGAACCAGTAGTTCTAGTGCTATTATCCATCTTCTTGAAAAATAGAAAAAACTTTGAAATTGGCAAGCTTTCTCCTCAAACTGTAATGGCCTTCACCTCAGGCTCAAGCTTGATGATCATTGTAGAAGAACTAAATCTTTACCTACTGAAAAGATGCTCAATCAACTTTGAGCTTATTCACACACTCCTACCCACCCTAACAGTTGCAATTTCCATTTTTAACTCAAGCAACATGAAACTGACAATGAAGCCAGTAATTGATTTGATCTGACACTTGAACCTGTTGACTGCACTTGAACCAATAGTAAGCATGATACTGAAATGACCAAGGCAACATAAAAAAATCTGATCCTCATAATGAAAATATAATTGACAATTTGGACTGTAGAACTCTTCCATGTAGTCAGCTATAGGATCAAAGAAGACATGATCTATTTTATGCTTCTCATGACATTCTGCAGCTTTGGACCACTGATGTATGCTTTGCTCAACCACGCAAGATTTCAGTTGTATGTTATCAAGCTGTTGTTCAAACTAATTTTCAAAAACAATGTATTCTTCCTCAATCTCAAAAGAGAAAGGAAGCAACACCCTCTCTTTGTGTTTTGGCATGGAAAGCTTTTGAAAAGAATGATTATGATCATGAAGACTATATGATTGAATTTGACCTCGTAAAAATTCAATGTCTTTCTCAATGTTCTTAGCAACTTCATCCAAAAATTGAATCTTATCTTTTGAATTGCATTCAAATGATTTTAGATAAGAAGACAAGGACAAAGAAAAATTTTCATGTACTTCCTCATTAATATGATCATCATTCCATTGTTTAAAGCCTTGAATTGAAGGAGAGTCTACCACCAACTCTGTTCTTTCTATCCATTCTTCTAAAAACATAAGCCAAAAATCTGCAAATGACTTAATAGATCTAACAGGAAAGATTTCAATCCACTCTTTACATTTTCCTTGAAATGAATCATAGAACAATATGATGCAAAAATCTTCATGTTTGACTCTAAGAAGCTCAGTAAAGTCACAGAAATCTGATATATGCTTCAAAGTCAAACTCGAATCTTCTCCATTGAATTTTGGACCATTCCTTAAAAAATATGCATCCTTGGGAAAATGATTTGGGAAACCATGAATTCTTGAAAAATCTATACATTAATACCTTGAAACAAGAATGGCAGCATCTGAGCTCTTCATATGTGCAGTGGAATCACCATGAATCTATGAATTTTTAATTCTTCAACAATGGAGTCGCCAAGTTGCAGCCTTGAACAAATTCTGAGCTCCTTCTACCTTCAAGAGTTCAGCTTAATAATTTTCGGGAGATGTATATCTTTAGACTTCCAGCAGACGCACCAAAATGTTATCCCAAAATTGGATCTGATAGGCTGCTTGATTAGTCAACTTCATGTAACTATTTCAAACCTAATATTTTGACTGAGGCTTAGCCTCCTCAGCCTGAGAGGGCTCTCTCAAGGGTTAATGAATTGGATAAAAATATAGATGGGTAACTCTACTGAGCTAATGAACAGTTAAATGATAGATGTAGGTTGAGAATCACATCAGCATGTACACATTGGGCTTATGGAGTCAAAAAATTCAGTAATCCAATGAATCTACTTAACATGGAAGTTGAGGCATATCAGAGTTTTAGTCAAAAGATAAACACATATGAAACTGTAAAAAACACAGTCAGTTCATTTATATAGGAAGTGAGAGCATCTAAAAGATGAATTTTGAGTAGTATATATAAACACCACTGCAATGGGATAGTAAAGAGATGAAAATAGAATAAGAAAACACTAAAACTCCTTCTGAATCTCAAGTTGGTTAAGTAGAAAATATCTGTATTAGCTGAAAACCACTCAATTACAATAAGCACAATTTTGCCAAAAATGTCCAACCCTTTGCTAATTCGACCCCTTGGCCTTTAATAAACATCTTACAACATGAGATGATCTGCCTCTAGGCAAGATACATCAAATTTCTACATACTGACACCTTGCATAGCCATAAGACATGGAATTTATTACAAAAAGACACCTAATCTACTTAACAGTACTATTAAAAATACGACTCAAACTCCTTATAATTATCTATAACAACCTTATCTAATTTAAATTACATCATTTTCCAAGTGTATCATCACATGGTCGAATTTGGATGATGGGCTTCAGTTCTTCATGACCACTTTGTTGACCTCCACAAAAGTAGGAAACAATACCCTGTTTTTTAGGCATAAGATCCTTTGCACTATTTGAACATTCTGACCAACAATTAAACTTCATTTCGTGGTCCTTAGCTGTTGGAGATTATCTTAACATGTCTCATCACTCATCCCTAGCCTCCAGTTGTCCAAAACCACTTCCATAACTGTTCAAAAGTGCTGTAATGTACTGCGCTGCGAAAACACAACAATTTCGTAGCACCTTTATAACACTGCGATTTTAAGCTTTAATTCTCCAAAAACTGAATTATTTCCACTTGCGTCATTTCACTTACCCTTTAATACATCTCCTATGGCAGTTACAGCTCTTGAATCACTGTTCAACCTTTCAAAAAGTGACCAAATTGAGCAAGAAAAGCAGCTGTAACAGTTTTGTAGCGCTTTTCTGCTTTTTTACACTAAATGCGCTATGAAACTGCTGAGTATGCAGATTTTTCTTAAAATTTGCCAAGTGAAAAGTTTTATTTCCCAAAACTAAAAATATTTCCTATCCTCATCATCTACAAAACACACCAACCATATACTAACTTCATTTTAGCTTCCTTGAGACATTTCTTCTTCATTTGCAAATTTTTTATGTTTTTTCCTGAAAAAAAGGTCTTAGGACAGAGACTACATCTCCTAATCCATGATGTAGTTTGAGAAACTGAAGGAGGTTTTTGTATGCCATTATGTCTTGAATAAAAAAATCTCTTGGTTGTTTGAAATACATCTCCTGCTGTCCTGAAACTGCATTTGAAAAACATGTGTAAAACAGGAAAACTTTGTTTTTCTGAAAATAGTGCTTCAAAGAAATCCTTGGATATCCCAACTGATAACACCTGTAAGAAAAGTGAGAGAGTTTATTGCTATTTGATATTTTTTAAGAAAATAACCTCTCTCAATTTCTTAAATTACCTTTCTTTTTTCCCAAAAACCACCTTTGAATTTGACTGCTCAAAACAGTCATGTACAGGGCAATTTCGTAACAATGTTTTTGTAGCACAATTTAATTTATCATTTTCTACCACCTCCTAATGAATTTTCAGAAACTGAGAGATTTTTTTTGTATTTAGGTCTGGTATGTAGAAAAACCTCTTTCAGTTTTCCCAAATTCGTTTTCAATTGCTCAGAAACCACCTTTGAAGTTGACTGTTCAAAACCAAAAAAACATAATTTTGCTTCATATTTTTCTCTGAAACTTTCAGCAGTTTCGTAGTGCTTTCTGCCTTTTTTACACTGAATGTGCTACGAAAACAGGGATTCTTGGCTTATTAGGCAGTTTTGGCACAAAAACTTTGGGAAATGAAATGCAATTAGATAATGATGAATGTTTGACATGAAAGAGCTTTAAAGAAGGTTTTATTTGAACATTAGGATGAACTTCAAACTATAAAAAATCTAAAACCTTCCCTTGATCAAACCTAAAATGACTCCTAAAACCCTAATTTGACACATGAACCTATGTAACCTTTTCAAAATGATGTTTTGAATTTTTTGAGTGATAACAGTGGCTCCACTTGGGATAGTGTGCCCCTGTGGTACACTAAAGAACCAGTAGTTCCAGTGTTGTTATCCATCTTCTTGAAAAATAGAAAAAACTTTGAAATTGGCAAGCTTTCTCCTCAAACTCTAATGGCCTTCACCTCAGGCTCAAGCTTGATGATCACTGCAGAAGAACAAAATCTGTACCTACTGAAAATATGCTCAGTGAACTTTGAGCTTATTCACACACTCCTACCTACCCTAACAGCTACAATCTCCATTTTTAACTCAAACAACATGAAAATTCCAACGAAGCTAGTCATTGATCTGATCTAACACTTGAACATGTTGACTGCACTTGAACCAATAGTAAGCATGATACTGAAATGACCAAGGCAACATAAAATAGATCTGAACCTCATAATGAAAATATAATTGACAATCTGGACTGTAGAATTCTTCCATGTAGTCAGCTATAGGATCAAAGAAGACATGATTTGTTTGATGCTTCTCATGATGTTCTGCAGCTTTGGACAACTGATGTATGCTTAGCTCAACCACACAAGATTTCAGTTGTGTGCTATCAAACTGTTGTTCAAACTGATTTTCAAAAACAGTGTATTCTTCCTCAATCTCAAAAGAGAAAGGAAGCAACACTCTCTCTTTGTGTTCTGGCATGGAAATATTTTGAAAAGAATGATCATGATCATGAAGACTATATGATTGAATTTGACCTTGTAAAACTTCAATGTCTTCCTCAATGTTCTTAGAAACTTCATCCAAAAATTGAATCTTATCTTTTGACTTGCATTCAAATGATTTTAGATAAGAAGACAAGGAAAAAGAAAAATTTTCATGTACTTCCTCATTAATATGATCATCATTCCATTGTTTAAAGCCTTGAATTGAAGGAGAGTCTACCACCAACCTTGTTATGTCTATCCATTCTTCTAAAAACATAAGCCAAAAATCTGCAAATGACTTAATAGATCTGACAGGAAAGCTTTCAATCCACTGTTTACAATTTCCTTGAAATGAATCATAGAACAATATGATGTAAACATCTTCATGTTTGACTCTAAGAAGCTTAGTAAAGTCACATAAATTTGATATATGCTTCAAAGTCAAACTCAAATCTTCTCCATTGAATTTTGGACCATTCCTTAAAAAATATGCATCCTTGGGAAAATGATTTGGGAAAAAATGAATTCCTGAAAAATCTATACATGCATACCTTGAAACAAGAATGGCAGCATTTGAGCTCTTCATATGTCCAGTGGAATCACCATGAATCTATGAGTTTTGAATTCTTCAACGATGGAGTCACCAAGGTAGTTGCAACCTCGAACAGATTCTGATCTCCTTCTACCTTCAAGAGTTCAGCTTCATAATTTTTGGGAGATGTATATCTTCAGACTCCCGACAGATGCACCAAAATTCTATCAAAAAATTGGATCTGATAGGCTGCTTTATCAGTCAAATTCATGTAACTATTTCAAGCCTAATCTTTTGACTGAGGCTTAGCCTCCTCAGCCTGAGAGGGCTCTCTCAAGGGTTAATGGTTTGGATAAAAGTATAGATGGCTAACTCTATTTAGGTAATGAATAGATAAATGATAGATGTAGGTTGAGAATCACATCAACATGTACACATTGGGCTTATGGAGTCAAACAGTTCAATAATCCAATGAATCTACTTAACATGGAAGTTGAGGCATATCAGAGTTTTAGTCAAAAGATAAACACATATGAAACTGTAAAAAGCACAGTTAGTTCATTTATATAGGAAATCAGAGCATCTAAAAGATGAATTCTGAGTAATATAGATAAACGCCACTGCAATGGGATAGTAAAGAGATGCAAATAGAATAAGAACACACTAAAACTCCTTCCAAATCTCTAGTTGGTTAAGTAGAAAGTCTATGTATTAACTGAAAACCAGTCAATTACAATAAGCACAATTTTGCCAAAAATGTCCAACCCTTTGCTAATTCGAACCCTTGGCCTTTAATAGACATCTTACAACATGAGATGATCTTCCTCTAGGCAAGATACATTGAATTTCTAACTAATGACACCTTGCATAACCATAAGACATGGAATTTATTACAAAAAGACACCTAATTTACTTAAGAGTCCTATTACAAATAGTACTCAAACTCCTTATCATTATCTATAAAAACCTTATATAATTAAAATTACATCATTTTCCAAGTGTATCATCACAAGGTAAAATTTGGATGATGGGCTTCAGCTCTTCATGACCACTTTGTTGACCTCCACAAAAGCAGGAAACAATACCCTGTTTTTAGGCATAATATCCCTTGCTTTCTTTGAACATTCTGATCATCAATTAAACTTAATTTTGTGGTCCTTAGCTATTGGAGATTATCTTAACATGTCTCATCAGTCATTCCTAGCCTCCAGTTATCCAAAACTGCTTCCAAAACTGTTCAAAAGTGTTGTAATGTACTGCGCTACGAAAACATAGCAGTTTCGTAGCGCCTTTATAACACTGCCATTTTAAGCTTTAATTCTCCAAAAACTGAATTATTTCCACTTGCATCATTTCACTTACCTTTCAATACATCTCCCATGGCAGTTATACCTCTTGAATCACTCTTCAACCTTTCAAAAACCGACCAAAATGAGCAAGAAAAGAAGCTACAACATTTTCTTAGCGCTTTTCTACTTTTTTACACTGAATTCGCTACGAAACTGCTGAGTATACAGATTTTTCATAAAATTTTCCAAGTGAAAAGTGTTATTGCCCAAAACTCAAAATATTACCTGTCCTTATCATCTACAAAACACACCAACCATATACTAACTTCATTTTAGCTTCCTTGAGACATTTCTTCTTCATTTGCAAATTTTTCCCTGTTTTTTCCTACAAAATATGTCTTGGGACAAAGCCTATATCTACTAATCCATGATGTATTTTGAGAAACTGAAGGAGGTTGTTGTAGGCCATTATGTGATGAATAAACACCTCTCTTTGTTTTTTGAAATACATTTCCTGTTGTCCAGAAACTTCCTTTCAAAAACATGTGTAAAACATGAAAACTCTGTTTCTGAAAATAGTGCTTCAAAGAAATCCTTGGATATCCCAACTGATAACACCTGTGAGAAACGTGAGAGAGGTTATTGTTATTTTATATTTTTGTGAAAATCTCTTCTCTCATTTTATTAAATTACCTTTCTATTTGCCCAGAAACCACCTTTGAAGTTCACTGCTCAAAACAATCATGTACAGGACAATTTCGTAACAGTGTTTTTGTAATGCAATTTAATTTATCATTTTCTGCCACCTCCTAATGAATTTTCAGAAACTAAGTGAGGATTTTGTAGTCAGGTCTGGTATGTAGAAAAACCTCTTTCAGGTTTCCAAATTTTTTTTTTCAGTTGCTCAGAAACCACCTTTGAAGTTGACTGTTCAAAACAAAAAAAACAGAATTTTGCTTCATATTTTGCTCTGAAACTTTTAGTAGTTTCGTAGTGCTTTCTGCCTTTTTTACATTGAATGCGCTACGAAAACAGGGATTCTTTGCTTATTTGGTAGTTTTGGCACAAAAAATTTGGGAAATGAAATGCAAGTGGATAATGATGAATGTTTGACATGAAAGAGCTTTAAAGAAGGCTTTATTTGAACCTTAGGATGAGCTTCAAAGTATAAAAAATGTAAAACCTTTCCTTGATCAAACCTAAAATGACTCCTAAAACCCTATTTTTACCACAAACCTATGTAACCTTTTTAAAATGATGTTTTGAATTTTTTAAGTGATAACATGAGGTATGATCCCATCAAAAGAGTAGTGGTATCTCAGAATGGAAACATTCTGATATAAATCACTCCAAAAACCATAAACAACATGCTATTGATCCCTCAAAATGACTCTTTAAGCATTTTCTCCCAATAAACTCTTATGGAGTTGTATCATAAACTCACTTTCCCTCAAAGAGCCCAAATTTTTGAGACCTTCCTTCCTGATGATGCTGAATTGCCAAAGAAAAACCCACCTTATCCATCCTCCCTGTTTCCTGAAGCTACTAGACACATCATCTCATTACTTTCTTGTTTATTAGGATATCCAGATGATAGAACAGTTGATGAACCCATCCTTGGCTATTTTTTTTATCTTTTCCAAAGACCATCAACCTACATTCATGTATAATTACAATAAATTTTTGGCTGATAATATGCATGAAAAAATGATGAATTTAACAACCCAAGGAATGTTTAAGTACACCTTTGTACTTATTCATATGTTTCTATTTCAGCAAGGAGATTCACTACCTATTACATTGAACAAGAAAGATGATTAGGGAATTAAGTAGTCAGTAAGTCATTGGACATAATTGTTCAAATCAATTTAAGATAAATTTTCTTTTTCATACTTCATTGATTCATTCATCCATCCAGTTGCACAACTTCTTAGCATACAGAATGAGCCCATAATTGGCCAGGACATCAAAAGAATCCTTCATTTGGGTTAAAACTGGAGATCGATATTTATACTAGAATTACATAGAGTCTTAAGTATGGTTGTGTGTTGGCACCATATAAATTACCCAAATATGTTCCAGTGAGAATCTTCTCTTTGGAATATATTATGCAGATGATTAATATGGTTGATTTACATTTTGTTCCAGGGAAGAGAAAATCACAGTTTAAGATTAAACCAAAGATATGCTCTTTTATTTGTAATACCAGATCAGCAAGGATTGAAGTAGATGCTATTCTTAAAAGGATCAATTTCCTGCTAAGCTTCACCTGGTCTTTTTTAGGTTTATGTTATATTCTTTTCACGACTAATCACGCATGGGGGAGTCACAGGGGGGACGGTAGCCCCCCTTGTTGGGGTCCAGGGCAACGCCCCGGAAAATTTTTTTGGTCCTTATTTTCCAATGGGCAGATCCGCCCATGGTTTTGTGCATGGGTTTGGACATGGTTTTGGGGTACGATGGTTTTCGGCCCCTGTTATTTTGTAGATCCGGTCAAGGGAACTACGATTATGTTCTAAAACAGGGTTAATGGATTGGGGTTTATGTATGCTTCGACATGTATATATGTGTGTTGTAACACTAAAAGGAATATAATGAAAAATAAAGCTGGTCGTCCCGATTTGGGATCCAGGGGAAAATCTCTGTGTTTATATGTTTTATGTTTTATGCTCTTGCTTTATTGTTTGTTTCATTTTTTAAGATTCATTTGCAGATAATTTCTGTACAGGGTTAAAAACCTACAGTCTTCTGACCCTTTTAGTATAATTTCAAATCTAAGGGTTGAATTGAAAACAACTTCATATAATCATACATCAAGGCCTGAAATTGAAAAGTTTATGAACCATGACCAGTGGACAGAGAATACATTGCAGGAGGCAAAGGAGCAGATCCTTTCCACATCTACTCTGCAGACTAAAATTTCCCAAAGCAAACAATAGAAAAGGTCCAGAGAAGAAACATCAACTTATGTAGATTTGGTCAAATAATTCATATTCCAGCAAAAGAAGCAGAAGACTAACTTTACAATTTCTACAGAACAGAGCCAAAAAGAACCAGAAATCATATATTTGGGAGATCCAGAGGTATCTACATCAGAAGGAGAGAGTGTTCCCAATACTCCATCATCTTTTTCAACCTCTCAAGAGCCTATGAAGATCATTCAATCAGTTGGAACCAATTCATATGATGATCAAAACATCTTCTCGAAATTCTTGGAGATTAAACAGATAAATGAAACCTTGAAGGCCAATGTGTACAATAAGTTTTGGAAGCAGACTTCCACATCACAACATAGGTTACTAACAACCTTTGACAATGAAAATGGAAGGATGCAGATGGACTTTCTACAAGACCAAGTCCCTTTTCCCAAAACTCCATCTGATTATAAAAAGACAATTTTCTCATTTGATGCAAATAAGATTCACCTAATAGACCAGATGGACATGCATAGGCAGTCTGGAGAGATGCTCTTCTCTACCATGAATAATACAGCTACAACTTTCTCTAGGTTGAGAACAACATTATCAAATGTATAGTCACAACTTAAAATATAAAAAACTCTCCTCTTTAGCTAAAGACAATAAGTTAAAGTCTTTAGATGACATTGTGGTGAAGATTGGGTATGACCCAAAAGATCGTAAAGTTGTTGAAGATATTTTAAAGAAGAAGAATGCAAACATTGCATCTCTATGAAAACATATAAACCTACCTTCCACAGAAGAGCCCCAAACAAATGAAATATAGGAGAGTGAACATAAAATAGAAGAGATGCTCAAGCTCATCATTGAGAAGAACATTCAGATAAAGAAGATGGAGGAGCAGATTGAAGGATTTCTTAAGGAAAAAGAACAGTCAACTCATCTTGCTAGGATCCTTGTTACAACAGTACCAATTTCAGTTGCAGGTACAAAGCCCAACTCTTCATCAAAATCAATGGAATATAAATCAACAACATGTGATTTAGCTAGACTTGCATAGGATTTGACCATACAGAAACAAGAGAATGAAAATATCCTGGAGAAATTCCAAAAATTGGAATCTTAGAAGATAAAAAATGACGCCCTATACATGGAAGAAATGCAAAAGTCTCATAGAATAACACTGAAGGTTCAAAAGTTAGAAAGTGAGATTTTAATGGCATGCACCTTGGCCCAAGCCAAGGAAAGCATCTAATTTGAAATAAGCCAAGCAATGACATAAGTATGGCCATACATACAAATCATTTTTGAGCAGGAGGAATTAATCAACAAGTGCAAAACAGTCATTAAACAAGAGAAAGAAACACTCAAGCAGAAACTAGCAGAGGCATCAGGCATCATTAACGTGTTTAACTCAAAAAGTAAGGGAGAGTTGGAGTAGATCAATATTACAGACATAACAACTACTGTCCTGGAAATCAAGAAAGTATTGCAGAAGAAGAATTTGTTGAATCAATTAGAAACTAAGTGTCAAACTTTGGACATTATTGTCCAAATATTTCACACTAAGTTTAATCTGCTGAACCAGAGAGGATTTCCTGGATTAGTAGCTCCTAATGAAAAATTGATCAACTTGGAGGAGTACTGCAAAAAGCTCTACACCATTGCCATTGATAAAGCTAAGTTTGAAAGAATTAAAGACCACATGACAAGGAAATATTTTCTGGAAGATTTTGATTTTGATTTGATAATTAAACATGAAATCAAACATCTCTTCATAAACAAGCCTTCTTTTGAAGTATACATAGAAGTAGATGAAGTTTTAGAAAATTAGTTAATCTGGAAATTCCAAGTGAGGAAAGATGGGATCACTTATGTGAAACCATCGAGTAAATTTTTGTCTCCAACAACATGCCAACGTAGTAGCATTTTCTGGGTCACATCATCAAGTGTTTCCTCAAAGACAGTGGAAGATCACTCATCAATTTTTTTCCCTACTATTTGATACTATTTTTGTACTCAATTTTAGATACTTCTAAGTGATAGAAATTAGTATAAATAACTCTCCATTCGATTTATTAAGGGTTGCACCCTTGGATGAGCATTTGTAAGCATAAGTGTATCAGCCTTTTAATCATTGATGATAATGAAAGGATTATGGATTTATTTCAATCAATTTGTTTCCTTGTAAGTTCTTCTAGTGTTCATTTCACTACGTTTTCTGCACATATTCGATTTTTATGAAGATAACTAGGTAAGAGAAAACTGTGTTTCAGTCTATCTTAAATCCTCTGAAGTTATAATCCATTTTAGAGATTGAGTTATTGAACTATTTTTTTTTATAAGTCCCTCTATATCAATTAATTGTCAGTAATATTCATAATTTTAAACATGTTTTGTTAAGTTGTTAAACATTGTTTGACATTCTTTCATGCTTATGATAAATTAAACATTCAATCTGAATATTTAATTGATCATATTTTCTTACAGTTATGCCATCACATATGAAAAAATTAAATTGTTGTTTGAAGTAAAGCAACAACCATTTTCTTAATAGCCAATATTATCAAAGGTTTAAAACATCTATTTGTATTTTCTTAATACATTGGTCATCCAAAAAAACTCTTTTAAAACAAGTGAAACATTATAGATGCTCTGGCATGATTAATTGACCTAGAATTATCTCATAGGACAACATAAACCAATGGTCCCCATTTCGTGCAGAGCCTCCATGAGGTGAGGAAACTTCTGTTAAACATGGTCCTTGCTGAACCACTTACCCTGGTGAAGGAGTTGGCTTGCTTTGAAAACTCGATATAGCTAGATTATTTGCTGACAAGTGTTCTTGATCTGTGTCTCCATGATTCTATCAGTTGTGGCCTACTCGATGTAGCTTGGGTTGAGCTCTGTTGGATTGAGTTGCTCAACAATGTCGGATGTGTCCAATAATGGGGGAAAATATGGGTGCAACTGATCCACATTGAATACTTGATGCACGCCAAGGAATGGTGGAATGATAAGCTTGAAGTGATTGTCCCCCACAACCTTGGTGATGGTGTATGGCTCATATTAGAGCGGGTGAAGCTTGCGGTGGGGCCCAATGAGGTGTTCCTTCTGCAAATGTAACCAAAATTTTTCGCCCACATGGAATGTGTGTGGCACTTGATGTTGATCATGTTGCTACTTTTACTTAGCATTGCCTCTGTACAATATGTCATGGAACTATTCGAAGATTTTTTGAATGCGCTCAATGAAGTTGTTAGCCCTACCAGCTTCGGACTGGAAATTAGTCGAATCTACATGATTAGTTTCAAATGGGATGGCCACATCAATGGGACATAGTGGCTGGAACCTCAACCCCACCTCAAAGGGGTTATGGCCAATTGAGCTATGGAGACCTCTGTTGAAGCTATGTTGGATATAGGGGAGCCTTTCATCCCATGTGCATGGATGCTTCGAGTTGTGCATGCGTAGAATGTGCACGATCATCATGTTGACGACTTTGTCTGGAAATTAGTTTTGGGGTGGAAGGTCGTGGACTTAGTGAACTTGGTATCCAAAATTGACCAAAGGCTTGACCAAAATGTACTTAGGAACATGCTATCCTGATATGATATAATGGACTGTGGGATCCCAAAGTGTACCCAAACTCATTCAAATAAGAGGTTAGAAGTGGATTTTGTTGTGATTCTCTTCTTACAGGTCATCAGAAAGGCCATCTTAGAGAATCTATCGACGACCGTGAAAATATAGTTGTTGCCATGCTTAGTAGAAGGGAGTCTCGACATGTAATCCATGAAGATGGATTCCCAAGGTCGACTAGGAATATGTAGAGGAGTATATAGGCCTCAATTTTTTATGGTCAGTTTGGAAATGGTGTAGGAAATGCAGGATCTGATGTACCTCCCACCATCCTTTCGAAGGTTCGGTCAATCAAAATAATTTTGCAACACTGCCACTTTTTTATCTACTCTGAAATTTCGAGTGACCCAATTGTAATGTGCCTCCAAAATCATCTTGGCATGCTCACTTGAACGAACACAGAGGTGTCCTAAGTGGCATAATACTTCACCCTGGAGGTGAAAATTTGGAACTTGCTTGCCTTCTAGGAGCATCTGGTATGTGTTGCCAAATTATGGATCGCTCTTGTAAAGATTTGGCCACCCCGAAGTCTCGTGTCCACAAGAGTCGAGCACAATGGTCATCACCATAATTAGTGGCCAACTGAGACAGTTTGCAACATTATTGGTGTTTCCCTTCTTTTACTTGATGTTCAAATGGAACTGTTGCAAATATGTGGACCATTTTTAATACCAATCGCTCTAAAACTTTCCTTGTGTCTCTATGAACTACAGGAGTCGGTGGTCTATGTGGATGAATGTTCCTTCCCCAGAATGTAATGCTTCCATTTTTGGCATGCCTACACAACATAATACATCTCTTTGTCATAAGTGGGATACTTTCGGACTGTATCTGAAAGTGTCTCACTGTGATATGCCACTAGATTCCCATGTTGGGTAAGAACTACACAAATAACATAGTCCGAGGCATCTATCTCAATTTTAAATGGTTTCTGTAGGTATGGTAATGTGAACAGTGGTGCAAAGCAGAGGCAATGCTTCAACTCGTCAAACGCCTTCTGTTGGGATTTAGACCAAAAGAACTTTGCTTTGGCTCTGTCCCTAGTGACTTGATTGTAACACCCCTTCCCACATCTACCCAAGTAACTGGCCAACTAGGCTAAACATGTGAGGACATGCTACTATAACGAGATTCAACCTCCTATGTGACCTTAAGGAAGTGGAACCAGCAGAAAACACAACCTGCAGATCTTGTACAACAACCACGACACCCTTGGAGGTAACCTAACCACTCAGGCCTCTTACCCCTGAGTCACACTGACATTTTGACCCCCTTTGAGCCATAGCCGTAGGCATATCATTATATTTTAGGGGCTAGAAGTCTATAGACGCAGGCACAAAAATGTATGCCAATGGCAGGGACCCAAAATCTCAGTTTTGTGCCTGCATCTTCGGGATTTGAGCCACCTTTTTAGGCCCAGATCCTAGGTCACTTCCCATAACTTCATGAAAACTTAAGGGATGTTCAATAACAATACAACAATGATACGAAAGTAATCACATCAACAAGAACTCATCTGTACCCCTACTAGACATGACAAAAGGTTTGTCAAACATGTCACAAACATTGAATCTACAGGTGTAAACAACATATTTAATCATAGGGATCTCATAATTAACCGAGAATCGCTAAGAATAATTACTCCCTTGCATCATTAGCAGAAATACCATATATTTGACCATAGATACATTGTGCATTCATTTACAAGTAAAAACATGGAAAGAGCCATACATTATTTGAGTGTTGTTCACACCGTTGGAATCAGGGTGATGAACACTTCGATCTAGTCCTGGTTCAAGAGAAATCTAACCACTTTTATTTTTTACCTATTTTGAGACCTCTTGGACTTCTAAGTGTCTCTAGAGCCACCTGGATCACACACGTTGGGGGGAGGGTCATCTTGATTAAATCAATGATCCAAGGCATACCGATATTTTGGATGCACCTTTTTTATATCCCACAGACCATCATTCGCCTAATAGATTCTATCATTGCTAACTTCTTATGATCAAACATAGAGGCTAAGAGAAAGATACATCTTGTTAGCTTGAGGACTATATCTAGGCCTTTCAAATTTGGGAGATTGGGCCTCCTAGATTCCTAAATATTTAATATCAGATTGTTAGCTTGGAACCTCTGGAGGGTTTTTTATGTTAGGGGTTTGTAGCAGAGAATGATGTTCAGTAAATACATTTGTTAAACACATGCATGGTGGATGGAGAAAATAAACACACAAATAGAAAGATTAGCGTGAGTTACATTTCTATTACTCATAGATGTACATTTATATTACATTAATGTGACTCTTGGATTTATCTTCCAAGGTCACTTGGACTCCTTTGTGACTGTTCGCCTTCCACACCTGCCCATAGAGGATTAGGTGTCCAACATTCCCCCCCTTAATCTGAAGGGGTATGTGTGAGTCCAAGAAGAGATTTGTAATACAAATATGCAAAGTATGCATGGCAACACTTAGGCTGAATCAGCTCTCTAAAATGTTGGCATAAAGAGGTGGTTTAATGATGACCACCAACACTGGAATGAAATGCTTATTGCAGTTCCCGGAACTCTTCCAAATCTGGCAAAAAGCTGAGGGCTTCTGCTAGAGGAAGTGTCCCTCATCTTTGAAGAGGGAGACCTTCAACCTAGAAGAAGGGAGGTCTACAACATGTGATGGTTTAAGGATGACCACCAACACTGGAATGATTAATGCGTTTCCCAAAACTCTACCAAAGCTGGCAAGAAGATGAAGTCTTCTACTAGAGGAAGTGCTCTGAATTCTTTGAAGAGGAAGAATATGAACCTCACATGGATGGTTTAAGGCTTTCCACCAACCAAAGGCATGCTCATGGGCATCCGTGTCTCTCACTGCAACTCTGAATCTAGAATGGTGAGTTGTGGCTCAGGCTTGCTTGAACTATTGTGTCTCTAGCTACAACTCTGAATCTAGAATGAGAGATTGTGGCTCAGGCTCTCTTGATGTGGCTTCGAAGATTGTAGATGACCACCATTTCCCCCCTGTCAGGTACAAGGTGAGATGATGGTGAAAAATCAACTGCAAGTTTGCTCACTATTCGAGAACAAGTTCAGACATGCGACTTAAACATCTTCTTGGCTATTGATGCCCATTGCCAAGAAGCGATCCATCCAAGATGAATCTTTGTTCTTGCAGGAGGCTTGTTTCTAAAGCATCTGTGTGAAGAATGGGTGTGCCTACCACAATGCTTACATGGGTGAAGATCGAATAATGATCTTTCATATGGCCAACTCGATCACAGTGTTGGCATTTTTCAATTTGTTGTTGCTGTTGTGGAAGAGGAGCAAGATTTGGAACAGTTGAAGGTGAACTGTCATGAAGAAATCCGGCACTCTGAAATTTTGATGGGCTTGGAGTAGTCCGGAATATGAAAGGACACATCCTTTTCATATCCAACACCAGTTCTGTGCTTGTTGTGGACAAGCTCTTCCCAAGGTCTGATGATGGACTTGGGAAGTGCAGACTAAATTGCTGCATCTGCATGTAAATCTGCTCTTGTACAAGGAACTGAATGTGAATCGACTGCAACATTATTTACTTGCTGCTTGTGGGAGTCTCTTTCAATGTTATGAATAGAAACAAGTTCAGAATGATGACTCCATTGTTGTAATTCTTCTTGTTGTAGCTGAGATTCAAGCTGCAAAAAAGTAATGTTTTCTTGTGCATTTTGCAAACAGGACCTAATGTCAGCAAGAGAAGCTTTGTTGATTCTTACTATATCATGATCAGAGGAATGTATCAGAGTTTTTAAGAAATCTAATACTTCCCCAATTCTGGCTATTTTTTCCATTGTCAAAATTACACTTTAAAAAACTGATCACAACTATGCACACACACAGAGATAAAACCTAGGATAATTGTATGAATATATTTGTAATGATGTATGTTGCTACCAAAGGTGCTAGACTTCAGTTAGTGAATCATAATTCCACATCCATTTATCAAAAATCCCCTTGACTGATATCACACTAGCAGTAAGTTTCACTTCCCACAGTCAATAAATAGACTCAGAAATTTGACCCAGTGAAAGAGATATACAACTACACACTTAAGCTCTATAATGACATCCAAAATGACACAAACGCGTTCAGGTATGGCAGAAATTGACCCAAAATATAAATATACTAGCCAACAACAACATATTTGGTAACTCGTCCCCTTTCTCTTTAGAAAAACTCATCCAAAAGGTTGGAATCTCATCCAGTAAAGAGAAGGAAACACATATTCTTCAAAGACTCCTATCGGGCTCCAACCTTACTGTTATCTTCTACAAGGGTGGTGACTCTTCAACTTCTTCCCCACCTTCTTCTTCTTCTTCTTTTCTTTCAAAATTTGAAATATATTTTTATAAACTTATTATAATATTTAGAACAATATTAAATGAAATATTGAACTTTTCAACTTGCTGGCTGGAGATCATGGCTGTTCCACAACAGTTCCACAATAATGATTTGGAAAGACAATCCCAAGCTAAAATTTATGAATTGTAAAGCTAAAAAGTTCAAATTTCTCACACCTAATTAAAGTGGCCATACAATTTCAAATCGATGTGCATGGTCTGGTTGAAAATAGCCAAAAAATGACAAAAACTGAACAACATGAAATTCTTGGCAGCAAAAGAGGGTCATTGCATGACGGAAACCTTTTCTCAAGGTTACAGTGGGCAGATTTAACTTCAACGATCCTGATGTTTACCGGAGACAGAAATATTGAGGCCGACCATGTCTGCAATAAGGCTATCCACTAACCAAAGGCATGCTCATGGGCATCCGTGTCTCTCGCTACAACTCTGAATATGGAATGACGAGTTGTGGCGCAGGCTCACTTGAACTGTTGTGTCTCTGGCTACAACTCTGAATCTGGAATGAGAGATTATGGCTTAGGCTCGCTTGATGTGGCTTCGAAGCTTGTAGATGACCACCATTTTCCCCCTTGTCAGGTACAAGGTGAGATGATGGTGAAAAATCAACTGCAAGTTTGTTCAATATTCGAGAACAAGTTCTGACATGCGACTTAAACATCTTCTTGGCTGTTGATGCCCATTTCCAAGAAGCGATCCATCCAAGATGAATCTTTGTTCTTGCAGGAGGCTTGTTTCTGAAGCATCTATTTGAAGAATGGGTGTGCCGACCACAGTGCTTACACGGGTGAAGATTGAAACAATGATCTCTCATATGGCCAACTCGATCACAGTGTTGTCATTTTTCAATTTGTTGTTGTTGTTGTGGAAGAGGAGTAGGATCTGGAACAGCTGAAGGTGAACTATCATGAAGAAATCCGGCACTCTGAAATTTGAGTTTTTGCCATCATCTAACCTGGTACCTAACTGGGGGGAAAATGGTGGTCATCTACAAGCTTCGAAGCCACATCAAGCAAGCTTGAGCCATAATCTCTCATTCCAGATTCAGAGTTGTAGCTAGAGACACAACAGTTCAAGCGAGCCTGAGCCACAACTCTTCATTCTAGATTTAGAGTTGTAGCGAGAGACACGGATGCCCATGAGCATGCCTTTGGTTGGTGGGAAGATTTAACTTCAACGATCCAAATTTTTATCGGAGACAGAAATATTGAGGTTGACCATGTCTGCAATGAGGATGTCCACATCCTGGCATTATTCCAGAGCCGAATCGAGATCCTTCAGGTTAAGCAAGTCAACTGATGGAGAAGTACTGCTGAATAGCTCACAGGAATCACCCGTGGCATTCCATTCAAGAGACAATGCTCAAAGCTCCATCAAGATGTCGGTCTCCAGCTCCGCATTCCCCGTGTTGAGATCCCAGACGAGAAAGATGGAGTGGAGCAGAGGAGTTGGTAGGGAGTGCGCAGGGTAGGAGGGCGGAGGATGGAGCAGGGATGGGGATGTGGGGAGCCAAAGCGGAGGTGTGGGAGGGAGTGACAGGGGGTGAGCACAGATAATCTTCAACCAGACAAAAATGGTAGTTTCTTAAGGGGATCCCGAGTCCACTTATTTACAGAACCTTTCACAATGCCATTCTTCTTTCTTATATGGTTTTGAGATGATGAATCTCTAAGAAATGGAGTAACATAAATACATATCTCAATTATGCATGATGTTACAGAAAGAGACATCAAGTACGATTATATATGCACCGACCCTAGGCCATCCTTCTTTCTTATACCATACATGCCATATGACGAATTTTATATGCCAATCCAAAAACCAAAGACATATGAAATACGATCATTCAAAAAAAATGTACAATGTTTAACACCATTCACGGCACAATCTTCAAGAATTTTGGCACACAAATTTCATATCAATTGTAATGTATACCACAAACCAATCAACGCAGCCTTCGAACATAAGTTTGACCCATATTCATGCACCAATAACTTAACACTCAGATGGTCTCCATTCTACACACAACTTTTAAAAAACAATTTAAACACTCATCAGAGAAGATATCATACCATACAGACTTACAACACACACGGTTATGGTCTCTGTCTCAAGAGGTTCGACCAAACCAACCAATGCTCGAGCTTCAACTAGAGTTATCCAAGAATCCACATTTTGTTTGTATTTCCCTTGACTGGTGTACACACAAACTTCATGTATTTTTCATCACTCTTCCATGGACTTCATGCAGGGAATGGATAGCAGAGGAGTATTTAAAACTGAATGAACCAATGGCTCAAATATGGGAAATGCAAGAGTATGCCTTGTGCAAGAGAACAATGTGGAAGGTGAACAGTTTGGTCAACGTGCAAGAGAGCACCTAGGTGGAGTGAATATAGCTGACAGGATATAATGAGGTGCAGAGAGACAGGTGATAGAACTTATTATGAGGGAGAACGCACATTTTTTTCTATTTTAGGAGAGGGCAGAGAACATAGCTAGAATTTAGCTGATTGGAGTAGGGCCAGCAATCGCCCACTCTGATACCATGTTAAAAACATGCATGGTGGATGGAGAAACTAAACACAAAAATAGAAAGATAAGCGTGAGTTGAATTTATATTACTCATAGATGTACATTTATATTACATTAATGTGACTCTTGGATTCATCTTCCAAGATCACTTGGACTCTTTTGTGACTGTTTGCCTTCCACACCTACCCATAGAGGATTAGGTGTCCAACAACATTGTACATAATGGCATGGAGGAATGGGTGGATGCGGGGGTGACTTCTAACACTGATGCATCTATTATTTGATGTAGTCTTAGGAAGGAATTCCCATGGTTGTGATTCAATTTATGTTGGATGGTTAGGGATGGACATAAAGTACAAGTTAGACTGGATGTCATCAAAGGCATGAATGGATTGTAGAAATTATGGTGTAGATTTGAAATTGCTCATGAAATTTACAAAATCATAAGACTAAAATATACTCTATTGCTATGCGGAATTCAATTCACAATCGAGAACACAAATCATGAACATTAAATAATAAATAACACACATGCATAGATATTTATCTAGGGGAAAACAACTGCTCAAAACCCCTCCTATTTGTATTACATTAATCAAAGAATAGAGATGCAATACATATGCTTACTCAAGCCTGAGTTCAAACTCCAAGTATATAATATATCTCTCTGCCTAACTAACTGACTTTGGCCAACTCTTAGCCAAATTTCAAGCCCTTCAAGCCCCTATTTCCTTGTGTTGATCCTTGAGGAATTATCCCCTGTTATTTAAGGAATTTTGCCTCATTTGATTACGCAATCCATAAGGTTGGATCTATGATTGCAAGCACCACCTGTACACATTGGAATAGTCTACAACTAATAGTACGTTGCCTTGGAATCTCCATCTCAATTGGGTCACTCTAATTCTCTGCATGCAAGAATTATTTTGGGTTAATTTATCATTTATCTAGAAGATCACTGAGTTTGACTAAAGTCACACTTACACAATTGACCTTCCACTAGTTCCTCCAATAGTTGGAGCTAGTTTAATTGATAATAACTCAATTTAACTAAATTAAATTGCTACAAATTAGCCATCACTTATGATTATATGAACTCAAGGCCTTCAACTCAAATTAACTGAGTTAACTGAGTGACAAGAGCCATGTCACCTCAGTTAACTACCTCCAAGATTTTTACTGAAATGGAAATTCATATTTTCTCTAGTTTGACCAAGGCAAAGTCAAACTAAGATTTTCTTGTTGCATTTTCAACATGGCTGTCAACTTCTTTTGGCTCCCATGATTTTATTTATTTATTTATTATTTTTTTTTAATTAATTTAATTTAATTTAATTTAATTTAATTTTTATTTTTATTTTCTGAACTCGTAAGGGATTACATTGCTTGCTAACCTATGGGAAAGGGCATGTTTCATCAATGTTGCCCCTGCTTGACTGCATGCTTAGCAAATTGATGTTCCAAAACATATGGTGGAAGAATGGGAAGAATAATGCAATCTCCTTTGCTTGGTTGTCATCTGTCCCTCAGTGTGTTCATACCAGCTGGTGTGGGATGGATATTTTGGGTCTGATGGAATTGTTTTTAATGAATTCTATTCCCATATAACATCTAGCTCACAAATTCTACCATTTACTGAGGTTATTGCTCATTTTTGGAAGTGGGACACACCATTAAATATTAAGTGTTTCTCATGGTTGACCATTCATAATCATATTTTGACTTGGGACATGTTGATTAAGAAGGGTTTCATGGGGCCTAGTAGATGCTCCCTATGTGGGATGGATTCAAAGGACTACACACACCTTTTTATAAATTGTCCCTTTGTAGTGGCTATTAGGGAGGTGGTATCCTATCTTCTTGGAGTCATTGTTCCAAGAGATTTCTCCACTATTCCTGAATGATCCTCCTCTTGGGAACTTCATGCTAAGGCCTACAAGAAGGTCCCTCTATATGTTCTGTGGGGCATATGGCGATCTAGGAATGATCTTATTTTTGAAGATAAACAACCTCTAGTGCAGATCATGGCCCTAGGAATTGTGGCATATTTCAAGATAAATAAAATCCAGAAATATTGGGTTTCTATTGGAATAAACGAGACTATGACATTTAAGCAATGATGGTAAATATACTGCATTTCAATAAAATCATTAACACCCCAATGGCATAAAATTAGTCACCACTAGGCTGAAAAATAAAGTAATCGCATAAAATAAAATAAAATAAAAAAGAAATATTGGGTTTCTATTGGAATAAACAAGACCGTGACATTTAAGTAATGATGGTAAATATACCGCATTTCAATAAAATCATTAATACCCCAATGGCGTAAAATTAGTCACCACTAGGCTGAAAAATAAAGTAATCGCATAAAATTAAAAAAAAATAAAAATTCTCAACAATCTTTGGACATATTCCTATTGGCTAATTTCAAAAAAAGAAGATCCCACTTAGATAAATTAAATCTTCCCATCTGTTTAAAGATTAAATAAATGAAACACCATTTAAACAATGATGTTGAATACCGATTTTCATGTCAAATTAAAAAAAGGAAAAAAATACGAATTTTGATCAAAGTAATCACAAAGTATTGGCTATACAAAACCACACTAGCATAAAACTAATCAAAAGACAATATCTGTGCATGCCTCTTTTAACCATTGAAGTCAATATGACCTAAATAAATTTAAAAAATCTGATACTCTATAAAATAAATCAAAAATTTGATAATTTTAGTTTTAAAAACTCTCAGTGCTAGTGACTAAAACATTTAAATTTAAAATACGACACTTAAGATAAAATAAAATAAATAAAATAAATAAACTTCAAAAACATCTTCAAAGTGTATTTTAGTAAATTTTTATGTTTTTTTAATATTTTTAAAGTTTTTTATTTCTATTTTGAGCTTTTACAATTTTATTTAATTATGAGTGGAAAAGATTTAACTTTAATGTTATTTTTTAGAATATTTGTTGAGATTTATATCCAAAGTAATTTTGTTATTTTTTCCTTTTAATTAAATCGAGTAATGAAAAAACGTCATTTGAATATGTAAGTTTTTTTTTTAACGTTTGATATTGAAAGACTATGCTATTGACCCATGGTATTGTAACAAAGCCTAAGAATCTCTATAGTAAAGTGAGGATACATATTCTAGATAGAAATTTGGTGCCATGTTTATTTAAATGTATACATGTTTAACTTATATATTAATCTTTTTTATAATTAATAATAATAATAAAGAAATTATAATTTAGTTAGCTTTTATGATATTTTTATTTTTTACCATGGTGAGATGATGACTATCTATGTTTATCAATGATATAAGATTTAATTTATATGGCTTGGACGTATGAAATAATTGTATATCAAACTCCAACCCTACTTATTTCAAATCATGTCAAATGCTTATAACCCTTTTGATCCAGGAGGATCTTGCATCAGTTTAGATCGACAGGGAAGTCCAGTATCGTCTTCAGTTCTTTAGTGTTCCGGATGAAAGAGAAAGTCCTCGATTTATTCTATGGTTATAAACCTATGCTAAACCTAGCGCATATAAAACCTATGGAGACCTAGTGCAAATGACATGTAACAATGTTTTGGTTTTAAACCATGTTAAAAACCTATGTTACAAAACCATTAATAATATGGTTATAAACCATATGCAATAGCCATATTACATATAATAAAGTAAAACTGCAGCGGGGTTAACCGCATGGAAGGAGCTTGACTGCAAACATGTGATCGGGGTTTGAACAGTCCACCTTTTACCGCACAGTTTGTGTAGCTAACCGTTGGAAGACCGCAACCGTTGGGCGGAGTTGACAACAGACAGTTTTCACATGTGGGAGTCACTGCACAGTTGCAAAGTTGTCGTGACCTAACCTGTGAGGTGGAATTCCGTGGTTAGTCCGCCGACCTGTCACATGGAGCAGTTAACCGCACCGTTAGAGCTTTCTGTCATTTGAAAAACCGTGAAGGTTATTTTTATCATAAATTTTATTTTGGATTTTTTGTTATTATGCGTGCTATGTATTATAATCACACCATTTCACCCAATTTCTAGGTGTTACATTCTTACATGAACGAGAGCTCTTTCAAATTAAATATTAAACCATTTTCCATGTATAGGCCAAGAGGTTTGGCCTGAACCTTGACCGAATATTATAAATTACACTATTTCTCATGATGAGAAGGGGAGAGTGCTTTTGAGCATTGTTCAGACTTTTGTGAAGAGAGGAGACAATTTTCTTTCAGGTGTATTTTGGTCGTCCGGAAGTGGAATTGGGCACCGAGATAGGCGTTGGAAAGCTAGGAGAGAGAGATTTCTCTTAACAGAGACCAAAGGTGCCAGCGAGCACGTTCAGTCTGGTGAATTTATGTTTAAATACTTCCTTGGATCATTCCTTAATAAAATGAACACCAATCTTGAAAGCGGACCCGAAGACGTAGTCCATCAGGGACGAACTCTGTAATCAATGTTTGTTGTCTTGTATCTCTATTCTTTGCTGAAAATTCATGTTTAATTGTGCTTCTTAAGTTCTAGATTAAGTCATAAAATCAATTGCTTTCCTTCAGTCTTCCACACTAAGCGATCAAGTTAACAATCAATTCACTTTTGGAAAATATGCAGTCCTATTTCACATCTATTTCCGATCACCTTTACAATTAAATTTTATAGTTAAGCCTCTATATAAAAACATGTCATATATTTCTATAAATGAAGTAGAATGTAACAATGTTTTAAAAAACACATTTAACCAATACAATATTTCTTCCATCAATTTCTTTCATCAAATAATATTAATGCAACTACCATATATACCTGAATGTTATATTTAAATAAACTTGAAAATATTTAATAAAAATTGTGTACAAAAAATCTATTATATAGAGGATAATACAGTCTTTCTAAGAAATGTATATATTTATGATAAAGGTACATATAAATGTGTATTTTCATTTATTTTTCATTTTATTAAAATTTTTACTAATACTTCGGGATTGTTATTGTACAATATGTAATTAGTTTCATATTCCGTTTTTACAGTTAGTAACTCTTATGAGACACAACTGTCTCGTACCTAGATTGTGATTTTATCATTAATACGATGCTCTTTCATTTTGTTATTTCATTATGGAGTTTATTCTGGCCTTTACAGTGGTATCATAACCTCGATTTAGTTGTTTATAAACTCCATGCCTACTGAGTTTGTTTTTAAGGAGTCGTTGTTTGAAGTTTATGGAGGGAAGAATATATAAGTTTCATAAAATGCATTTGGAGGAGCACATTTCTTACAAATGAACGATATAAATATCGCGGGAGTGCTGGAAACCAAGTTGAAAGCAACCAAGGTAAAAGTGATTACCCACCAGTAACTCTTATTATTGGCACAATCGACAATGAATAAATAACATTGAATATTATTGAAGCTTTGAAGCATTTTTTGGAAGTGAATTATTAATTATTTTTAGTCAAATAATTTTCTTTCCATATTTGGTTTTTGAATTTAATCCACAGATTACTGGAAAGTAGAGAATGCTTCAAGGTTCATGAAAGTGAAAGTAAAAAAAATTAAAAAAATTTTACAGAATTTTTTACAAGGATTTGTAAAAATTAAATGAATGTGGATACATTTTTCCAGAATATGGGACCATAAGTAAGGTGAATACATTTCCTATATATTTTATATTACTTCGAGAAACAATATCTTTGTGTGGAAGTAGGCAGAGGCAGAAAGGTAAAAGTGAACAGAAAAAGAGGCAGAGCCAGAAAGGTGAAAGTAAACAAAGAAAGAGGTAAAAGAAGAAAGCTAAAAGTGAACAAAGAAAGAGGCAGAGGTAGAAAGGTGAAAGTGAACAAAGAAAGAAGTAGACGCTGAAAGGTGAAAGTGAACAGAGAAAGAAACAAAGAATCGTGAAATAAAATACACGAAAAAGTTGGTGAGTATGAAGTGGATGGAAATTGTATCAAATTTTGATTAAAGAAAATATTTATCATTTCTTTTATCAATTATATTTAAGAAAAAGAAAATGGTTCAAGAAAAGTGAAATGAGAAAATAAAAGTGAAAGTGGCTAAGTCTGAAATTAATTAACTTGGAGTTAAAAGTGGTGGAAATATTCTAGGACAAGTTTGTTTTTATTTTGGTTTGAAATAAGTTTTAAAAGTTGAAGAGAAAAGCAAAAGGGAAACAGTGAGGCTTGAACCTAACTCTCTAATATGTTTTTTTTGGAGCTCGCTAACAAATATTTAAGCCAAAACTTTGTTTAAATTAAAAGGAGAAAGGGATTTATGATTTTATTTTTTAAATAATATTGCACATAATTTCTATTTACAAAGGATTTTTTTGGGTGCAAGTAATCATGACTTCGTTGATTGGTAGAAGAAACTTTAGAGGTAGGAGGGACCATAATAATCAAGGTGATAGGCAACAAGGAGAAAAAAAATGTCAAATGTTATAGATGTGGAAGAGTAGGACATATTCTATTAATTGTAGAATTCCTTGGGAGAAAATCAATGAAAGGAGATAATAGTTGAATGAAAAGAAAGATCAGCCACCATCAGTGATCTGAAATAGGATTGAATTTTTGCTGAAATGAACTAATCGTTAACATAGATTGTTATATTGTGGATGAATAAAGGAAATAAAATTGATTTTTCTACTTAACAAGAACTTTAAGAAACACAATTAAACATGAATTTTCTATAGAGAAAAGGGATAGAATACAACAAACATTGATTACGAAGTTCTTCCCTAAAGGACTACGTCTCTGGGTTCACTTTCAAGATGGGCGTCCATTTGATTAAGGAATGATCCAAGGAAGTATTTACATAAAAATTCACCATACTGAACGTGCTCGCAAGCATCTTGGTCTTTGTTAACAGAAATTTCTCCCTCCTAGCTTTCAAACACATGTCTCGACACCGAATTCTGCCCCTGGATGACCAAAATTCACTTGAAAGAAAAAATTCTCCTCTTTACACAATATCTGAATACAAGCCTCAAATTTCCACTCTCTTCCATGGTTCAATGTCTAAGGTTTTTATAATGTGCAGGCCAGGTTCAGATCGAACCTCTTGGGCCAAAAATGGTATATGGTTTTGCATTAAAGGAATGAATGGCTCTCGGTTCAATGGTATTCAAACACATAGGATAAGAAGTTGTATTAATTACAAGGCCCATTGAATAATACAGCGCGCAAAAACCCACAAATAAACTATAGGATAAATCCAAAACCCTGACGGTCAGGCTCTGGTGACATATAGAATCTAGGCAGGACTGTCCCATGTGACAGGTTGGCAGACTAATTGTGTAATGCCACTTCACGGGTAGGTCTAGCGGTTTCGGTCTCGCTGGCGGTCGACCACATCCGCATGTGACAACACATCCGTGAAGATTGTGGTGTTTCAGTGGACAAACACTGTGTTATAACTTTGCTGCGGTCTTTGTAAAAGCTTGTTCACGTGTTATTTCAACTCTGCCCGACAGTCAAGTCCTTACCTATGCGGTTAAGCTTTATATTTTTGTTTATACATATGGTTTGGGTTATATATATATATATATATATATATACATATACATATACATAGGTTTTACAACCATAATGTAGTTGCGCTATAACATTACATCAACAACACTTAAGGTTCAGACATTAGGATGTTTATTACATGGTTTTTTCACCTTAGCATGGTTTAGCACACCACTTGGGTTACACATCACCATGTACATACAATTTTCCACCCTTTAACACATACACCATAAATAATTGAAGGCTCTCTTTCATCCGGAACACTGGAGAACTGAAGGCTTGCTGGATTTCTCGACTTTGACTTGCTGGCCTTAGAACGTCTTGTTGATCTTGAACTATTCAAGATCCTCCTGGATCAATCCTCTCCACTTGAAAGCTTTTGGACCACCAAAAATTTGATTTAAGCATACATGAGGTGAGGGCACATCTCCGTCACTCTTCTGATCTCCATCCACCTCGCCTTGCTAGGATTCATGCCTTTGAGTCCCACTCGAAGATATTCAGCATCTCCATGCCTTGAAGTGAAACCTTCCTATCCAAGATGGTATCTTCCTGCAACTCATTCTTATACTTAGGTGAAAAATCATAAACTATAGGGATTTGTATATCTTCCTCTAGATCAATGATCATTGGAGGTTCATACAAATTCTGATTTTCTACATTTACAACAGAATAAATACGCATGTAAGGAGGTAATCTAACCAGAATGAATTATTTATAATATTTTCCACAATATTAAAAGGACCACACCTGATGGGTTTCAGTCTCTTACCTTCCCCTTTCAATCCGTCTTTACTGATATACAACCATACCTCCTCACCGACCTGAAAATGATGATCCATTTGATGCTTGTCGTGGCACATTTTGTACTTGGCCTGACTCTTCTCTAACTGATCCTGCACTGCTTCATGTACCTGTTGTATCCATTGAATGAAATTAAATTCTTTATTTGAATTTTCATGTCCATCCACTTTATCTTCTTCATGAAACATGAAATCCATTGGTGACTTTGGTAGATGCCTGAAACATGTTTCAAATGGAAATTGCTTAGTCAAAGAATGTAAGGCTTGATTGTAAGCATGCTACACATAAGGTAAAGATTCATCCCACAACTTAGGATGTTTTCTGCAGTAGCCTCTGAGAATTTGTATCACTGTCCTGTTTACCACTTCTATCTGCCCCTCGGTCTATGGATGAAACGATGTGTTTTTTTTTTTTTTTGTTGTTTTTGTTTTTTTTTTTTTTGTTTTTGTTTTTGTTTTTTTGTTTTGTTTTGTTTTGTTTTTTTTTTTTTTTTTTTTTTTGTTTTGTTTTGTTTTTGTTTTGTTTTTGTTTTGTTTGTTTGTTTGTTTGTTTGTTTTTTTTTTTTTGTTTTTTTGTTTTTTGTTTTTTGTTTTTTGTTTTTTGTGTCCATGAGTCCCCAAAAAGTGGACCAAAACGCTCCTACAAGGCGAGTGTCCTGGTCAGAAATGATGGAAGTAGGTAACCCAAAATCATGAGATTCTTCACATTACATTGTTTCTCATTGCAAATTTATTATTAATGATGTACAACATTTTCTTCTTGGAAAGATAGTTGGATTTTGGATTCAGAGGCCACATGTCATATGACATTTAGGAGATATTTTTTTAACTTTCAGTGACCAAGTTGATGGAGTAGTATATTGTCCTGAAAAATATCAAATTAAGCCTTCATGAATTGGATCCATTCGTTTGAAGAACCAAAGCTTGCAGCTTATGTTCTACTAGATGTCCTTTACATTCCACAATTTCAAAGAAATCTAATGTCTCTTATACAATTCGACCGCAAGGGCACTCCATACATATCATCGATGGCATCATTGACATACGTAGAACATATGATCATGCAGTCATTATGAATGGTGTTGAAGAAGGTACACTTTTAAAATTGAATGGTACACCATCAACTATAATGATTTCTTATGATAGTTCTGCTCTTCTAACATAAGGAAATGATACTTTATCTTCCAGTTTATTATGACATGCTCTTTTTGGTCACTGACAGTATCAGAATTATGAGACAACAAGGTATAAAAGGATTTCTTACAATTCTAAGAAAGCTTACACCATGTGATGCTTGTATTTTGGGGAAACATTCTAAACAACCTTTTCATAGTTCTTCTTTTAGAGCTTCAAGAAAATGAGGTCTCATACATTCATATTTATGTGGTCCTATGCTTGTTGCAACTGTCAATGGTAATAAGTATATGTTGACATCTATTGAAAATTATTTGAGAATGTGCTGGGTGTATTTGTTGAAAGATAAGTCACAAGTATTTGAAAATTTTAAAACTTTTCATTTGATGGGCAAAAATGAAACTCAACTAAACATTGGCATTCTCGAAACTGATAATGTTGGTGAATATACTTATAATGATTTTGAACAATATTTAAAGGACAATGAAATTAAACATCAGACTACCATACCTTATAATCCACAACATAATGGCGTTGTAGAACATATAAATATAACTTTTCTTAATATGGTTAGATCTATGATGTTATTTAAGAATGTTAAGTTGATTTTTTAGGGAGAAGCAGTGCTTTGTGCAACTTATATTCACAATCGTTGTCATTCTTTTGTCATCAATAATAAATCTACTTATGAAATGTGGTACAATCGTCTTCGTGTTGTTCAACATTTTAGACTAGTTGGTTCTCTGTGCTATGCATTAATTCCTAAACATCAGCGCAACAAGTTGGGTGCCAGGAGTCGTAAATGTATTTTAATAGAATATCCTGCCACTTCCAAATCTTACGGGTTGTATGATGAGGAGAACAATAAGTTCATTCTTTCCAGAGATGTTATTTTTCTTGAATCAGATAAAAATAATTCCACTGTTGATAGGAAACTAGCTCATTTGGAGAAATCTGCATCTAAATATTTTTATTTTGAATCTGATAATGATGTTCCACGCACTAAAGGGCGGGGGGGGGGGTCCCATTTTGGATCAATCGGTGGTCTTCCATATTTGACTCATGAGAATGTTATTGCTGAATAAAATTTGGATGATAGTAATGTTTCTGTAGGACCATAAATTTCTCTTGAAGAGCTAGTTCTTGAGCCCGTCTTTCAAGATGAGCAGCCATCACAACCACTTCAGCAACCTTTATGAAGATCCACATGTGTTCGGATATTTCCAAGCAAGTATGATGATTTTGAAATATGAAGGTCTTCTAAAGGTGATGTTAATTCGAGTTCAGGTATTGTTTCTCATCATTGTGGATTCAATAGTTCTACAATTAGTGAACCTAGTTGTTTTGAAGAAGCTACTAATTGTGATGAATTAAAGGATGCAATGAAAAAGGAATATGAAGAAATTATAAAAAAATGGAACTTGAAGGTTAGTGGATCCTCCTTCTGGTTTCAACCTATTGGTAGTAAATGGGTGTATAAGATCAAGTACAAGGTATATGGTTTGCTTGATAAATACAAGGCAAGACTTGTAGCAAAAGGCTACGCTCAAAAGGAAGGAGTTGACTACACAAAGACATTTGATCGTACAACAACATGGGGAACAATTAGAACTTGTTTCTCTTACAACTTAGAATAGCTAGAAGATGCACCATATGGACGTTAAAACAATGTTTTTGAATGGCGTTTTGAAGGAAGATGTTTATATGTTTCATCTTGAAGGTTTTTCTATTAAAGGTAAAGAGAAAAATGTATATAAGTTGGTAAAGGCTTTGTATGGAATGAAATAGGCATCCTGTGCATGGTATGAAAAACTAACTGAACACCTTCTCAAGTTGAATTATAAGTTGTTTGATATGGATGATGCAACTCTTTTGCTAATAAAGTTGGAAAGTTGGTTGTATATTTGGTTGTCTATGTAGATGATTTGATGATTAGAAGAAATAATGATGACTATATAGCGTCCATTAAAAGAGATTTATTGAAAATTTTTGACATGACAGATTTGGGTTTATTGCATTATTATTTGAAGATTAAAGTTGATCAGAAACCCAAATGTATTTTTATTTCTCAGAAGAAGTGTATTGGACAACTATTGGACATATTCGGGATGCAAGATTGTAACACTGTTGCTACTCTTGTGGAGAAGAATTTGAAACTTACTTCCACTAAAGGAAGTACATTGGAGGATCCAACAAAGTACATGCAACTTGTTGGAAGTTTGAATTTTCTTAATACTACTCAACATGACATAGATTTTGTTGTAGGGATACTTTCCAGGTTCATGCATCAACCATGTGAAGGTCATTGGAATACAGCAAAGTGAGTACTCAAGTATTTGAAAGGAACTCGAACATATGGCATCAAATATTCCAAAGTTGCAGATTTCCATCTCACTAGGTATTCAAATTCAGATTTTGATGGAGATAAGGAGAATGAAGTCTCTACTTTTGGTTATTTGATGAGTCTTGGATCAATAACCATCAGTTGGAGATCATGCACGCAGTTGGTTACTACTGGTTCTACTGCCGAAGCCGAATATGTTGTAATAGCTCAAGCTACAAAAGAAATCATTTGGCTTTGAAAAAGACTTGAAGACTTGTAAGAGAAACAAAAGGCTTCAACTCCACTACTCGTTGACAACTCTTCTGCAATTCAATTGGACAAGAAACCCAAGTTTCATGATCGAAGCAAGCATATTAACATCAAATATCACTTGACTCGACATTATGTACATGCCAAAGTTATTCATCTAACACATTGTCCTACTTCAAAGCTATTATTTACATAACTATTTATTATTTGAATTGATAAAGATTTTAATTTATTGCTAATAATTTTTTAATATTCAATGAAATTATATAATATTATTTTAATTTTTGTAATATTTAAAGTTCAAATTCTATACCAATAATGTGTTTATGGAACATTCATGTATAATTAAGACAAATTTTCAAAATAATGTGATTGTGGTATAACCTATCTTTATTCTTATTATTTTGATCTCCATGAAAATTTTTATTTTGTTCAAATTCTTTGTCCATGAAACACTATGAGTTGGAATAAAAATAGATTCCCTATAAAGTATTTGTGGATAAAAAATAGATTCCTATAAATTATATGGGGAGAAAAAGAAAAAAGATATATGTGGAGAAAAGGAAAAGAGGAGCGATTAAGTTGGGTAAAAGTTTATCTAGGTTTCAAATTTGTTTAGAAAATTATGAAAATTTTGGAAAGTTTTGATAAATTGGAGCAGAAATTTCTGTAAATCTAGATTATCGCTGTCAAATTTTCAAAATTTGAGTATACAAATTTAAACATTTCTATTACAATTTTTTTTTTTTTTTAAATGATGCTGAACCTATTTCGGCCAATTAAAAAAAATAGATATACAATTTTAAACATTTGTATTACGATTTTTTTATATTTTTAAGTCACATTTTTGGGAATCTGTACAAATTTACAGCCTCGCTTTAAGTTGGTAAACAAAGACTTTGAGAGTTGAGTGGGACAGAGGAGCGTGTTCGTGTTCGTGTTTCTAACATCCTGCCAATCTAATCTTGTGAGATATCTGTATTTCTCTGGTAAAAGCTCTCATGGAATTACTCTGTACGGATAGATGTCTAAAATTAAATATTTAAATAAAATAAAAGATAATTTATTTAACATTATTTCAAGCCTGTGAGATGTGCGTATTTAACATGCCAAATACTTTCTTTGGCAGAAAAAAGACTTTGATAGTTGTGTGGGCCAGAGGGGCGTTGTTGTCCGTATTCACAAAATCTGGCAGTGCCCGCAAATTAATGAAAAATCATTCTCAAAAATCTTCTCCAAATCTCCCTATGAGTAACGGGAGTCTCTGTTCGTGTTCGTGTTTCTAACATCCTGCCAATCTAATCTTGTGAGATATCTGTATTTCTCTGGTAAAAGCTCTCATGGAATTACTCTGTACGGATAGATGTCTAAAATTAAATATTTAAATAAAATAAAAGATAATTTATTTAACATTATTTCAAGCCTGTGAGATGTGCGTATTTAACATGCCAAATACTTTCTTTGGCAGAAAAAAGAAGATAATCAAATCTTTTTCGATATCTTCGGGTCACTTAATTTTCCAAAAAAAAAGAGCGCAGTCACATTAATTAAATCCAACAACACTTGTTTTATGCTTGAGTTTGAATAAACGAGACTCTCAGATTTCAAAAATGATGGTAAATGCGCAAAATATGGCACTCGAATAAAATTAATGAAAAATCAATTTCAGAAATATTCTCCAAATCTTCCCATTGGTTGTTTCTTTTATATTAAAAAAAAAATTGTCGATTTCTTATTATTAATAAAAATAGAAACGAATTTTCATCAAAGTAATCACAAAATATTGGTTGCCATAACATAAAATGAATGAAAAGACAACTTCTTAGCTGGTGAGTAACGAGAGTCTCTTTTTAAACATTGCCGTCGATATCACCTAAACGTCAATGTCCATAAAATAAATCTAAAATTTGATAAATAAATTGAAAAGTACATAAAATTAGTCAAAAAAAACTCTCATTGCCCATGACTAAAACCAAAAACTCTTATTTAAAGTTAACAATTACGTTTAAATGTAAAATATGGCATTTAAAATAAAATGATTTAAAAAATTTGGAAATTTCATAAATTAAATTAAAAACTTCAAAATCATCTCAGCCGTATATTTTAGTAATGTTTATTTATATATATTTATAAGTGTTGAGGGGTTTCCATAGTACATTATATTAGATATCATTTTTTGGGATTTAAGTGCATTAAGTAAGTCATTCATCTATGACCATTTCCATGAGAGGTTGTCGAAACTCACTAATTTCTCATGATTTTGGATTAATCCACTTAGCACTCATTGCATCGAGTGATGCTCATGGGGGTGAAGAAGTGGGATTGAAACTAGTGAAATTAATCAAATAGTGCCAATCGTCACTTCCGGGACTTTCACCTGGCAACCAGGACTTCCCGAGAGGTCACCTATCACGCCCTCATACTTGTTGTACTCTTTCAACCACTTATAGCGGGTGCGGCACTACCTCACTTTTTCTTTTTACCAATACTAGGTGAGTAGACTATGCCATACTTCAACACTTAGTTTATCTTCAAGTGTTCTTCAATTATGCAGTGGAAATAAATAAAATAACCATAAACATCAATACATATCACCATGTACGCCTATACATACAAGGGAGGGGCAACTCCAGAATATGAGTTTTCCCAATATTATGTTTCATAAACAATCACACAACTTACAATTATAATAATCAAGTCTGCATACTTCAATTTTCACAAATACAACTTTTACAAGCTTTCCTTGGCAGCTCGTGCATGCCCTGCATGCCTTTGGGTCCTGTCGTACACGCCCTGCACGTTTTCATAGATTTTTGCATGTATCAGACATAGCTGTATCTTTTCTTGCACGCAGGTCGCCCTTGAGTCATGTCATTTGTTTTTCTACACGCAGGCCGCACTATGGGTCCTGTCGTGTGTTTTTTGCACACAAGTCACTCACAGGTCGATTCAGCGCCTTTCTGCACGCAGGCCGTACATGCGGGTCCTGTCATGTATTTTCCTACATGAACGTTTCATCACACGCTCACCAATCTTTCATTGCTTGCCCACCGAGTTGGGCGTTCGTTGCGCCAAAGCACGCCCGCTGCTTTCGGTCATCGCAATTACGACTCGGGGACCTGACATCCTCCACCACTCTAAAAATGTTATCGTCCTTGACAATGCCATCATATCGTTGCAACATATCATCACAATATCCCATCGCAGTATACCGTCATGACATATCGTCGCAAAGTTTTTTCGGCTCTAACATACCCATGTCCCTGCCACCAACTATGTTATCCTTTAAATATCGTCTTAACATCGAGATGTGATCACCCTTGACCTGCTCCATGTCTTGAATCGGTCTACAACTCGACAATAAATCATGTGTTGGATCCTCCTGTTATGGTGATAAGTTGGGTAGCTAATCCAACCGAACATCGCCTCCACAAGACATATGCTCTCTACATCATCATGACTGTTAGAACATCCTACTATCAAGTGTCCATCTCGCTCCACTACCTACTCATAAAGTTAGAGAACTCACTGCCTTGAGTATGTGATAATGAGTCTCATCCCCATGTCAGTCTAAAAAGAGGGGGTGGAAGTGGAGGCCGAAGACTCTCCCTCTTCCTCAGCTAATAGCTCAATCCACTTATCTAGATCTTCCTCTTCCAATCTCTGCATGTATGCTTCCCGAATCTCAAATTGAATCTGCGGTCCTGCATCCTCCTTTTTTTCCATTGCCTCAAGTCTTCTTGTGACATCCAAGATACTATCAAACAATGGCATAATAACCTGTGCCTACTCTTGATTTTTTGCCTCTGCAAGGGTCAACCTTCCCCGAAGTTCTTATTCCTATTTGATGTCTGCCACACTCATAGCTGTCAGTTTACAACTAGCTAAATCTTCACCTATGGTCGAAATACCTATAGGATCATCTTCTCTACCATCATAAATATACAACTTCTTCACATGCGGTACCACCATAACTTCAAATTGCTTGAAAAATTTCGTGCCTAACACAACTTCCTAATCATCAATTCTTACTACCATGAAATCAACATCTCCATGCCAATCTCAAATACATATGGGTGTTTTTTTATCAAACCCAATAACATAATCAGTGGGTTATTTCACTGCTTTCAAATGAGCTTGGACTAGTTTGAACTTCAATCCAACATTCCTCGTAGTTTCCTCCCCAACGAAGTTGTGAGTTGCACCACTATCCACCATAGTGAGAAGTGTGTTTTTCACAATATTCATGCTCACATACTCAAGTTTATTCCTCTCAGGATCACGCCTAGGGATAACTTCCACAGTTTTTGCAGCTCCTAATATCTACAGAGTCCCAACCGCTGGTTCATTTTCCCTCTTCTTCTTAGATTGTACCGTGGCAGACAACTTCAGTCTAGAAGGATAGTTCTTCACTGTGTGGTCCTCCCCGCACAACCAAAATTTCAAGGGATTCTTTGTCTTCGGCTTAGCACTCGATCTCAAAGATTCTTCCTTCGTTTTATTTCCCTTTAGTTTTTTAGGTTTCTTCTTCTTTTCAGTCCCCTCATCATAGTGTTCAATTAGCCTATCCACTGTAGCAAAGGCTTCCTCCAAGTTCTTACTCTTGAAGTTTGCAAAAAGAAACAATGAAATTGGCATCCAGAAGCAACATAACAGCACGTACACTAGTGTGGGATCACAGGTCATGTAGTGATGGGTCCTAGCGATACATTAGTGTGAAATTCAATTTATTTAATAAATTGTATATGTGTTAAATTTAATTATCCCTTAATTAAATTGGAAAATAAAATGTAATCTTATCTCATGATCACTTGTAATAGTTAAGTGAGTGTGATAAACTCAGTTAGCTCATGAATTTCAAGTTGAGGGTGGTTGGTGAGGCATGCATAGTAATTCTATTAGTTATGGAGTTTGAATTGCAGTTGGTGCATTAGTTTAATGCATGAGTAATCAATTAACTCAGTTAGGTGAGTTAGAGTCAGTTGAACTAGTTGTAACTGTTTGTTGCACTAGTGAGAGATAAAGTGAATTAAATATTATTTAATTCACAAGCAGTGATCTGCCATGCAACTGATAATTTACTATTAATAGCTTCATGCATGTCAGTTCCAGTGGAGACCCAGTTGAGACAAAAGTTAAAGGGAATTTAAATATCAGTTGTGATATTAGCAGGCTGCCTAGATGCAGTTAAAACACTGCAAGATGCCCATGATACTCTACAGTAGAGAAATGCTAAAATTCCTAAGGAATAGGGATTGCATTCTTCATGAATTGCGTGAGCAAGGCAGGCTGAAGACAGACTGAGAATTGGCTAAGTGTTGGTCCGATTTTGTCTAGATCAGTGTGAGACAATAGGCAGAGTGCAGGAGACTCTTGTGAGAAGAGTGCATTGTAATTGTTTCATGATTCCTTGGTGAATATACAATAGAAGATAGAGGGGTTTTGAGCAGAAAGCTTTCCTCGGGAAAATATCTGTGTTGTGGTTTGATTTTCTTCTTTCTTTACTTCTTGTGATTGGCAATCGTGTTTAATTTCCGCAATTGATTTGTAGAAGGATTCAATATCCAACTTTAGTACATTGTCAGATCGGATTGAATCCATTGATATATGCATGTTTGTATAATTTCTACATGGTATCAGAGCACAGGAAATCACTATAGTGAATGAGGAGCTGAGTTTGTGACTGAATATAATTCGAATTTGCAAAAGGTATTCTTGGTGCGACAAGCGTTTTAGGATCAAAATGGCTTTCAAAGGCTTGATATTAGAGTATGCACTCGAGGGCAGCTCTAAATATATTGCATGGAAATACAGGATGGATGCAGTACTGAAGGAAAATGGGTTGAAATAATTCACTGATAATGATGTTGCCAAACCCGATGTAGCAGATGCTGCAAATCTTGATGCTTGGCAAAATAAGGTTGAAAGGGCAAGGAGGATCTTAATAGAGGGAGTACGGGACCGCATTGTCTCAAGTCTCCATGGAAAAGCGACTCCATATGAAATGTGGAAGGATTTAACAGATCTGTTTCAGAGAAGCAATGATCATAGAAAATTGGCATTGAAGGACAAGCTCAGGAGAATCAAAATGGAGAAAGGCGACACTATTCTGATATATTTAACAAAGTTTTTCCAATGTCAGGATGAGCTTGGGAGCATCAAAATTATTGTCACAGATGATGACTTGGTGAGCCTAGCTCTTCTAGGACTTCCCAAGAGTTGGCATAGCTCTCGGGACTCTGTCAATGGAAGGGAAAAATTGCCAGATTGGGAACGACTTTGGTCGGATTTGGTGCAAGAATAATTCAAGCGAAATACCAGGGATGGATCTTCATCTAAGGAAGATGATGAATAAAATTTCACCTTGGCTGGTATGGAAATAAGGTGATGGGAAATAAATCCTATTCCAAATCTGAGACCGGAAAAGAAGGCAAGGAGCGTGACATGTCCAGAGTGAAGTGTTTTCACTGTCACGAGCACGCCATTAATTGTCCACAAAAGAATAATAACAAGAAGGCTTCAAGATATGCAACTAGTGAGGCTTTGGCCTCGCAATTTGATTTGAACTTCTCGCTGATCACATGCATGGTGTCAAGTGTGATGGGATCAGGGTGGTACTTGGATAGTGGTGCATCTTTCCACATGACGGGAGACAAAGAACTTTTCAGTAGCTTGGAGGAGAAGGACCTCCAGATGCATATCGAAATGGGTGACGACGAAAGGTATAGTGCTACCGGGATTGGTATAGTTACTTTCCATAGACAGTCAAGTAGACCATTTTTATTAAAATATGTAATGCATATACCAAGCTTGAAGAAAAAATTAGTTTCAGTCGCAATGTTGGAGGATAGAGGCTATGATGTTGTTTCCAGTGAAGGAAAATATTTACTTCGACACAAAGAAACAGGACAAACCAAGAAGATTGGGATTTGTGTGAAGAATATATATAAACTTGATGTAGATGGCTGTGTGACATTGATGGATAAAGTAGACAAAGTGGTGAGAGGGGATGAGGGTGAGTTATGGGGTTGCAGCAAAGGGTGTCTTAAGGTATCTTCAAGGAACCTTAGAGTTTGGTATTAAATATACTGATTCTTTTGATGTTAGATTGACAGGTTTTTCAGACTTAGATTGGGTTGGAAATTAGGATGACAGATGATCCATAACAAATTATGCATTCATCATTGGGTCCGAGGTCATTGCATGGAGCGCAAAAAGTAGAACATTGTATCATTGTCTTCAGCAGAAGCTAAGTATCAAGCAATGTGTGAGGCAGTTTGGTTGAGGAGAATTCTCCAAGATGCCAGAGAAGAACAAAAAGATGCAACAATTATCAGATGTGACAACCAGAGCTTCATCAAACTTGCAAATAATCCAGTTTTTCATAAAAACACAAAGAATATTGATACACAACTTTACTTTGTTAGGGAGAAGGTTCAGTCAAAGGAAATTCACATTGAATATTGTACTACTTTTGATAATGCTGCTGACATTTTCACTAAGCCTCTTGCAACAATTAAATTTGAGTCATTTAGTGAGATGTTAGGATTACTAGTGAACCCTTTCTCCATTAAGGGGGGGTGTTGAAGATAATGGAGAAATGTAATTTAGGAGAGAGTCGGTTCACTTGAACCTTAGATTAGGAATTAGTTCCTATTTCTTAGGTAGTTGTTCTAACTTCCCTACATGTGTGAAAACTATATATTATTGATTGTAATGTGATTGATGTAGAGCATTCTACGGATGCAGTCTCCAGGTGAAGCTCCTCACCTGTGAGATGCTCATTTGTTGAATATAAAGTGTCTTTTAGATTGTATCAAAAGTAACTATCCACGCTCATTACTTCAAGATTTACTTTGATGCTAACCTGATTGATACGATAATTCGAGATTCACTGTGATGCTAATCATACGAAAACCAATTTTGACTTTCACTATTTAATTGGATAATTATCTCATGGTAATGACCTCTGCATTTTGGTAACCATTAAGGAAATGTTTATTCTTTTTGTAATATATTCATGAAATGTATTGAAAAAGCGTTTTTGTTGCATAACTATTTTAGAGGTTGTTGCATAACTGTTTCAAAGGTGGTATCTTCTGAGATTTCTTGAATGGATAACACATCATGTGCATTGTGAACTATTCTTCCCTTTATTTTCCACCCTTGGCACCTACTCATCAACATGATTTCCATGTGGTAATATGTTTTGGAAATCTTACTTTCATCATTATTGTTCATGTCAAAATGGTTTGTTGAATGAGGTTATTGTTCATGTCTAAATGGTTTGTTGATTGAGGTTCTTATTGTATTTTCCAGTACAGGGATGCATGGGATATGGCAGTTGAATTTTGTCTCTCACCTTACAACTTTTCTTAGTGATTCAAATGTGGTGTTTTAGGTAAGTTCTCACCATGCTGAATTGTATATACAATCTAAATTTTCACTTATACCAAATTTGCACAACAAATAAACTACAGTCCTGTCACCTCCAAATATGATATCCCCCATATTAGATGGTGCAAACCAACATCTTCTCCTAGTCATATGTCTGATTGTGACATCCCCCATCTTATATGGTGCAAACCAACATCTTCTCCTAGGTATGTTTCTGATTGTGTTGAAGTGAATGTATAGATCATCCTTCACCATTTTTGGCACACTAAGCAAAGTTATTAATGCACCTTTATCAAAGGAAAATATATTCCTATTTTGTTTGAACTTGTGTTCGTAGTGATTTTGTGAAAATGTTGCTCATTGTTATAGTAGCAACGAGTTTCTTCCTTCAAGATTCTTTGAACTTTGTGAATTTCCTCCTTTTGAATTACATTGTTCAAATTTCCTTCCTTGACCTTCCTTCTTGTTTGTATTCACAGTAAGCATCTAATGAAAACATTTTTTTTGAATTTATAAATGCCCTGCTCTTTTTGAAGGAGCATAACACCAAGCTCTTCAAAGTGAAATTGTGCAAGTCTTCCTTGATGGTTAAAACACCTAAATCAACCAATCACTTTGTCAAAGCAATGAAATCCTTTTATTTTTATCTATCAAAGAACCCAATTCCTTCAGTCCGACAGTATAAAAAACAAGTTGGCTGCAAAGTCTTCCATGTAAATTATATAATTAACAAGTCTCATTCTCAATAGGTTTCAAAGCCTACAATTTTTTGCAGAAGTAGACTAAAATGAAGGACTACAATGTTGGTCAATGAGATTAAAAACGAATAACTAATGTATATTTAGTGGGAGTGTGAAAACATAACCTAATACAATTTTATTATAGGACGCTATATTTATTCTAGTGTCTAACAGGTTATGAGTGGAATCACATTCCAGTGTCTAACACTACTCAAAACTCTGCATTCTCTATCAAAACTCTTTTGAGCCCCTTATTTTGTAGATTGAGAAGCTTGACATCGACCATTGTGTCATAATTCAAAATCCCTTTGTACACTTTTCCAAAATTACCAATTCCTAACAAGTTGTCATCATTGAATTCATTTGTTGCAATGAGGAGCTCTACATAGGATATTATTCGATGCCCCACATTTAATGATGAACCAATTTCTCTCTGAATATGTCTATTACAATTTCGTCTCCAAAAGAATGCAAGAAATAAACACAATGCAACAATTGCTACAACAAAAACAAGTATGATAACTCTTTCCATATTCCAAAAAATTTCATGTTTATGAGCATAACATGGTGGTAGATTTACCCAAGGTCCACATAGACCAATATTTCCCATAAATTCTGTGGCACCAATATTTTTGAAAACTCCCTCTTTAGGGACTTCTCCTGACAACTTATTAAAATAAAAATTCAAGTGATGGAGCATTGTGAGATTTTATAGTGATATGGGTATTCCACTTGACAAATTGTTGGAAGAGAGATCTAGGTCTTAAAGACTTTGAAGTTAACTGAATAACACTGGAATTGAACCTTCAATTTTTTTGCAAGAAAGATTCAAATATGCTATTTCTTTGTAACTTCTAAGTGCACTTGGAATGTTGCCAGTTAACTGATTTGCAGAAATATCTATAGCTTGAAGCTTATTGAACTTTCTTAGTTCTAAAGGAACATGGAAATGTAATAAATTGTTTGAGAAGTTGAAATATAAGGCTAAATTTGCAAGGTATGCAACCTCAGGAGGTATGTGCCCACTAATCTTGTTGCATGGAAGATCTAGCTGTAGTAAGTTCACACATTTCCCTAAATTCGCAGGTATATTTCAAGATAACTGGTTATGATTAAGATCTAAATATCTTAATTGCTTGAGGTTGGCCAAAAAATCAGGGATTATTCCTAAGAGATTATTTACAAAGAGATATAAGGGACCTAAGCTTTTTAGCCGCCCAATTTCCATAAGAATATTTCCTTGAAAATTATTGGTATCCATATATAATCTCTCCAATTTTTGAAGAATATTAATTGAAGAAGGGATTGACCCTGTAAAATAATTAGTTTCTAAACTGAGCAATGTTAATCTAGTTAGGTTTCCAATATGTTGAGGTATTTCTCCTGATAATTCATTGCCACCCAAATTTAAGTAGTCAATTTTTTTAGAGAAATGACCAATAGAAAAGGGAAATTTTCCTGTGAGACTATTAGAGGATAAGTCTACAAGCTGTAGATTGGAACAGTTAATAAGAGCAGTAAGAATGGGGCATCTTGTTGTGTTTTCACTAATCAGGTGATTGTTGTACAATAAAATTCTCCAGAGATGTGTTAATTTACCAAACTCCATGGGAACTATTCCACTGAGTTGGGTCACTGCTAAGTCAAGAAATTGTAACTTCGTAGAATTGAAGAGGGAAGAAGGAATGTTTCCATTTAGCTGATTACAACCCAGATAGATTTCCAGTGGGTGGTCTTCTTGCTACACAACTCCAACTGAATGTGGCCAACTAATTGGTTAAAAACTATATCCAATGTTTCAATATTTGTGCAGTTAGACAACGAAGACCGAATATGATCTGTGAGATGGTTATTCCCCACACTAAGAACGATGAGCTGGCTTAGCATACCCAAATATAAGTACTGCAAAGAGGATATGTTTCCCAAGTAGTCAAATTTTTATTTGTGAAGGACATGTCTACTAGCTTGGAGAGAACACATAGTTGTGTGGGAATGTTCCCTGTTAGATTGTTAAAGGAGAGAGTCAAGTTCCGCAAATTGCGGCAACTACTGAGAGTTGACTGTGAGACAGGCGAAGCATATTTAAGCGAGGGAGGGTTCACAATTGATAGGGAATATGATCGTGGAAACTATTATTGTGAAGGTTGAGTATGGTAAGAAAGGAGAGATTGGCGAGAAGGGAATAGGTTGTGCCTAGTAATCCCATGCTTGAAACATTGAGAGAAATGACTCTCTGCCTGCTCCTACTACACATGATGCCCATCCACTCACAGAATGAAACATTTGGTTTCCACATAGTAGATAATGATTGATACAGATCATATGTGATTGCAAAATTGAATTGAAGCAGAGCTTGTTGATCGGAAGCATTGGTGAGGCGAGGATGGTGAGGATCAGAGTAAAACACAAAAGGATTGAGAGAGAGAATAAAATAAAGTGAAAGGAGAAGCATTCTGATAATCGACGAAGAAAAGAGAATCTGCATGTCTTCACTGACACAATGATTTCTGGATGAGAAAATGGAATTTGGTAGTGCAACTATATAGTAGCAGCATTGACAGAGTAGAATTAAAAAAATCTGATATCTTGGGGGTGGGTTAATTTTCCAAAAAGAAGAGCACACTCACATTAATTAAATCCTATAACTTCGAGTTGCTTCAATTTGTGTTTGAAGTTTGAATAAAAAATGACCGTCTTATACCTATACTCACCTTTCCATAGAAGTAAGAAAAGAGTATCACATTTTGATCATTCACATCTTGATAAAATTAATCACAAATCATTGGGTGCATGCCACCTCGGCTTAAAACTAAAACCTAGAAGGCCACCCTCACATAAAATTATGCCACAAAAAAAACACATTCTCTTCGGCCAATTTTCAAAAAGGAAATTAAATATTTCCTTCCATTTGAAGTTTGAAACCAACCTTTAAACGATGATGCTAAATGTTGCTAAAAACCTCCCTTTTACATAAAATAAGTGAAGGAATACATTATTTTAATAAAATTAATTATAAAAATATTGGTTGAATTCCCCACTGACTAGAATGAGTGTGCAAAGAGACTGCACTCTCATAAATCAATTAAAAATTCATTCTTTCTGCTTGAAAGTCAATATTTGTGTATAAAATTTTAACTATATAGAATATAATACAACTTTATAAAAACGTGTAAGGTTTTATAAGAAATGAAGCATCCATAATTATTGAAAAGTTTAAGATAACACTTCTTTGAAATAGGGGCATGTTAAGTCTCTATAATATTAGTGTAACCTCCATATTGCTAATGTTGTGCCCCATAGTTCTTTTAAATGTGAGGATGAAAAAATAATTACTTCATTTCATTAATATCAAAAAACTGAAAATGATTATAGACAAAATGAAAATAAATTAGCTCGAGTGATGGTAGTTTATCTCTAAGAAGAGATGTGGTGGCTACATGCCTCTAAAATGTGTTACAATGAGGTTCAAGGGCCTTTTTATTATTGAACAACAAGAGACAACATTTAACAACCAAAACCCTAACCCCAGGAGATGTAACACCAAGAGTTTGTGGGCATTGTTGGGCTTAGTTGGGTAGCCAACTTCCCAGGGTTGTAACTTGGTCATAATATCTCTGTTTGGCGCATACAATACCTCATTGAAAAGATATATATGAGTACTAAAACACTTTCTATAGGTCCTCGCAACTATGGGCTTACTGAGGACCTAAAAAAACATCATTTAGGGGGTCAAAACGTCTCCATAATTTCAGGACCCAAAAAACTGCTAGAAATAGTAAATGTAACTATAAACAAGGAAACTGATGAAATAATGTAGGTGGAATAGGGGAGTAGCCACCAATGTCCACATGGATTAGTCCTCCCCCCTTAGGAAGCAATGGTCCCCATTGCATGCAGAGCATCCATGAGGTGAGGAAATTTCTTTTGAACCTAGTCCCTGGTGAAGCACTTGCCCTCGTGAAGGAGTTGGTTTGCTTGGACCACACAATATAGCTAGATCATCTGTTGAAAAGTGTTCTTAATCCATGTGTCCGTAATTCAATCAGTTGCATCGTGTTCCATGCAGTCTGGATTTAATTCTATTGGTGTGAGTTGTTATGCAATGTCGAATGTGTCTAGTAATGGTGGAAAGTATGGTTGAAGGCGATCCACATTGAACACTTGGTGCAGGAAAAGGAACGGTGGAATTTTGAGCTCAAAGGAATTTTCCCCTACAGTCTTGGTGATGATGTACAACCCATATGGAAGCGGGCGAAGCTTGCAATGGGGCCCATAGAGGCACTCTTTCTACAAATTTAGCCAAACTTTTTTTCCCACCTAGAACTTGTGTGATACCCAATGCTGATCATGTCGCGGATTGTAATTAGCATTGGCTATGTCCAATATATCATGGACCTATTGGTGGATGTGTTTAACATACTCAATGAAGTTGTTAGCCCTGTTAGCTTCGGTGTGGAGATGAGTTGCATCTTCCTGAGTAGCTGCAAAAGGTATAACCACATCAGTGGGACATAGTGGATGGAATCCCAACCCCGCCTGAAAGGGTCTGTGACCAGTTGAGCTATGGAGAGTCTGGTTGTAGTTGTGTTTGACATAGGGGAGGATCTCATCCCATTTTTGTGGATGCTTCGATTTGTACATGCACAAAATGTGTACGATTATCATGTTCTATTTGGCCATCATTTTGGGGGTGGAAAGTTGTGGACCTAGTGAGCTTGGTGTCCTGCATCGACCAGAGCCTTGAAAAAAATGTACTTAGAAACTTGTTGTCCTGATCTAAGATAATGGATAGTGGGATCCCAAAGTGCACCCACACTCGTTCAAACAAGAGCTTAGTAGTGGTTTATGTTGTGATATTCTTCTTGCAGGCCTCTAGAATGGCCATCTTAGAGAATCTGTCAACGACCATGAAAACATAGTCATTTCCATGCTTAGTACAAGGAAGGCCCGACATGTAATCCATGGAAATGGATTCCCAAGGTCAAGTATGAGTAGGAATATGAGTATATAGGCCTTGCTTCTTGATGGTCGGTTTTCAAATGGCATAGGAAGTGCAAGATCTGATTTACTTCTCAACGTCTTATCGAAGATTCAACCAATAGAAATACTTCTGTAATAATGTCGTTGTTTTCTCTACCCCGAAATGTCCAATGAACCGACTATAGTGTGCCTCCTAAATCATCTTGGCTCGCTCACTTGAAGGAACATAAAGGCGTCCCAGGTGGCATAACAATGCATCATGGAGGTGATAATTTGGAACTTTCTTTCCTTCCGAGAGCATTCAATATGTTTTGCTGAAGTCCGGATCACTCTTGTAAAGAGTTATCCATCTCTAAGTATCGTGCCCACAAGAGTCTAGCACAATGGTCAACACATGACCAACAGTTGGCTGAGGCAGTTGCAACATTATTGGTGCTGCCCTTCTTGTACTTAATGTTCAAATGGAATCGTTGCAGGTATGTGGATCATTTTTTATGGCGATCGTTTTGCAACTTCCCTTGAGTCTATATGAGCTGCAGGGGTCGGTGATATGTGTGGATGATCATTTCCTTCCCCATAATGTAATGCTTCCACTTCTGGCAGGCCTGCATAATGGAATACATCTCTTTGTCGTAGGTGGGATACTTTTTGACTATGTCTGAAAGTGTCTCAATGTGTTATGCTACTACATGACCCTGTTGAGTAATAATTTCACCCATCGGATAGTTGAAGGCATCTATATCAATCTCAAATGGTTTTTACAGGTTTGGTAATGTGAGCACTGGTTCAGAGAAAAGGCGATGTTTCAAATTGAAAAATTCCTTCTCTTGGGATTCAGACTAGAAGAACTTTGCTTTTTCTCCTCCCTTAGTGACTTGAATTAGAGGCTAAGTGATATGAGAGAATCCCAACATGAACCTATGGTAGAAGCTGGCAAGCCCTAGAATTTTGTGAAGCTCTGCTAGTGTATAAATATCTAGATAGATTCAACTAACCTTGTAATATACTAAAACAAAATATTGAATCAATCTACAATTTGTAGAAACCAAATTTGACCGCACAATCACATAACAAGTAAGAGAAATAAATCATCAATCGTACATCACAAGATGTATATGGGGAGAGAAACTGCTGAAAACCCTGCTATATTTATATTGCATAAATTCAAGATAATGAAACAATACAATGTTATTTCACTTCTTGAGAAATATCTGTGTTAGGTCTTCGTAGTTTGCAAAATTGGCAAGAAAAAATGCTACAGAGCCTACATCAAAACCACTTTGGAATTTGAGGATCTAGCCATCCTAGATTCAGAGAGGGATCTCTCTATATATGTGTTTTCAAATATGTTTCTTTGTGCTTTTGTGCTAGTTATGAAGTACACAGGTTTTTTTTGTTTTGGTTGGGATGAATATTATCAAAATGAAGGAAGTCTATTTGAAGGGTGAATGTGTGAGTAAGTTGACAGAATGGTTCAACTGATAGGATAAGTAAGGAACAACATCAATCCATTGGGCTATGGAGTCACAAAAGGATTTAATTTCACAACAAGTTTCAAGAGTGGTCCATGGGGAAAGTCATCTATGTCAAAGGATCTCTTTAAGTTGATTTTGTGGGATGAAACATTAAAAGTGTTGTGAAAGAAGCAAACATATGAAAAAACAAAGGGCAGCTTAAGATCAAGTAAGGACTTTTAACCAAGCCTGCTTTCAGCATACTCTCAAAGGAAAACATTTAAGATAAAACAAAGAATATCCTAAGATCAAGTAAGGACTTTTAACCTAACATGCTTTCAACATACTCTTAAGGGAACTTTTCAAAGCAACCGTTGGAGATAAACTAGAGGACAGGGCTAACTATATACTTCTATAATTTAACTTTAATTAGCAGAATTTTCAAGAACTTTCAAAGACAATATCTCAAGTTGTACTTAGGAAACATGAGCTTACCAACACTTCACTGGTTATACTCTATTGAATTATCCTCAAATACACAATCAACAGAAAACATAAAGGATAAATATTTATTAGTGAGATTTAGGGTACTTTAGAAGTAAATCATAATCTATATTTGTTGTTCTTTATCAGAGAAAATGGACAGTATGAAAACAAAAAGAAAATAAAAATTATATTGAGAATAACATCACCATTGACATAGATCAGGATCCCATAAATGAGCTTGTATATTTGATGTTCAAACTAGTTACAATCTCAAGTCCAGTAGGTCTTTATAGCTTCAAAACTTCTCTTCTTAGCTTATCATTCTTCAATTACAAAACACAGCTTCAGCAGCCTCAATAGATATTTACATTCAACAAGTATTCAACCAACAATAATACTATCTTCTAGAGAAGTATATATAGAATAATGATGAGGTGGAGTGAAAGGAAGGGTTATTTGTTCAATTAATATAGAGTAAGTGCTTCTCAGCCTTTGAAGGGCCAAATGGAGAAGATATATGAGGTTTTTAACTTTGTTAATTGAGTCTTGCATTAAGTTTCATCAACTCTAGTCACTTTTGTTGACTTTGGAGGCTTTTGGTAGGCTTGTAATTACTTCTGAGCTGTCTCTGAAAAATATCTCTGACTATGCATTAACTTTATATTCTTTTGAGGAAAATAAAATTGTAGGTGGCATTTCTAATCTTTGGAGGAGTAATTGCTTTGGTGTTTTGGCCTTTAAAGCCTAATTTTGGGTGATCTGTCCGTATTAATACTTAAAAACACCGATTTAACTTTGATTTTGTGCTTTAAGGCTGATCATGCCTTCTTTATTCTTCTTTGATCTTCAATTTTCCTTTCGCTGACTGTTTAACTGATTTGGCTTTAGTTTCGTGATTTAGGCATATTCCTTTAATCATCTTTAATTATGATTTATCCTTAACTGTCGGGTTAAGCTCTTTGATCTTCAATATTTATGTATTAACCCTTTAACTTTAACTTTTCTCTGATACTCTTTAATTCTTCATCACTGTGTTTGATGGTGTACAGGTGGCTGTATTAGAGGGTTTGATCGAAATGCCAAATGGCCATGATCCATTTCTTGTGACGTGGAATTCATCCCTTTGGCCCTTTTTGCTTTTGTTTTGGGCCACGAGGATCATCACCCTCGGCCCTGCCCTTTACTGGACCGTGGGGTGCCTTTAAGCCATAGAACTGCCATAAGACCTGCACATAACAATAAACTATCAAGAAATCCTACAATTTTGGGTTTAAACTACTTCAGGGGGCTCTGTGAGGGCGGAGGAGCATATGCAGAGGAGCGGGATATGCAGGTGGAGGAGGAAAAAGCATGTGGAGGAGGTTTTATGGAGAAAACCTGTGAAAACCACGTTTAAAAGTGAATTTGGGTGCGAAATATGGATTGGTGGTTTTTGCGAAAACCGTCGGCGATTTTCATGCAGCATCCAGGTGGTAAGTGGTTTTAACACGATCGAATGTGATACCACACAGGGTGCGACACCTGTCCACCCCGAAACTGCCTATTTCGTGTTGTAAACAGGCGATTATTTTTTTTATGAAATGAACGAAAATGTGGTTTGGGACCGTTAGACCTTCGGGCTGAAGATCAACGGTCGACGATGAGCGCGAAACGCTGGAAGTTGCTCGGTGGGAAAAGGGTTAGTGGAAGCCAGGTGGCAAGTAGTGATTGCGAGGTGTTTCACGTAGTGGAGGTGGGGCCGACGGTAACATCACATTTTTTTTTTGGTAGTGGGAGTATGCATAGCATAGAGAAAGTAATAAAAAATGGAGGAAAGGGGTTGAACAAAGCAGGGGAAAGGTTTTATGGGGAAAAAGGAATTGGGAGTGAGGTATAAAGAAAAAAAGGGAAGAGGGCTAGGAAGAAGTGGGAACAATAGTGAAGATTATTTTTTTAGAAAGGAATAGCAGTAAAGGAACATCAGTGAAGGAATAGCAACAAAGGAATAGCAGTAAAGGAACAACAGTAAAGGAACAACAACGAAGGAACAACAATAAAGGAACAGTAGTGAAGGAACAACAATGAAGGTTGATTTTTTAGGAAACACCATAAGGCTTAAAGAATGAGTAATTTTCTATGAAAATAATCTCTTGAAGGCTCAAGATATTTTAGCCATCATTTTCTGTGACAAAATTTACTGATGGCTAACACTCTGCACTCTACTGACTATCTCATGCTGATCTAGGAAAAATCGGTCCAATACTTAACCAATTCTTAGCCCCTATCTGAACAGCCTTGCTTAAGCATTATTGGAGGAATTATGGACCTATTAATTAGGAAATTCTTGAGAATTGATTGCACAATTCCTTCAAGGCATACTGATGACCTCATGCATGACCTGTACAATTTTCTAATTGTAAAACTGATAGCTATCTTCCGTTTAACCCCAATCTCAACTGAGCCTTCCTTAGAACTGACATGCAACAAATATTTATAGCAAATTATAAGTTAAATGATTGACCACTAGTTGTGAATTAATCATATTTAATTCATTGGACCTATCACTAGCTCATCCATTAGTTAGAACTAGTTAAACTGATTTTAACTCAAATAATTGAGGTAACTAATTAAAACTCACAAATAACTGTAACTGGACCCATTAAAAACTTAGAGTGGACTCTATATACCTCCAAAATTGACCCCCAGATTGAATTAAATGAGCTAACTAAGTATTCCTAAATTAGTTAACTAATGCAAGCTATCATGTGATGGAATTAAAATTTTACTTCTAATTTAATTAAGTGAAAACTAAATCAAAAGCCCCCTTGGGGTTCTATTTCTTATTTCCATTTCAACACTCCCTCTCAAATAGAAAGATATTATTTGCTACCTCAATCCTGCCTCTTTGGACCTCAAATTTTCCTCTTGAGAGTGCCTTCATCAAGATGTCTGCATCGTGCTACTCCATGGAATGTACTCTAGTGACATAATTCGCCTCTGCACAATATTTGGGATGGTGATACCAGATATCAATATGCTTGGACCTGTCATGAAAAACTGGATTAACCGAGATTTTGATGCAACTCTGGTTATGACAATAAATCACCATCGGATCCATATGTCGACCAAAAACTCCAACAAGTATCTTCCCAATCCAGATGGCCTCACATGCTCCTTGACTCACTGCCATGTACTCTGCCTCTAGTAAATTGAGTGCAACTAATCTTTGTTTCCCTCTGTACCTGGAAACTTTTGTTGATCCTATGCTGAAGATGCCCCCTGATGTGCTCTTCATATCAGATGGACTCCCTGCCCAATCTACATCGCTGAAGCCTTGAAGCTTCACTCTCTCTGTCCATATGTACCATAGCCCATACTCTGTAGTTCCTTTGAGGTATCTCAACACATGCTTGTCTGCCGTCCAAAAGAGATTGGTAGGCTTAACCATAGCTTGACTAAGTTGTTTAACTATGCAACATATTTTTGGTCATGTGTTCACCAAATACATGAATAAACCCACAAGCTTATTATAAATAGTAGCATCTAATATTTCACCTGAATTAGCATCCTCCTTCCCACAGTTTCCTGTTAGAGGAGTCTCCATGGGTTTGCTTCCCTCCACGTGGAGCTTCCTGATGATATTGTAGGCATACTTTCTCTAAGATACAAATAATTCCCCATCTCTTTTCCATATTTCCAATCCCAGGAAATAATGCAAGAGCCCCATGTCCTTCATCTCAAATTCTCTTGCAAGATCCTCTTTGCAAGACTTGATGAGTTTCTCATCACCTATCAATATCAGATCATCAAAATAAAGTAAAACAATAAAAATATTACCATCTACCATAATATGATATAGGTTCACATCTGCTTCACTCTTGATGAATCCCAACCCGATGAAATAGTTTTTGATCCTGGTGTACCAAGCACGACATGCTTTCTTTAGCCCATACAGTGTTATCTTGAGTCTGCACACATGTGACTCACTATATAAGGTCTCAAAACCTTTTGGCTACTCAATGTACACCTCTTCCTCAATCACCACATTGAGGAAGGATGTATTTACATCCATCTGATATATCTTCCATCCCATCGACATTGAGAGTGCAAGGATGGATTTGATAGATGAGTACCTTGCGACTGGTGCAAAAGTATCATCGTAGTCAATCCCCTCCACCTAAGAGAACCCTCTAGCCACAAACCTGGCCTTGTGCTTCTCTACACTCCCATATGCTGCCTGCTTTACCTTGTAAATCCATTGTTGGAAGAAGGTCTCCTAACAAGCTGCGAAATTGGTCCATTTTGAATATTTTTGATTATATTTAATCTAGCGGAGGGGTTTTGGGGTGGGTCAAAGCCCCAAAAGCATTGTAATGGGTGAAAGGGTAAACTGGGGGTCCGAAAACCATGGGTTGCGAACCATAGGAAAGTCTAGTATAGATTGTTAGAAATAGAGATGCATTTTGTATTGTAAAGGATAGGATATGTTGAGCTATTGATGTGAATTTTGAGTTAAGCTATCTGTTTGGGTTTTGGGGAATGGAATCTTGCTGGTTGTGTGCGTGGAGATCCAAGTACAGCTGTGTGCGGACGCTGCTACTATGTGCGCAGGTTGGGAAGGGAATTGGAATTGTAAGGAAGAATTGATGAATGAATGAATGCAGAAGAATGTTAGAGAACTGAATCTGTGAGTACTGTTGTGTGAATTACTGATAATTTATGTACTGTGTGTTTTGTGTCTTTAAGCTGCGAAAGATTTGTGTACTGCATTCTTGGATCTAGATCTGTTATGTTCTATTTATGTACTTTTGTGTTGATGTTATAACAAACATATAACGATAGATCTAATGCATGTGGATGTGAATAAAGACTTAATTTACCTGACACAGAACGAGGTAATCTTGGAATCCCAAGATATAGCACAAATCTGCTTTCTTTACCCATCCTTTCTCAAGGTGCGGAAACCTGGTTCCAGCACCCACCCATACTACTTCGAGTGAGACTTTGACCTACAAAAGCAGGTCACTTCCGAAAGGGCTAGTAGTATAGGGGTTTGTTGGCAAACCTTGCACACTGAACCTGGGTCAGGACCCCTCGAGCCAAAAAATGGTTCCGTTGCTGGGACCTGAAGAAGTCTGAGAGAGGAATTGGGTAATGACAAGAGAATACTGGAAACCTGAAAGAAAATAGATCGAAGACTGGTTCGAAAGACAGATCCAAGAGTTCGCAGTAAAAGAAAATCACAGTGAGAAGGTAACAACGGAAAGGTGAAAAAATAGGTACATCCTTACTGAAAGCTACGAAATATTCTTTGTAACCTTTACGATTGAACTCCAGGAGTGGCTGGCCAGACTTATGGAATTCCAGAAGTGCTGGAAGGATGAGTGAGTCACTCAGTGGACCTCAGAGCTGCTTGAGTAGCTGGAAAAAACTGATAATACTGTCACACGCATGGTGGATCACTGGGTGGATAGTGTGCTGGGAGGATTTGTGACGAAATTTTCCATTGATCAGTTTGTATCATACTCTGAGGCCGAACGATGGTTCTTCAAAGGATTTCTAGGCATATTTCTGAGGACGTTACCCTTGCTAATCAAGAAATTACTGTGCGAAAAGAGCATTCTATGTAGTCATACTGACTAAATGACCTCAGATCTAGACAGGAGCGCGACACGTAGTGGTAAATACTATCGGGCAAACCTTGACAGAGGGAGATCTACCTACAATCTATTGTAGGAACCAGCTACGCAAGATCCCCCAGCTACATCACCACCAAGGCTGTGCAAAGGTAAGAATTCGCCTATACCACCACCCCCCCCAGACAGTGATATGGCTGTGCATCTGAAACTACCTACCTTTAAGGGGGTGGGAGATGAGGATATGGACCAGTTTTGGTTCGTTGCAGACTCTGTATGGACTACACAGAATGTGGTAAGTGATACGGTAAAAATGGCGCAGCTGTCATTAGCCTTCGAGGACAGGTCTCTGGACTGGTATATGCGGTATATTGCCCAGAATGGGGGTGCATCTATTCAAGATATCAAGGATGCTTTGAAGCACTAGTTCAGGAGGAAAAAATATTATTCCCAGTTGGTAGCAGAAGTAAAGGACTTCAAACAAGGGGCGTCTGAGTCAGTATGGGAGGCTGATCAAAGACTGAAGAAAGCGATCATGGAAGGAGGCTTCAAATATGATTATAGACAACATACAGAATGGTTCATCGCTATGTTGTTACCTCACCTGTGCACGCCAATGAGTCATCAGACCTTCGAGTCATAAGAGAAGGTTGTGGAAGTCACTATGAAACTAGAGGTTGCCCCCTGAGAGGATACGTCTGCAGGTGTACAACAAATCCAGGAACAACACTGGGCTATGCATATGGAGATACAGAACCTGCGAATAGAGCGAGGAAAGGATGGTTGCGCAGATCTCTGGTGCATACAATGCCAGGTGTTTGGCCATACGAAGGATCAGTGCCCTCTGCTGACAGATTACATGCAACAAGGAGGACCTATTCTGGTACGCCTAGGGGAAAGTAGGGAACCCATCCTATTACAACCAGGTTCAAGTGGACCTGCGCTCTGGTGTGATGATTGTCGAGTAGTAGGACTACATGATATGAACCATTACCCTCGGCTAGGTGCATATATCCCAGAACTAAAGAAACAATGGTGCCGATTCTGCTAATCAGTGGGACATGATGAGTAGAACTATCGTACCTATGACTTAATTATGGATTGTGGGAACTTATATAGGGTGCAATCGGACCCTGTGTTGCCAAGAATTTCTGCGCACTTTGGAGGATCACTGGCCTGAGGCAGAGGAGGTCAGGGAGGAAGCGTAGGGCGAGGATGTGGGCAGCTAATCTGCTATAACTATGGAGAAATAGGGCACTTTTCCAGAGAATGCCCAAATCCCACCAGGCCATCGTGTAAATATTATAGGCAGTTGGACCATGAGGTAGAGTACTGCCCAATTTTAATAGCCAAGATGCAGGAAAAGCAACCCAGCCCTACATAGAATTTAAAAAGAGTTAAAACTGAGCTAAGAAAGGTGGATCCCTGTGTAAAAGTCATGACACGTAGTGGGCTGATCACCCAGGGAGAAAAAGAGGAGCTTGCCTCCTAGGAAGGAGTGCCTTTCCAAGAACAAACACCACTGACAGTCCCCACGTAGCTTCTAATGCAACCTTAGATAGAGGAAGGGGTTGAGCCCTTTTTAAAGGCATGTCTGAAGCTACTGTGAAATCTGTAGGCTGTAGGAAATCTCCAAGCACTACTAAATGCCTATGTAGTTCAGTCCAATTTGATCCCTGAGACAAAGTATGTACACAAACTATACATTTATAAGAAGCGCACCAGAAGAGAGATGTGATTGACTGCGTAGATTAGTGACTACAAGATGGATCAGGTTATCTTAGATCTAGGGTCATATGCGAATGTATTACCAAAGAAAACATGGAAACGAATGGGAGAACCTAAATTAGAATGGTCCACCATCCAGTTTCGAATGTCCAATCAACAAAAAATCATCCCTCTAGGGAGGTTACCCAGAGTCATGGTTGACATTGCAGGGGTAAGGGTCCTAGCTAACTTTTAATTTATCAAAATTGTGGATGATGTAGATCCATACTCTGCGATTCTTGGATTGGACTCGGAAATTGACATGGGGGGTGTCATCAATATCAAGAAGCGCATCATGGTGTTTGAAAGCAAAGGTAGGCGTGTCATAGTACCACTAGATCCAGCCTAAGGTGCACGGTATACTGAGCCAGCCTATGAGTGGGAGGAATTAGATAACATTTATAAATTAACTACACAGGATGAAGATTGGGTTAACACCATGGATGAAGGAATGCTTTGCTAGGAAAAAGACAATGAATGTTTTTCTGACTCTAATGAGGAGTTGGAAAATTGGCAAGGCCGATTGCACGAGGTTTCGTTGCTTCTATGTCTTCAGACTATTAGGAATTTCCGTCGCATCTCTACCATGGAAAGAAACCCACCCTGCCAGGCAGATGTAGATGATATTCAAAAGATGGTTGAACCTAAGATTCCCATGGAATGCAGGCTAGGGGTACTGTCACTAACACTGCGCGGAGCACCTACGCAAGGACCGGTATTCTTCACTCAGGAGAAGTATTGGAGAAGGGTGATCCTGCGCATAGGGACCCCAGATGCCAGATGGACTCTGAGGTTAGCTAACCTACATGGATACTTTCTAAAATACAACACTCGAGGGTGCGATCAAACCTTGCACGGACAGGCTTGCCGGGGTATCGCTGATTGAGGCATGCGTCGGGTTATGGACCTGCCTGGACCGACGTGTAATTTGGAGAATTTGCGGATGCCTCAAGTAATAAATGGCCCAAGGACGCATGATGCAGCCCTATCGTGCAGGGACATCTTGACCAAGAGTGAAGCGCATGGCTCGAAAAGACTAATGGCCAACTTGCAGACACACCTCGTGTCGACCTTCACTCAGGGTACACGAACGACATACATGCGTCATCCATGGTCTGAAATTCTGTGGAAACGACCTCGAGCACGAAGGATGACCATCAACACATCCCAATTTAATAAAAAAAGGATCTTACAAGTATGTAAAATAGGCGGCAGATCATCAATACAGCCATTTATGGTAAGATTGATCCACCTAATCGATGGTTAGTCTCACGAATGGGCTACTCCACCATTAAATAGCTCCGGATGGTGTGCAGTTGGCTGGATCGCTTCACACTAGGATATTTATTCACCCTACAACATGCTCTTGATATCTGCGCAGTATTTTTTTGCACTCCTTAACATTCTATGTGATGCCCGTTTTCCTGTTGCTAAGATGGACCCAACCAGCGAGCCTGGGAATGCTGAGTGCAGTCACAGGGGTGAGCACTGGCTCCCAGCAGAAAGGATTGTCTGCGAGCCATGAGCAGCAGGAACGCTGTGATAAAGGGACATGCTACGACTTATCCGCAACCCCAGACTCCCGCCCAACCGAAGCAATGTGTGTTCCCTCCCTCGAATTTCCCTTGTCAATGCTCCTGATCCAACTACGGGGGACATCCAAATTGATTTAGCACAACTATCTCGCAAAGAGCTACAAGGTTTGAAAACCAAAGTGTTGCGCAAAGTTCACCACCATGACTGAGCCAGGAAACAACAGTATGACATACCTCAGGAAGTACGTGACCAGTAGATTGCAGTGGTCACAGAGGCAACACATATTATTCAAGAGCAGCTGACGCAGGGCACAAAAATGGTCGAAACAGCTACCCAAATATGGACGTCCCTCCAGTACCATTCCACGCTTCAGCATATCCAGATGGAATTACAGTAGGCAGAAGCTGCTCTGGACCAAGTCAGAGCCTCCTCACCTGCCACCGTCTCCACGTAGCATCTAGCCATCTTGGACAATATTGAGAATCTTTGCCACAACAAGCATGTCACCCCGAAATAGTTGAAACCATGGGCCGACACCGCACTCCAGCTTGCCGAAGATGCTCAGTCTACCATTTCACACCTCCACCGACTGTTAGAACAGTTTATCGCGGCTCCAGATGGCTCTGCCTCCCTGACACTGGTCAACATTGCGCAACGAGCTGCGACCTAGAGTAAGGAAGTGCTCCCACTGCTCCTTCGCACTCTGGCTACCTTGTGCATGCAAATCGAAGCTGCACCACTGTAGTGACTCGGGACAAGTCACAAGATTGTGTTGGGGGACTGTTGGAACGGGGTCTCCTAAAAAGCTGTGAAACTAGTCCATTTTTAATATTTTTGATTATATTTAATCTAGCGAAGGAGTTTTGGGGTGGGTCAAAGCCCCGAAAGCATTTTAATGGGTGAAAGGGTAAACTAGGGGTCCGAAAACATGGGTTACGGACCATAGGAAAGTCTAGGCTAGATTTTTATAAATAGATATGAATTTTGTATTGTAAAGGATAGGATATGATGAGATATTGATGCGAATTGTGAGTTAAGCTATCTATTTGGGTTTTGGGGAACGGACTCATGCTAGCTGTGTGCGTGAAGATCCAAGTCCAGCTGTGTGTGGACCCTACTACTGTGTGCGCAGGTTGGGAAGGGAATTAGAATTGTAAGGAAGAATTGATGAATGAATGAATGCAGAAGACTATTAGAGAACTGAATTTGTGAGTATTGTTGTGTGAATTACTGATAATTTCTGTACTGTGTGTTTTCTGTCTTTAAGCTATGAAAGATCTGTGTACTGCATTCTTGGATCTAGATCTATTATGTTCTGCTGTGTTGATGCTATAAAAAACATATAACGATAGATCTAGTCCACGTGGATGCAAATAAAGACTTAATTAACCTGACACAGAATGAGGTAATCTGGGAATCCCAAGATCTAGCACAACTTTTCTTGCTTTACCCATCCTTTCTCAGGGTGCGGAAACTTGGTTCCAGTACCCACCCATACTACTTCGGGTGAGACTTTGACCTGCGAAAGCAGGTCATTGCCAAAAGGGCCAGTAGTATAGGGGTTTGCTGGCAAACCTTGCACACCAAACCTGGGTCAGGACCCCTCGAGCCAACATCCACCTAGATCCTACAACTGTCTTCCCCTATGGTCTTGGGACAACTTTCCATGCATTGTTTTCTGATAATGGAGGCATACTCCTCAACCATGGCATCAACCCAAACATGTTGTTGCATTTATTCCTCAAAAGAGGATGGTTCTATCTCTACACATTCACTCGTAAGATCCATGTATCTAGTGTACCACTTTGGGGACCTTCTCTGCCTGCATTGTGATGTGGGTGCTCCCACATTCTCTCTCACATATAGAAACAACCTGTCAGCCTCTCTGGTGCGCTTTCTTCCACCTCTGGTGGATGTACCTACATGAGTGGGTTCTTCCACTCTCTGTTCCTCTGCTTGTGGATGCTCCACATCTTGAGGTTATTCTTTTGGAGCCAAGAGCTCCTCAACTACATGCAACTCAAGTTCCCTCTCAAGGGAAATTTTCATGTCCTTTTCTTCATCAAATTTCACACCTCCTTTGGCCACTGTCATCTTGTGTGTTGGAAAGTGCATTTGATAGTTGTGAGGTGTATCAATGTACCCCAAAAATATCCCCAATTATGTTGTTGGATGTTGTCAAGATAAATCCCCTCTGCAGACAGAGGCGATCTCTCTAGAACTAGAGTGGGTCTAGCAAGACGAGATTGTTTCTAACATAAGCTTTCTTAACTAATGCTTACAATGCAAAGAGGAAAGAGACATAAATACCTTTTTCCAATCATTGTCCTTGGATCCGTTGATGGTGACCTTGCTTCACGATCCTTGTAGGCTTGCTTCCTGCTACTGATGGCATGCGAATACTTGTGGATGATCGAGAGACAACATAAAATGTGATACAATATATAATAAACATAAACACAATCTATCTAGTAGATCAAGGAGTATGAGAATATTTTCATAATCATGTAGAAAAATGTAGAATATTTGCAAACATGGGATGTTATTATTGATAAATTACAAAAGGAGAGTTTAAAACCAAGCCTTGATGTTGGAGGCATCCTTAGGTGAAAATCAGAGTCCTTCACCCAACTCAAAATCATGCTTTCTCCCATGCACTTAGGCTTAATCATGATGCAAGCATGCAAAGGGATGAGATTTTAGACGAGTCTGAAAATGATCAACCAAACTCTAAACTTGGGGGAATGAGGGATGTGAATTTATAACAAGGAGAAGGAGGTTGGGAGCCCATGAAAGGAGGAGGAAAGCCCACTTTCTAAGGGATAATCCCCCATGGATGAGATCAAGGCTCTAAAATGAGAGTGATTGACCTTATCATCTCTGTTCAACAACCAACTCGCTGCCCTTGATCTTCTAGAGGTCGAAGTTTCTCCTCCATTTGAGGAAGCATTGCTATAAAGGGTGTTAGTATGAATTCTTTGTCGAAGCGTACGAAAAAGAACCACTTTAGCTACGCATAACTAATAGCCCTAACAACAATAATGGCTGCAAAACATCTTCAGATCTGCAATTAGTAGTTAAAGTGCTGCAACAAACATATCTATAAATGGAAAGATATTAAGCAGTGAAGTAAAGAGTTTGCTCCATGCATCCAACAGACAAGACAAGAACACGATTTTTGAATGAATTTTTATATTACAGGGCACCCGGGAGGAAACAAGAAGGTGTATCCAGATCTCCTCAATGGGATGGGTTCTTTGTAGTCCTCAGCACTTCAGATCTAAGCTTTCTCTCTCTTGTAGATGTAGAAACCCAATGTAGAAGGTAGAGCTCAATGGGAGCAAAATGGCAGAAATGAGACCAAGTGTATAGATCCAGAGTGATCTAATAGGCAACAAAAGGTGAAGAATGATGGGGAAAACCCTCCTATTTATAACAAAATATTGGGTCATTCTAGATCTTGGTGTATGATTAAAATAATGTTAACCAAATCTAGATCCACCTCTATGGAATATTTTATTATTATTTGTTGGAGGGAAAGGGTGTTTGACTTGGGTCAAATCCCTTGATTAGTGAAAAATAAATAAATAAATGATTTATTTATCTTTTTAAGGAAGTGGTTGGGATATAATCAAATAAATAATGATTTAGTTGATTAATGGTGGCTGATTTGGTCATATTTAACAAGGAATATTATTTAAATAATTATTCCTAGAAAATAATAAGATAACTATGGGTTTATCTCATTAATTTCTTTGTTTTTGGGTTAAACATGACTGGGAATAATAATTAAATTATGGTTTAATTAATTATTCCCTTTGGGGTTTCCTAATTAACATAGTGAAAGCAGTTTTACTTGGGGTAAAACTAGTCTTACGTGGTGTACTTGGGTCCATCTAATGGTGAAAGGTTAGATGACCAAAAAATGGTGTAACAGATTGCCCCCCAGCGTGCGAGTGTCAGGAGCAAATCGTATGACCGAAGTACGTTGTAAGAAGAAAATCACTAGACAACAAAAGGGTATGTCAGAGAGAGAAATATGAGGTAGATAATGTGCTGAAGGACTAGACCCTGAGGAGACGAGACTCGCAGGTGCAACAAGTCTCTGTTATGAGAGGGTACCTGTGCTGAAGGCGGCGGGGGAGGCATACCTATGCCCGCCGTGACAAAGTACAAAAGAATAGTGTGTCCAATGAACAAGGGACCGAACCATAGAGTACAGCTGGCATAATCAAGAGCCAGATAAAAATACAATGAAGAGTCTCACATACATGCTGTGCCTGGGATAACAGCCAGGACTAGTACAATATCATCTGAGTACATGAGATAAATACAACCCAAATGCCCCCGGTAAATGGGGAAGGGCTCACAAAATCTGACTGATACATGCAAATCATAGAGGTGCTGCAAGTGGCTAAGGCCAACATCATCAAAAGCTGGAGCGGCATCAAAGGCTGCAACGAAGAGGTCATCCGGGCATGTGGGGGGCTACCTGCAGGGCCACCCCCTCATGAGGGCTGAGACATCTCACACACGCCCGGGAATCATCAAGAGCTGCTGCTGGGTCACTGGACTGTCCAGTATACGAATCTCGATCGTGCTGAAAGGAGCTGGAGAAGCAATCAAGTCAAAGGGAGGTAAGAAATCCCCCTGCCTGATCCGAGGCACCGAACAAAAGTGGAAGCTGGAACCAAGGTACACCGCCCTCTAGACCTTGCTTCCGGAATAAGTGTGTTGAGGTCGACAGAAGGAGGCCCGCCTTAGGTGAGGCAATGAGAGATCCTCAACTAAGGCACGAGAGAAAAGCAATAGAGTGACGGACAAACTGACACTAATGATGATGGCGGAAATGGGACGGGTGGAGTGGCGAATGGACGACTTCCCTTGTTAGAGCATAAAGGGCATGAATGACATGGCAGCGACTGACACAATATCGAAAGGGACAGGGGACAGTGGGGCTGAAGGTCATGAGATGCGACATAAGAGAGGAACCAAGCAAAAAGAATGGAGGGCTATAGTAGGGTGTAAAAGGATGCAGGATAGACTCCATGAATGCAATGATGACTCAACTCGGATGCTCTAAGCAAGGGCGACTAGATAGTGCTGCCACACAATAAAGGCCCCAATGGGGGGTCATAGAAGCATGAGTACAAGGTGGGCACCCATGACGAAAATCAACACGAACATGGACAAGTAAGGGGGCGATATGGTGCCCCAAGTACAAGTGTCATAAGTGAGGAAATTCGATTTTGAGGAGCGGTGAAGTGACCCTTCGTGGAAAAATGTGTCCGGGTGAAGTAGCAAATCACCAAAAACTAAGTAAAACCCATTTGAGAGCTCAGTGAGATCTATCCAATGGTGCTGACGGTTCGTCGAACGGGGCTACGGTGTGGTCGCGGCAGTTGAAAGAAGAAACAGGGGTTCTCTTTTAATGAGGCTGTTTTCCCTCCAAAATCATTCATTTGCTATTGTTGCTGTGGTGAATGTGGAGAGGAGAGAAGGCCCTAAATCTTGCGGCGAACGCAGTGGACAAACCGACCGTTGGATACGAGATCTGTCAGTTGGAGGTAAGAGGCCTGACCTTGCTCTTGCATTTTGATGGAGTAGATTTGCAGTTTAGGGCCCAACACCCCAGAAACAGCCCCTCCCTCCTCTCTACGGCCGGGTCGCACCTTTTGGGGCAAAAGGTGCGACCCAGGATGCAGGTTTTGGGGCAAAAGGTGCGACCTGGTCCAGAAAAGGGCAGAAAGCTGCGACCTGGGAGGGGAGGGGAGCTTGATGCTGTTTGATGGCCGGGAGTTGGGTTTTTGTGTGTGGTTATGGGTTGCCCGATCTGTACCCTGACAAAAAGAATGTGTTTTTGCAGGTATGGCAGAGTTACGAGTCAACTGGAGAGAGAGGGATCTGGGAACACTTCGGGCAGAGATCCAGGCGGATCAGGGCGTCCGTCGTGTATTGGCCAGATTTGGGGTTCCCAAGTTTGTGGAGAACCCGTTGATGAGAGCAGGGGAATCATTACTGGCCCGGATTATCAGTTACTGGGATCCAGATCAGGAGATCTTTGTAGTGCAGGGGCACAGGATCGAACTAACGGTCCAGGATGTGTATTTCCTGACCGGCCTCCCACCATTGGGGATAGTGGGAGACACGCAGCCAGTGTTGCCGCGGGGGCGGCATATCATGGAGTTTGTGGAATGCCATTGTCGACCGGGGTTCCAAGTCAAGGGGACTCGGATATCGATCGGGGATCTAGAGAGGCTAGAAACCCGTGCAGTGGCCGCAGCTGTGCTGCGAATCCTGGGCACCCAGGCGTTCCATCACATCACCGGTTGGCAGATGATGATAGTGGAGAGTGTGTTGAGTGGGACCTACTTTGGGTGGGCCCAAATGATGTTGGTGTCGCTAAAGCGACAGTTGTCGCTATGCAGGCGGCAGGTGAATCATTATTGCTCATATGGGACTTTGTTGTGCGCCTTCTTCTTTGAGAAGATCCCAACCTTGAGGCCTCGTGTGCATCTTCCAGATGGGGGCCCGAGAGAGCCCAGGATGCGTCGTTGGGGACGACTACTCTGCAAAGGAGGAGGAGGGGCGGTCGGGCGAACATTTCGACCAGAGTTTTTTGCCCATTGGGATCAGATGCCGTTGTACATAGACGACTACCCTTATAGTGGGATGAGCTACTGTGGGGATCCGGATCTGCCACTTCCGCCTGGTCGAGTCTGGGGGCCCGATGGTAAGTGACAAATTGCTATTCTTATATGGGCATGTTTGAAGTTTTTTGAATAGTAAATAATGATACTGAGTCATGGACTTTTGGTATGCAGATATAGCACCGGTAAAACCGGCCGGATACATGGGACGACCGGCAGCGTCTGGAGCTACGGGTCCGAGTGGATCGAGGGCAGCGCAAAATGATGGTGCGGCTGCCCTACTGGAGGACATCCGCCGTAGATGTGAGCAGCTGTTGACCGGAGTATCAGAGCGCGGGTGGCAGGATTTAGACGACCAGTACATAGAGCCATGTGTTGGTCTCCCCTCGGAGTGGCGAGGTATCATGCGGCGCATGGCGATGGCCGGTCAAACTATGCGTGATCTACATGCCGCAGGGGCAGAGCCATTGGCCCGGGAGCCTCCAGATAGTGATTAGGGACATATGGTGCCCCCTTTGATGTATGTAGGGGCAGGGGGTGCCTCCTATAGTGTAGGGAGGGGCATATGGTGCCCCCAGTTTTTGTTTGTGGTTTGTAACATGCTATGGGCATGTCGGATGTATATGTGTGGGGGGGCGTATGGTGCCCCCAGTTTTTGGAACATGCTATGGGCATGTCGTATGTATCAGAGTAAATGGACTCATCAATATATGGTGTGCGACACATATTATGGATATGCATCGTCTTTTGATGGTTGATTTAATGTTATTGTCCTGTATGAATTGTGTGTGATAAATGCCAATCTAAAACATGGTTTGCAATACTATCTACGTAGTGATTCTGGTCTCTGGGTACATGGTTGAAAGTGATGGTTTCAAACGCACGTATTAAGACTTTCACTCGTAAGTAGCGTCGAAACAACACAGGATTATGCACACGATAAACACCATTTAGTTGCATGACAAGAAGCAAGGAATCCAAGCGAACGTGCAGGTGGCGAATGCGATGCAACAAAGCATCAGCTAGTAGGCCACGGACTGCATCGTATTCGGCTTGATTGTTGGTGGCAGAACCAATGCATACCCCGTTAGACAGAACGAGGTCATGCAAGGGGGTGAAGATGGCCCACCCTGCCGAGGCAAGATTCCTGGAGTAGCGACTTGCACCATCGGCGTAACCGATAAAGGATGTGGACTGGGGGATGCGCAAGGTGGTGTGACAAGACAATACATGAGGGGATGAAAGGAAAGGACGGCAGCGTGAGGGGGCAGAAGTCATCAAGCGGAAATGGCGGGGGGAAAGGGCAGGATGAGAAAAACTCAAACAAGGTGATGTGTGAGGGCTATCGGAAGCATGGCGAGGACTCGGGCTGCGAAGGTCAACAGAGACATCAGTGGAGTGATCTCGAGTATCAAGGGACACAATGGGGGAGGCGGCAGACGGGCTAGGTGCCAAGTGTCGTGCAGAGGAGGACAGGTAAAGAATGGTGACTGTAGACTCCGTCATCTGGACATCAGGGGGGGGAATATGGATGGGATCAGTGGAATCCTGAGGCTGGGCTGCAGCATACTGCACGAGAATGGGAGAGGCGGATTGATTTTGTTCAACCTCATACTCGCGGATTACCTCAAGGGAGTCACGGTAATGCGTCAGGTGAGGACAATGATGGGAGTAGTGGCCATGGACACCGCACAAAGCACAAGGCTTGTTGGTGCGGAGAGTCTTGGGGTTCGTGGAGACGGTCGAAGCAGGAGTGGGAGTTTCAGGGACCGTAGTGTCGGGGAACGCGACTTTTACCATGGGGCGAATACGGGGTAACTCGGGACAAGCATGAGTGGCATGACCGATGACATAACATAAGGCACAAGGCTTCGAGGGTGGGGGAGGAGCCGAGGTGGTTGTGGTGGTTTGGTCTTTGGTTGCCCCCCTGCGGGCTTTTCCTTTCTTCCCGGGAGCCGACTCAGCAGGAGAAGGGTCCTGTAGAGGTGCTGGGGGCACGTTGGCTATGGAGGAAGTGAGGGGGACCGGTTGAACCGGTGTCAAAGCCATGTAAGGTTTGGGGTGACCAGGGGGGGTGGCGGCTGGGGGGTCAAGGTACCAAACCGGAATACCCAAGGCCAAGTTAGGGAGAGAAAGGGTGGCCATGACGGGGACGGAATATACTCCGGGAGGGGGAGCCAAGAAGGGGATCTGTCCAGCAGGGTAATGACCAGGAGGAACAACTCCAAGATGGTTAAGGCCAGGAGGGACCGATCCTGGAGGATAAAGAGGTGCGGGGGTGCCAGCTATAGGGGGAGGGCCAGAAAGGGGAGGTCCGGCTGGCTGAGATGGATGGCTAGGAGCGGGTTGCGGAGGGCGGGGAGGAGGGTGCGGGCTAGCTGAGGCAGGCCGTTTATGGGCAGCCGGAGATGATTGCATCATGCAAACATTCGACAAGCTGGGATCAGTAACGGGAGGGGGAGGAAGGTGAGGAAAAGTACCAAGCAAGGTGGAATCTTTATAAACGCCGGGGGAGACACTGGTCAAGGAATCGACAGTTTGCTTGTTGGCTACAGAAGAGATGGTCGTCTCGGAGGAGGACCGAGACGATGACTCATGATACGATAGCTGGTCAATGGTGACTATCTTCCCGTTATGTGGAAAAGACATCTTACGGAAGACCGCGGATGGGACAGCAGACATGGCATAGGTGTAGCTTCGCCCCAATAGGATGTTGTAGTCTAGAGGGGCGTCAATGACTTCGACATCAACGCAAACAGTCTTACTGGCGAGGGTGATGGGACAGTTACGAAACAGGCCAATAGGCTGGGAGGCATGACCATCCCACGCTCGAAGGGTGATCGTGGAAGGGGCCAACTCAGGGATCCGAGTTGCTTCCAAACCGAAGCGGACATCACACAGGTGGATGCCCCCTCATCAATTATACACCGGGATACAGTGGCGTTCCGGATTTTGACTGGGATTTGGAAAGCAACGGAAGGAGGAAGAGGAGGGTGGTCCGATTGAGAGGCGTCGAAAACAATCATTTGGTCATCAGCAGGATCAACAGCGCCCACGGCAGATAGTAGAGCCTTCCGTTGAGAAGGGCACGACTGGAGGAGTTCCAGTGTGGAAATGGCAGCAGGGGATTGTGCCAAATCATCTACTATACTGTACGATTGAGCGGCTCGACCGGAGGCAGCATTTCGGCGTAAGGGACCCTTTGGAATCTTGGGGTGAACCTCAACTTTGGGTTGAGGGATGTGTAAGGGGCCACTGGATGTCGAAAGAGGCTCTGTAGAACCTGAAGATGGAGGCTCGGGAGCAGACTGAGCAGGGGGCTTGGGGTACTGGCGAGACCGAGTTTGAAGGGGTGAAGGTCGACGAAGGGGACTCGGACGGAGGCATCATGAGGATCTCGTAGTCAGAGGAACCAGAATGGACGAGGGGTGTGGCGGCATGGTCAGCTGTGGGGGTGGTAGCCACGAATCCCTGAGGGAAAGGATCGCGAACACACTGGCCGGGTAGCACACATTAGGAGGAGCGTCGTGAGTGTGAAGGCCCACGCAATGTGGCTTTGAGACTCCCACATCTCACGATCTGGGGTAAGAGGGCAATCGTGAGGTAGGTGATCAGAACACCAACACGAACAGGCTTGGTTGCGCTTAAGCTGGCCGTCCGCTCCGGGCGTAATGCCCCGAGGTCAAGTTGCCATGTTAGGGTCCCTACCTGCACTGGGTCCCTGCTAATGTGCGTATGGGTTCGGTCGCTTCCTCTCCGCCTTCTTTGGGAAGGGGGATTAAACGCACCCTGCTGCGCAAATACTTTCCCTGGAGGGGGTTGTAAGGGCTGTTGCAGGTGGTGAGGAGGCAAGGGAGGCGGAAACGCATATGCTGGGGGAGCTGACGCACCAGGCTGCGGATAAAAGTAAGGGTTGGGTTGGGCAGCATTGAGGTAAGCAGGAGGTTGGGCAAAAGGAGGAGGCATGCCGTATCCTGGATACATGTTGCCGGGAGGGGGCAGAGTGCTAGAGGTGCTGGCCCCTCCCTGAGGGAGGCCATGGCTCATAGGAGGGTGAGCCGAGGGGTGGGAAAGAGATCCAACAATACCGTCGGCGGAATGAGATGCCCCCGGGGCGTTAGCGCCACCGGGCCTGGGGATGTCAGGAAGAACGGTATAAACATAACCAGATTGAGCGTAGATCAGGTCATATTTTAAAGCTATTTGGAGGGCGGCTTCTTCAGATTGAGGAAAATGAGAGGCGACATCTTTGCCGATGGGAGACGGGAGGGTGCGAAGGAACCAGTTCATGTAAACCCGATCTTCAAAGGGAGGGGCTCGACATAAGCTCCGTCTTCGTCGCCATTCCTGAACATGGGCAGAAAGGCGTGTGGAAGAGGATTGCTTAAATGAAGTCAGGAGCTCCGTACCAGTGTCGTATCGGAGAGGGAGCTGGAAGTACGACAAGAAGGCTTGGGCAAGAGTCTCGAACGTGGTATGGGAGGAAGTGGCCCGTTCGACATACCATTTAGAAGCTTCGCCGGTAAGCGTGCGTTGGAACAAACGAAGACGGATGGAGTCATCGGTAATGGAGTTGGAGGAACACCACATGTGGAAAGACCGGACGTGATTGGTTGGGTCTTCTCCATTAAGGCCCTCGAACTTAGGGATATCAGAGGGTAACTTGGTAGGCATAGTGGGCCAGGTAGTATTATGGTGAATGGGGTCGTTAATCAACTGATGGAAATCGGGGAGGCTGAGGCCTGCAATGTACGGCAGCACAGGGGTGGCCGGAGTAGTGGTTGTGACGGTTCCGCTAGAAGGAGGGCCGGTATTGGGGCCGCTAGCATTGGGCCCTGATCCAGACATGGTGAAGGTAAAAGGGGGAGAACCGGGAGGAGAAGGGGGACCCGAGGAATCAGGAGAGGAGTCGGAGTGCGGACTCGAAGGTGGACTGGCTCGACGACGACGGTGCGGAGCAGGTCGATCAACCGGGAACTGAGGATGAAGGCCAAGAAGTCTCCGGGAAAGGCGCCTTGGGGGCGCAATGATGACAGGAAGAAGGAAACCGAGAAGGGCAGAAAGGGGCAAAATCAAGAAGGTCAAGGGCAGATAAGGTGCAGTGACGATTGATTTTAGAGTCTTTGCCAGGCGGTGTAAACCAGGCGCTTCTTCACTTAAGGTCAGTGTGTGGTGTGCGTTAATTTTAATTTTTAAACCCTTTCCGTTGTTGAGAGTAAAAAAGTGTGCAACGTAGCTGAAAATAAACCTACAGAGAACAGAATAAAAATGCTGAAATAACAGAAAAATAACAGCTACATATGCATCTATCAAACCCAAGAAAGTGGGTCTCTCAAAACTATGCTGAAAAGAAAGGGAAAAACTATGGAAACACACACAAACGAAGCTCAACAGATCTACGGTCAAAGGGGACAGAGATCCGGAGGATAAAGCTGCAGATAAGGGGTGCAGATCACAGCCAAGAGACAGGGGCAAGGTGGCTGGAAAAAAGGGAAAACAGCAAAAAGCCGGGAGGGGCAAGGCAGAGGCCTTTAGGGGAGGTCCAAACAAAAACGACAAGAGGTGATTTGAAAGGAAAAGAGGCTGATTTCGATGGATCTGGAAGTGAGGTCACAGATCTGGAAAAAGAAAGGGCTGAAGCTCTGAAACCGACGGCTGAAACAGCTGAAACTCTTCCACAAAAAGTGGAGGGTACTAAAGCCCTAAGGGGCCGGGTTCCCACTTAGATGAGTAAAAACAGATCAGATCTTGGTCAAGGCGGGCTGAGACAGAGGCTGGAAAACCTTGGCAGAGGCTGCAGCAGAACCCAGAAAAATTACAGAAAAAATGCTGGAAAAAAGGCAGGTCGCAGGTTCTGACCTGATTTTGGTTGAGGTCGCAGGTTACAGGCTGAAAAGTGCGTCCAGGTCGCAGGTTTTGGGCCAAAAGGTGCGACCCCCGCGTTCCGGCTGTTTCGGCGGCAGATTTTCTGAAAAATTGCCGTCTCAGGTGCGGCTGGTGTCGCTTACCTGCGCAATAGGGCCAGAAACACACGGAAGTTAGAAATTTTAGGTTTTAGGGTTTTATGTGAGAAAAATGACATGAAAAGAGAAAAACTAAGCAGCTAAAAAAGAAGCCCTAGGGCCTGAAGTAGCTGGATATGCAGGAATATGAAAAACGACAGCGGTCGTAATTTAAAACCCGTGTGGAGTCGCCATTTGTTAGTATGAATTCTTCTTCGAAGTGTACGAAAAAGAACCACTTTAGCTACGCATAACTAATAGCCCTAACAACAATAGAGGCTGCCAAACATCTTCAGATCTGCGATTAGTAGTTAAAATGCTGCAACAAAAAGATCTATAAATGGAAAGACATTAAGCAGTAAAGTAAAGAGTTTGCTCCATGCATCCAACAGACAAGACAAGAACACGATTTTTGAATGAATTTTTATATTACATGGCACCTGGGAGGAAACAAGAAGGTGTATCCAGATCTCCTCAATGGGATGGGTTCTTTGTAGTCCTCAGCACTTCAGATCTAAGCTTTCTCTCTCTTGTAGATGTAGAAAACCCAATGTAGAAGGTAGAGCTCAATGGGAGCAAAAATGGCAGAAAATGAGACCAAGTGTATAGATCCAGAGTGATCTAGTATGCAACAAAAGGTCCAGAATGAAGGGGAAAAACCCTCCTATTTATAACAAAATATTGGGTCATTCTAGATCTTGGTGCATGATTAAAATAATGTTAACCAAATCTAGATCCACCTCTATGGAATATTTTATTATTATTTGTTGGAGGGAAAGGGTGTGTGACTTGGGTCAAATCCCTTGATTAGTGAAAAATAAATAAATAAATGATTTATTTATCTTTTTAAGGAAGTGGTTGGGATATAATCAAATAAATAATGGTTTAGTTGATTAATGGTGGGATCAATGTGGTTTTCCAAGAAAATAGGGTGCTGAAAGCGTTGGGCCAAAACTGAGATAAGGACATCAGTGCGAACATGACACCAGGAAGGGTGCTGACCCAAGAAACTAGGAATTTGACCAAGTTTCTTCAGCAATATTTTAAGGAAGTATTCTTTGGATCTTCAAGGGGATATGTTAACATATTTCTTGATGATGGAAACATTGCACAGGATTTGTCACGGGGAATTTTAGGATCAGGTATGGGAAAATGAGCATGGTGAAAAATTATTGTGTAACATATGCCCCCTAAAGCATGAAGGCAGAACATGGAGTGATGGCTAAAATGCTTTATGAACCAAGGCAAAGAACATAGACCACCTTTGAAGAACCTACCAAATCAAAAATTTACAATATATGACATCTCTGGTAAATATGCCTAACCACAAAATGTTCCACTAGGCATCAAATGACATGTGAGCCCACGGTATGGTCGCGACCATCCCTCTAAAAGAGATCATAAAAATGTATCTGCGGTATGGACGCAACCATATGTATAGATAGGATCATGTATACAATCATTAATACTCAATAAATCCACGCATCCTGGACCAAAAATAAGATGTGACCTAGGGTCTTCATCGCGATCTCAATCAACCCAATGTACAAATCTAGCCATGTGAATAAATGTGTTGGCGTCGAACATGGTAGAAATCGCCTAATTACTGGCCAATGATGAGAACGGTTAATAGGTGTGAGAGAGACCACCAATAATGACGATGGGCCCCAAGGTAGAACAACACAGTCTACAAGTGTAAATAGATGCATTGAAGTCGAGCACTTGCATAATTATTTGATCGAAGGCCAATGATGTGAACCTGTCATCGAACACGAAGAACTTGCCATTGAGGCATGCAAGCTCCTAGGTACTAGAAAGAAGTCTCGAAGCCACTTTCCGAATAATGAGCTGAAGTCAACAGGAAGTGATTCATCGAAGGAGGGCCATAATGATTCCCATATCATCGACATGAAACATCAAATATATTAAGATGATAGGAGTGATTTGGGATTGTAATAGAGGAGGTCAGATATGCTAAAGGTGTTTGACAAAAAGGACTTCTCTTGAACATTTTGGCAACAAAAATCCGGAGTGTGGCAGAATTTGAATCAAAATAGGATGAGAGGTTGTTATCATCAATAACAATGGGTTGGTCATAGAGGTCATTTAGAGTTAGTTCAAGTAGGTTGATCAAATAAATTCATGAAAATTTTAAAATTTAATGATTATTCTATAGTTTAAATGGTCCAATGTGTTTTTGTTTTGTGTAATCAAGGTATTGTCATAAGCCAATTTCAAAAAAATCACATACATCAGGTCAAATAATTCATTTTTTACATTTGTCACCTTTTACTTGAGTTTGCAGCGATTTTTGTGGAAATTAGGTGATATTCGCTACAGACTAACATGACAATTCTGTAGCGAATCTACCAACTTTATAACAGAGTTCGATACGAAATTTGGTTTTTCTGCAATGGTTTAGGGATTGATGAGTTGTCATTTTATGAGAGGCCAGGGGTCAAGTTTCCATCACATGCTTACCTTTTTTAAATCATAATTTAATGTGTGTCACACATGGTCATCATCACCACCACATCATTTCATTTTACCTCCACTTTTTATTTTTCTTAATTTAACCCTCATGCAATCAAGCCTAAACACTTACCTTTGTCATTCCTGTAGGCTGCTTCTGTCACCATTTCCCTGTTGTGTCTCCGATCTAGTTTCTATCATAGGTGATTGCTCAATTATGTCCATAAAACAAATTTCTGTCAAGGTTATCTTCTGCAGGTGTCAATTTTTAAAGAAAGCAACGTTGTTTTGGAGGAGATGGCCACACAAAAGAATAAGAACAAGGGAGGCTCATTGGTCATGTAAGAACCTATGGACCTCAAATTGGTCATGGAAGATCCTAGTTTTGAAAATTCCTTCACCAAAGTTGGTTGCATGAGATTTTTCCAGAAGTTACAAGGGTATCATGCCCAAGTTTCCAAAGACTTTGATGTGAATTTTGTGGGTAATGCTTCAAAGGTATGCATATTGAATTTTACAGTTTCCCTTGAAACCATTGCTCAAGCAACAAAGATTCCTAGATCAGGGGAAGAATGGTTCAAGGACACTAAGTTTAAATTGTAGAATTGTGATGAGTTCTTGAAACAAGAGCATATAGGGGTGGACATGACATTAGGTATACCTAGGTGCTATCTAAAAGAGAACTATTCAAAGCTATTGCTGGTAATCCAGAAGTATTTTACATGTGAGGGGAGATTCCAGATGATATACCCGTACCATTTTAGACTTCTACTCCATTTTATAGGTAAACAACTCTTAGACCTCCCATTCTTCCTTTTCAGAAGTTTAGGTAATATGTCTGATAAATTTCAAGAAAAACCTGCGAGTAGTGAGACATCTATTTTTCATCATGGATTGATTAAGTCACTGGTTATGGAGGAATTGCAAAGGTTGAACAGAGACTGGGGTACATTTTTATTTCTGAGTGGTTATGATATGGATGTGATTACTCTAAAGAAGACACCAAAGTCCTACAAAAATACTCCAAAAAAGGATAAAGGCCCCATAGTTGGAGCTGAAGTTGAAATTGAAAAATATATGCAGCCTGTAGCAGAGCCTATGGAGATGGAAGTTGAACATTTGCAAGTGTAATGTTCCCAATTTTTAGCCTCAAGCTAAAAGGAACATTATAGTTAGCATATTTTTATTTTGTTGAATAAAATGGGTAAGGAGACCCCTTAACCCATTTAAATGGAGAAATAACACTCCTTGTGTGAAAGGAGGATGAATAAGTAGCTGGATTAAGCACCTAAGGGTGTGAATATGATAGGCATCACCTTGATTTAGTCATATTTGACTAAGTGAACAACACTGCCCAAGAGAAGGAATCTCCATGACAAGGCAACGCAGTTTTAGAGGAGGCTCCACTTGCATGAGCTAGGTGGCAAGGGTGGATGGGACCCATGGTGAGAGGAGTTCATTTGCTTTATAAGGAGGAGATGGCAGCCCATTTTAATTATGCATTAGCTTATCATTTTCGTTGGGTCTGCAAAGACTTGCATCCCCGGGCTGTTTAGCAAGGTTGTAGTGTTCTTGAACCCAAGGGTGTTCCTGGTCGGGAATCCCTACCTCATCCTCAACGAAGGAGAGGGTTTGAGCTTCATTTCATCATTTCGGCATTTGGCCAAGCTTAATCCTTCAACTAAAACGTTATTCTGTTGGGCAGAAACATTGAGTTGCTAGGTGCAGCAACAGAGGAACTCATAAAGTCATTATTTGGCTTATTCTTCAGTGGAGATCTTGTATATTATTTGGAGGAGCAGCAGAGGAGACTCCCAGGCATCCTTTCATATATTTGGCACCAGGCCAATCATTCACCATCTCTCACAGCACAGTCTAGGGCTGGAATTGCATTATTTTGTGTAGGAAGTTGCTGGGAGGGTCACCTGAACTTGTTAGGAGGGGTGTTTTTCAGTAAGAGGGATCAGCCCTTCTGCTTGAGAAAATTATAAGAGGAGGGCATGCGTATTTCAGATCTTCCATAGCCTCATTCTCATTTTGATTTAGTTGCAGTGACAAGTTATTTGTCACATTGTACATTTTTCGGCATTTCTAGCAATCTTTCCTAGATTGGCTAGAAATCTTGTATTGGAGCCCATTCTTCTATTCTTGGGAATTTCTTCTATAGTTCAGCCATATTTCATGTATATGCATCTACAGCAGTAGCTACTCTAATATAGGCAGCGCTGTCACTGCTCTATGACATTTTGTGCAGTTGTAGTAACTCTTGTATTTCATGTGTTGATCATTGGAGGTTGATTCCGGTAGCTTGAGTGGCTTGTCCCTCAAGATATTTTAGTATATTTTAGCTGATATATTAATAAAAATTATGGCTGTATTATATTCCATTTATTGATGTGTACATATTTGCAGAGTTTTCTGATTGTGTTCATGTATTGTTGTAGGCTCTCTATTTGAGCAGTTTCCTAAGGGACCTAGTTTGGGGATATTTGAATAACCCATATAGGGTCATTTCTTTGGGCTCAAATTCTGGAAGAGAAGTATTTAATGAGTTAAAAAGGGGATCCAAGCTCCCTTTCAGCTTATTTTTACACTGCCTTCCTTATATAGCGTCCTTGAAGACCATATTGTAGAAATTCCCGAAAAAGGAACATTGTTGGGAAAAATACTGAGAGGGGGGGGGGGGTGAATCAGTATTTACTGCATAATCAAAACTTTTTGCTTTTTCATTCCTTAAAACCCATACGCTACTTTCTTTCAGTAAACTAGCGTATATACGTGGATACCCTTTATGAAACTCACGTATACACAGATATCTAGATATGTCATTAAATCTTCACTTATATCATTCCATCATTCATTCATCAGATGTTCAAGAAACAGTAAACATGTGCAGTAAGAACAGAATAAGCCATCACACAAAGCATCACACATGAACACCGGGATTTTTAGGTGGAAACCCAAATCGGGAGAAAACCACCGCTGCAGTTGCTCAGCCTTCAATATTTTATTATAGAGAAAACATCTTACAACATATGTGCTGGCGCAGACTTGACCAGCACGCAGGCACCCACCTGCGCTCGTTTACCAGCCTCTCCTGGAAGGGGGCTCCAACCCCCTGACTCGTTTGACCTCACAGAGGAGCTACAGCCCAGTCTAGTTTACAGGCATTCCACCGGAAGGGAGCTACAACCCCCTGACTGAAGGCTACAACCCTCAGCACCCCTTTGGACCACGTTTCATCAATTTTCACACTGGATCCAACAACTTCAATAGAACACCACTTGCAGGCCACATTTCATCATATTTTCATACTGGACCCCTTCCATACTTTTAAGCACAAACATACGTCACCAACAGATACATATCAACATAGATAAGATAGCAGAAACACAACAGAATAGATCAGATATTTCATACCCCTTGCTTCAGCAAACCCTAGTTTGCATACGCGCTTTCCCTTCACTGATGTCGCGTATATACGCGCTTCCGTCCACACAAACCAGCGTATACCTCAGTGTATATTTCATTGCGCATACGCGCTTTCACTTCATCGAAGCTGCGTATATACACGCTTCCTCCGCGGCGAAGTAGCGTATAGATCTTCAGTCATTACAGAGCAGCATACTTCTTCAGATCAGATATTCAGTTCAGATCTACCCTTTTACTTCAGACAGATGTTCGCCTAGATGCTCGCCTCATCTCAGATCTAATCACTCCATAAACAGATCTAGCAGATACAAGTACATTTCAGATCTAAAGATCCCACTTCATCATTTCTTCATAAGTGCTTCATAGATTTAGATCTATCATCAAACATTTACCCTTTCCATACAGATATACTTCTAAGAGAAGTATTCATTCAAGCTCAGACATCTTGCTCTCACACTCATGATATGCACAATGAATTTCTTCTCCTTATATATGTTTACCCTTTGTCAATACCATGAGCCCCTTTTTCAATACCATGGGCCAAACCAATACCATAAACCCAAAACTACCTGGACGGGGTCAATTAGGCGGAATGCACAATGAATTTGTTCTCCTTATATAGGTTTATCCTTTTTCAATAACATGAGCCCCTTTTTCAATACCATGGGCCAAAACAATACCATGAGCCCAAAACTACCTGGACGGGGTCAATTAGGCGGATCATTACCCAATACCATGGGTCAATACCATGGTGGTTACCCTTGGTTTTGCACTTTTTGAGTGCTTTAGCCCATACGCGACTTGGCACGTTCTTTTCCGCGTGCATACGCGACTTCACCTAGGAATATCCGCGTATACATAGAGACATACTCTTTTCATCATTCTTTGAGCACATTCTGAATTCCTTTCTTCATTGCCTTCTGTACACACTGTAGAAACATCATATTTTCTTCATCAGGAACATATTCTCTCAAGTACAACTTCATCAAGTAAGTTGTCATCATCTTCATCAAGTGGGTTGCCTTTCAAGAACAACACTCAGCATCATATTGTCAACAAACATCAGATTTACATCATTTACCAAGTCCATCAAGTCAAGAATAACTTCATCAGGTGGTTTGCCATCAAGGACAACACATGTCAACAGTCGCATGTCTTCATCTTCATTCGTGGGTTGCCATCAAGGACAACACTCTGCATCATATTTCCAACAATCTCCCCCTTTGGACTTGATGGCAACCATGATGGTGTTTGGTTACCACAGCAGATAGATACATTAAGAATACAATGACACCATGTCATTCTCCCTATTTTCCATGTCACTCTCTCCATTTTTGGCATCATTCAAACACCATGTCACTCTCCCCCTTTGACATCAAGGGAAAAGGGCACATCATTATCTTCATTCAAACACCATGTCACTCTCCCCCTTTGACATCAAGGGCAAATGACAAAACCAACACACTCACCCCCTTTTCTCCTCATGTAGAAGAAGCGTTCTGCAGATCTGATGCATATTGAAGTGACCAAGCTCCCCCTGAGTTCATGCTGAATCTTCAAACATATTTTCAATGAAGTACATGACTTTATGAAGTTCCTATCACCAATGACTCATACTTACATCAAATATCCAACCAAGTGGATTTACATATGAGACTCAAGTTCCCAACCAAGTGGGTTTACAAATTTGACTCCGCTACCCAACCAAGTGGGTTTACAAAAATGACTCAGCTACCCAACCAAGTGGGTTTACAAATTGACAAGTCCTTACATGACTGAATATTACAATTTTACAACATGGGTCTCAACCAGACCTTTTTCATCAAAGTACAAATGTGAATTTTCATAATTAATACCAAAAAGACCTCAAGAGAGATCATATATCAGAACCACCATAATGCCAGCAATGCATTATACTCAGCAAAACTAATGCTCCCCCTGAATCTGTGCAACCAAGCAATCTTTCCAAATGACTAAGGCTCCCCCTTAGTTTGTGCATCCTAAAAACTTCCACCAACAAATCATCAATGCATCTTCATCAAAACATTAGAAACAGAATTATGAGAACTGGAATACCACCAGAGATACCAAACAGTATCAGAGATACCAACAGCACTGCAGCTGTGCTAAAGTGAGCTGACTCCAAGCAAAAATTGTCAGCAATCATGCATACGTGGTTTTCTGTGCATTAACTCGCGTACATACGCGACTGTGTTTCAGGAAACCCGCGTATCCCAAGCCATCTTCTAAAATTTATGCTGATCTGATTCTCTATGAGGAAAAGACAATGTTCAGCTTCTTTCTGAGATATTTGACTGCTTCCCTGGACTACAGATATAACAGAATAGTGTAGTTGTGTCTTCAAGCGTCATCCAATGGTTGTAGCATAAGCTCATTAGTAACCAAGCCTTCAGATCCTTTGCAACATCAATACATTCTTTCCAAAAGAGATTATCATACCAGAACAACATCTTCAGATATGTGTCAAGCAATCATCCATGTGGTCCAAAATCACCATGATCTTCAAGATGTAACATGAAGTAACATATGTAGGCAAAAGATCTCAACCATAGCAACCAAACTCTATATGATCTGAAACAAACAATATCCAACTCATCCACACAAAGATACTTATCAGCAACCAGGGCTCAAAATCTCATCATAATAATCCATGTACCAAATCATCATCATTTGAGCATGAGTATCACCAAGACCAAAGAATAAGAAGTCATATTTCCAACAATGCAACCATTAGAATTCAACCTGCTACTCCCCCTAAACCAGTGCTTCTTCCTTAACTTGTGCAATCTGAGACACCTTCAACAACAAGTCATCAACAACAATCTCTGCATGATCTGTCCTCATCTCTGAACTATAAGACTTTCATCTCAACAATGAATGCTCTTCATCATAAAGCAACCAGGCTTCATCCATAATCTTCAACACAAGAACCCATGCATCATTTCATTATCATGAGTATAACTAGAATGATGCTAACAGTGCAATCATCAGCAGTCAGACTGATGCTCCCCCCGGACCTCTGCTTCAGATCTTCAGCTATCAGATAATTTTTCTTATCATCAATGCATACGCGACTGCGTCTTCTGGAACTCGCGTGTATACGCGACTTTGGTTAATGGAACCTGCGTATGGAAAGTGAAGCATAGAAAATTTCCATCTTCCTTCATTTCTTCCAGAGCTTGTACCCCTGTACCTGTCCTTTCCACATCAGATGCGCTGTCAGAATTAAACATAACCAGAATAATCAAATCAACCATGAGAGTCATCATGCATTGCTCCCCTTGTGACGATACATTACTAAATCTCATAATGTATCCCACATCATTCCTACAGTCAATCAGAGAAGTAAGCTTCTAGAAGTGGATGACTGCAGTAGGGTCTGAATTCCCTACGTTTCTGATCGGTCCTCCTTCTTTTTCCAAATTTTCTTGAGCTTTCCAACAGTGTGCTGAAAATTGTCCACTTTCCCAGATCTGTTCATCCTGCATTCTTTTTCTACATGTCCATACTTGTTACAAGCATAACATCTCATGTGGTCAGAGAAATAACCATAAGAATCATAATGAGTATTTCTATTCTTCCTCCTTTTACAATCAGCTGCTTTATGTCCATACTTGTTACATGAAAAACAATATCCCCTGAAGAAGCTAGAGTACCTTTCTGAGTAGAACCTGTTTGTTTGTGGCTGAAATGATCTGCTCCTGCAATTTGCTGCAACATGCCCATAATTATGACATTTAAAACATTCAACGTTTTTGAATGAATTCCTTTGAGAATTCATGATTGTTGGTTGATCTTTTGTTTCTTTCAACACATCAGGTTTTGCATTGACATCTTCTGAATTTTTGGCACTTCCTTGTGAGCTAGATTCTCCTTTAACAGTTTCATGGAAACCAAGACCATGTTTGATAGCAGGAGACCTTTGATTACTCAGAATATTGTCCAAAATGTTAGCACTATCATGAAACCTCAAAAGTTTAACCTTTTCTTCTAATTTACCTTTGAGAATATTTACCTCAACCTCCAAGGCTTGACATTGCTTTGTCATGCTTTCTTCTTTTCTTCTTCCATCTTCAACTTGATCCTTCAGATTTAAGATCTCTTCTTTCAGCCAATTTTCGTTTTCTTCACATGTTTGTTCCATCTCTTCATTCTTCTTATTTGATTTTTCCAGATCTTCTTTGAGAGAGATAATTTCTGCTTCAAGGCCTTCCTTTTCAAAGGATTGTAGAGGTTCCTCATTTTCCTTACTTGATGCTTCTAGCTCTGCTTGTAGAAATATGATTGTAGCTTCAAGTCCTTCATTCTTCTTGCTTGATTTTTCAAGATCTGCTTCTAGATCTTTAATTCGATTGGATGCATAAGTATGAAACCTTTGATACTTGTCCACCTGTCCATTCAGCATTTCTATTTGATCTTTCATTTGTGAGATCATCTCTTTATAGATAGTTTCTTGCTTATTGTATGAACTTTGTAGTTCTTCTTCTTTAATCTTGAGAGCTTCTTCTAGATCCACACCTTTACTTTCACTATCTTTATTATTGTTTGCACAAAGAAGAGTATTACACGTGGCCTTCTCCTTTTTCTTCTTTGCCATGAGTGCTTGTAGATCTTCGTCGGAATCTGTTTCATCTTCTTCAATTTTTGCTATACATGATTTCTGAGGTATCTCCTTTCCTTGAGTAACCTTCTTCTTTTGCTTCTTAGCCATGAGCACTTTTAGATCTTGGTCAGAATCTTCTTCATCTTCACTGGATACTTCATCATCATCTTCTTTTGCATAATAACTCTTTCTCTTTTCAAATTGTTTCCCTTTACCATGTTTTTCTCTATAAGGACATTTAGCAACATAGTGACCAACTTTTCCACACTCAAAACATTTGAAGGGAAGCTTACCTTTGAACCTTCCAGTACCTAGTTGGAGCTTTCTCACGAAATTCGCTTCTTCTTCATCGGATATATAGTTGGATTCTTTGACAACTTCCTTTTCCTTTCCTTTTGTAGATGCCTTAAAAGCAGCTTCTCTTACTTGAGAAGGGCCTCCTTGTCTCATTTCAAAAGCAGTCAGAGTACCATGTAATTGAACAATAGTAAGAGTTTGCAAATCTTGCCTTTCTTCAATAGCCGAAACTTTAGAGTCAAATTTTGAAGTCAATGATCTTAAGACCTTTTCCACCAGAGTAGTATCAGTTATGGTTTCACCCAAATTTCTCATTCGATTTACAATATCATCCAGACGAAGAAAGAAACTGGCAACACTCTCATCACCATGCATCTTCAAATTTTCATATTCAATTCTAAGAGTTTGGAGTTTTGCACTTTTTACCTTTGTGTCTCCTTCATAGCTTAGAATGATTTTGTCCCATATGTCTTTTGCCGAATGTAGTTGCATCACTTTAGCAAATTCTGATTCAGAAATGCTTCCCAATAAGACATTCACTGCTTTGGCATTGATTTCATACTTCTTTCTTTCAGCTGCATCAGTAGGAATACTTGCCGGGTATTGATAACCTTCTTCCACGATTGCCCATACATCCGCACCAAGACTTTGCAGATATGCTTTTGTTCGTACCTTCCAGAATATCAGATTGCTTCCATTGAATAGAGGTGGCTTTATAGACATTACTCCTTCTTGACTTCCCATTGCGACGGATCTCCTTCAAGCAATCAAGCTTCTGCAAAAGGACCTGATCTAATACCAATTGTTGGGAAAAATACTGAGAGGGGGGGGTAACCGCATTTTCATCGCATATTCAAAACTTTTACTTTTTCTCGCTTCTAAAACCCATACGCTACTTTCCTGAAACAGACTCGCGTATATACGCGGATACCCTTTATGAAACTCGCGTATGCACAGATATCTAATTATGTCATTAGTTCTTCACATAAATCATTCCATCATTCATTTATCAGATGTTTAACAAACATTAAACATGAACAGTAAGAACAGAGTAAACCATCACACAGAACATCACACATGAACACCAGGATTTTTAGGTGGAAACCCAAGTCGGGAGAAAACCACCGCTGCCGTTGCTCAACCTTCAATATTTTATTATTGAGAAAACATCTTACTTCACTTAATCATTCCATCAGTTATTCATCAGATGTTCTATAAACAGTAAACATGTGCAGTAAGAACAGAATAAACCATCACACAAAGCATCACACATGAACACCAGGATTTTTAGGTGGAAACCCAAGTCGGGAGAAAACCACCGCTGCAGTTGCTCAGCCTTCAATATTTCATTATAGAGAAAACATCTTACACCATATGTCTTGTACCGGGGAACTTGACCATTACGAACTCACACAGCTCGTTTACAGCCTCTCTGCTGGAAGAGAGCCTCCAACCCCACGAGCTCGTTTTACCGGCCTCTCTGAAGGAAACTCGACCCCCGTCTCGTTTGGCCTCACATTGTGAGAGCCTTGTTAGAAGACACAAACGCCCTCGGCACCCCTTTTGGACCCCGCATTCATCAATTTTCACGGATCCAACAACTTCAATAGAACACCTGCAGACTACATTTCATCATATTTTCATATGGACCCCCCTTCCATACTTTTAAACCAAACATACGTCACCAACGGATACATATCAACATAGATCGAATGTGAAATAATGAGAATAGATCGGATATTTCATACCCCTTGCTTACAATAGGCCTAGTTTATACGCGCTTTCCCCTTCCGCGTGTCGCTTATATACGTAAGTCACGCAAACCAGCGTATACCTCAGTGTATATTTCATTGCGCATACGCGCTTTCTCTTCGCTGAAGCTGCGTATATACGTGCTTCCTCCGCGGCTAAGTAGCGTATAAATATTCAATCATTACATAGCAGCATACTTCATCAGATCAAATATTCAGTTCAGATCTACCCTTTTGCTTCAGACAGATGTTCGCCTAGATGCTCGCCTCATCTCAGATCTAATCACTCCATAAACAGATCTAGCAGATACAAGTACATTTCAGATCTAAAGATCCCACTTCATCATTTCTTCATAAGTGCTTCATAGATTTAGATCTATCATCAAACATTTACCCTTTCCATACAGATATACTTCTCAGAGAAGTATTCATTCAAGCTTAGACATCTTGCTCTCACACTCATGATATGCACAATGAATTTCTTCTCCTTATATATGTTTACCCTTTGTCAATACCATGAGCCCCTTTTTCAATACCATGGGCCAAACCAATACCATAAACCCAAAACTACCTGGACGGGGTCAATTAGGCGGATCATTACCCAATACAATGGGTCAATACCATGATGGTTACCCTTGGTTTTGCACTTTTTGAGCGCTTTAGCCCATACGCGACTTGGCACGTTCTTTTCCGCGTGCATACGCGACTACCCTAGGAATATCGCGTATACAAAGAGACATACTCTTTTCATCATATTTTGAGCACATTTTGAATTCCTTTCTTCATTTAGCATACATTTCTGTGCCAAAGCATCATATTTTCTTCATCAGGAACATATTCTCTCAAGCACAACTTCATCAAGTAAGTTGTCATCATCTTCATCAAGTGGGTTGCCTTTCAAGGACAACAAACATCATCATATTGTCAACAAACATCATATCACATCAAGGATACCACCAAGTCATTTACTAAGTCCATCAAGTCCAGCATAACTTCATCAGGTGGATTTTCATCAAGGACAACACGTGTCAACAGTCAAATGTCTTCATCTTCATTCAGTGGGTTGCCATCAAGGACAACATCCTGCATCATATTTCCAACAAACATTACAGTGGTACCAGAGCATCAATCTTGGCTCAGCTTGTCCAGCCCAAGATAATATGCCATTAGAAGGAGAGGATCCTCACTTAGAAGAGGATATGTACAGAGAAAACAAGAAAAGAGAAATGACGGAAGAGGAGGTTTCCCTTTTTATTTTCCAGACCATGGAGGGTATCATTGAAGATCTTGAGGAGATAGAAAGGGAAAACTAGAAAGATTTTTGAGAGGGTTTGCAGATGAAGCAAGCCCTAGTTGTTACCATGTTGGGTGTGAGAATTCAGCCACACATGCAGATCCACATCATAGTTCATTTTCCACTTGCACTGTAGGAAGAATGGAGGAAGGGGATGAGGCCATTGGAGAAGCAGCGCTGCAACTCAAAGGCATGGCTCATGATTGTTGGTTTGAAAATTATATTTCTTATTGTCATGCAAATGTAGAATCATATGATGGATTCACTAAAGGGTTGGTGAGAAAATTTGATGAGAATAACTGTGAATCTCTATGTATCAAAACATCAAACACTTTGCATGCATTGGAGGGAACCATGAAACAAACTCTGTTCCATATTTTTGAAGGTGATGTAAACATGTATGATGGCTTGCTAAGGGAAAGATCCCCATTGTGTGAAGGGCCCTCTTCCATTTGTGAAGTCATGGAGGTACTTCCTTCAAGAGGTGACCAAGATCTAGGGTCTCTCCTTGATGATGAGGTAATCTCACTTATTGATGGGGAGGATGGGTATATGAGATATAACAGCGCTGTCATACTGGGAGGAGATCCATCACCACATGGAGGTGAAAGGGGAGGCATTTCTTCCATTAGAGGAGCCCTTGTGTCTTTACAAGGAGTTCCAAGTATTTTAACATGTGGGAACCATGGCACAATTCCGGAGTCATATGTAGCAGTCATTGGGGATTGTGAGGTGGAGGAGGAAGAGAAGGATCAACATCAAGGGTTGATACACCCTTATCTATTCCAGAAATTCTTTGCACAAGATGAGGATACTGTACAACACAGTGAAGAGAGAGACAAATCAGTCCACTTCTGAACTTGATGTCTCACTATATGGAGGCTTTCCACCTGGAACGCCACCTGATATGGAGTTGATGAGGGGTATCTTGTCATTTGGTTCACCACTCTTGAATTCCAGAGAGGTGAAGACATTGGAAGAGTCCAACACAACGCAGAGAGTTTGGGGTAAACCCAAGGAGGAGGGAGACACTCTCTCATTTTCAGTATCACCCACTCTCATTAGTTATACTACGCTGACAGAGTTTGCTGCAGGGATGGAGGATGGCATCTTCATGATGTAGGATGACTGCTCCATAGATTTGATGGGGAAGATGATACTTCCTTTGAGGAAGGACTCTTTCATACATAGGAGTGGATGGAGGCCACTCATGCTTACTTTGAACCAGCTTGGGAAATTCCTTTTGTATGACAACTTCTCATGGGAGGCTAACTTCCAAAGGACACCATAATTATTTGAGCATGAGCAGCTGCATGATGGGCATGGAAGAATTTTGGAGGATGACTTTGGCATGGGGGATGTCAAGGTAGCAGGAAACAACATGAGGGGAGCATCACATTGCAGATTACCAGCGTTGTCTATGAGGAGGATTGATCCGTGTTGGAGGTCTCAGCTTTTGGTAGAGTACTCCCAGGATCTAGGTGCATGCATGATTTTGGATGACCCGGATAGAGATGATAGGTACATGGTGGATGATATAGTCATCTATTATCATGAAAAAATCTTCTTGACTAGGGCTTCTAGTCCCAAGGAGAAACTATTTCATGCAGCACATGAGGGCTTTCTAGCTATGCACTTCGATGCATATTTTTCTTTGCTAGAAGAGTTCACTTGGGAGGGCATTCAACATGATATATATCAGCATATGGATAGATGCATAGCCCAGATGACCTTAGAGAGGTTGGCACAACCATTTATTTACTCATTGGAGGTGAGGGAGAGCATTCAGATGAGCCATTTCAGCTCAAGGATCGGAGTACATGGTAAAGGAGGTATATACTCTCATTTTTATTTACCTTTATTTACTTTATATGAGCAGCTTGATGAGCTAAGGATGATCACACCTCCTTATGCTCCTTATTATGATGTACTTGTTTCCCACTGCAGCAAGTTCGTAGCATACTCTAGGCTTAAAGCCAATTTTTTTCTACGAACTCGCTGAAGATGATTTTTTGCAATAAAATCCAAATTTTGTCTTAAAGGGCGCAAGTAAAAGCATCTATTTAAGTATTTTAACTTAATGGACACCTTCAAAAAATAAAATAAGTCAATCAGGTTGCAGAAAAGGTCAAATGAAGACTGCTACAAACTTCTCGCTACGAGCTGCCTAGAATCCTATGTTTTTATAGCGAAGAGGAATTTCAAAGTTTTTCAAGCATTTAATGCAGTTTGGAAGCACATTAATCATTCAGATTAGTCAAAGAGTATCAATGAAGAATTTGTTAGTGAGAGCACTCATCATGGAAAGTAATTAGGCTACCATCTCATCAATTTTGGACACATCATCAATTATGACAGCACATTCCCAAATTCAAGGAGCAGACCCTTAATGTCAGTTTCGTTGTTTTATTATTTAGTTATGGACATTTCCACGTCACTAAAAGTGGTTTTTTTCGATAAATATCATCATGAATGGATTATGTAAAATCTGTTAGAGAAATAAATAGTGTTAGAGTCCTAATAGGTTTTGAACTCTTGGAAACAGAAAAATCACTAGATTCCCCCTTGTAATTTGTTTCCTATTTGTATAAGCTGTCTTTGAGAGCATTCAAAGGTCAAGCCTACTGGCAGAATACATGTAAATATATCTAGTTTTATAAATATGGAGATAGAAGTATTAGAGAGGGTTGATCGATGTCATGTTACTAACTACTTTTGTAATATTTTCAAGACAGTAATATACAGTTGCAGAAGGCTTCTATCAAACTTGAGATTCATTATGTGTTCTCACATGTGTTTGTTTTACCTATATTTTTATGTTTATTCAGTTAACTTAATCTGTAATCACTTGGAATTCGTTTTTAATCATGCTCCAATTTCCTGTATGCATATGTTTTACTGTTCAAGTTGTGTTTTGATGAGAATACACACATGCCTCAACTTCCATGTTAGATGTTTTTCACATAATTGAGTTCTGTATGACTCCATGCCCAATGGTAGATACTTATTAGCATCCTTAACTTGCATAAAAAAACATTAAAAATACATTCATAGTTAGACATCTTTCTCTCCAAACATTTTCTATTGAATATTATCATACATTACCTTGAGAGAGCCCTCTCAGGTTGGAAGGCTAAGTTCCAACTAAAAGTGGTCTGAAATAGTTACTCTAAGTTGACTATTGAAGCAACCCATCAACTTCAATTTGGTGATAACAGAGGTCATGTTGACGAAATTGGTAATCATATAAGAGGCAAACGGATTTACCAAACCCATAGAGGCAAAGTGACGAATGTGGGATGTCCCCAACCCAACACGAATTGCAGATGAGTGTCATGTTGAAGAGCAACAAGCTGCCCAAAATACATATAGGATGTTTGCTTTAAATTTTCCCTCGTTATTGCTAAAAAGTACCTCTTTATTTTTTATAGCCAACATGAAGAGGATAGCATATGCTGAGAATGTAAGTTCATTCTTCGAATGAATCCATCTTAGTAAGTTTAACGAGCCCTAGGAAGGAGGAACTCGGTCTCGTCATGGTGACAAGTCTTTCGTCGTTTAATCTTTAACGAGTCCAATGAAAGGTAAACTTGGTAAATTTTCATGTTTAGGAAGTTTGAAAAGAAAAAAAATAAAACTCCATCATGTCCCTTTTCGTAAATCATCTCTCGAATCTCAAAAGCTAGAAACTATGTCCGAGAGAACCTCTTGACCATTTTCGATCAAGGTATTCCTTTTTCATAAATAGTTAACTCAGCCAAAAAATGGGGTAATCATATACTAAGATTACATCAATTCATTCACTTTAACAAGTTCGAAATGAAAGTACTCGACAATATTTTCATTTTTTGAGAGTCAGAAAAGAGTTGAAAGTTGACTCCAGGGGGGTTCCTTTTTCATAAATGTTTAACGAGCCTGAAAAAGAGAAAAAAATCAACTCATTTGCATTAGAAACAATCATTAGTAGTGTGAAAGAACTATACTGCACATAAAAAACAAACATCACGGATATCGAGGAAAAATAATAATATATTGGCAAAATTTTTCCAAAAATATATAAGTAGACCAAAAACAAAATCATTTTCACCTTTCCATTTTTAGAAGATCATTTTGTCCATTTTCCCTCCAAAATTTAAATCAGTGATGTGGCCGATCTGGGACATCATTCATCGATTCATCTGTGCCACGTAAGAGCTCTAAACCTCCTTTTCATTTTCATTCAATTCATTTAGCATTTAGTTTCTAGAATTATGGAGTTGAAGGGAGAGTTTTCAAAGTTTAAAATCACCTACGACCAGCATGATTTCAAGCTATCGAGGTCGCGCTGGTCATGCTTAGCCCATTAAGGCAGCGCACCACCAGTGCCGAATCATTTCAAATAGACGCGCTGGTTGCAGGGAAGATTTTAAAGAGATAAAATTTCCTAACTCCACCAATAATTTCTAAAAATTCTTCCATGAATGCTCCTAAAAGACCAATTGGACATGTTTTGTAGGTGCTTTTAGAGAAGATGTCGTTCGAATGGAAAGAACGAGGCCATGAGGTGGAAGACCACCAGGCCTTGTAGGACCAAGATTGCGTTAATGCCTTATGCAACTATAGATTTTTGAAATTCTTTCAAACACCTAGTTTGAGAGCTCAACTAGAGCTTATCCAATATTTGATCAGTATCTGGGATGTGGACCGACAACTGTTCAACATCGGGGACCAAGTACTAGAGCTACATGTCATGGAGATCTATTTTAGGACTGGATTTTCTAGGCGAGGGGAGAGAATCCAACTCTCTGGAGCTCACCTAGGGGGTGAGAGCACGAGCATGATCCTCCAGAGACAGGGCACGAAAGACAAAGAGTGGGAAGGTAGACATATCTTCCATTAGAGTGCTCCCCCTACGCACGATACTTCATTGTATCACCAGAGTGGTGGGAGCTTAGGTGTTGCATGAGGACAAAAAATCATAGTTCCAGTATGTGGTGCATTACTTAGCACCGATGATGTTCAATTGGTGTGAGCGGTTTCTTTCTAACATAAATATCCATCTAACCAAGTGCAAGATAGGGAGACTAAAACAGTTCAGGTACGGGTCAATTCTGGTGACCTTCTTTCTGGAGAGAGTACCCCTGTTCTAGTATCACTGGTTAGAGATCCATGATCCAGCACCTAGGGATCTAAGGCTGATGCGATGGTGTGACATAATGCCTAGAGAGGGAGGAGGGAGACAGATGCATTTCCCCACAACCTTCTTCAGTTGGTTGCGGCGTTAGATGATCGTAGTTCAGGAGTATGCCTATGTCGGCATCAACTTTAGAGGAGATCTGGATCTCCCGATCCCACCATACACAAGGTGAACCGTTGTAGGTAAAAATCGTTTTTTAAACATTTTTTACTTTTAGATGTTTTTTTTATATGTTTTGACACGTAAAATTATGATTTTTTTACAGATATGGGTCCACAGAGACCTCTCGACATGTCACCAATTTCATGGAGGGTAGCTCGTCCAGTAGAGGATTCTCCTTATGAGGAGGGAGCAAATACATTAGTAGAGCTAGAGCAGAACTTGGTGGGCCTCACGTGAGGCATTCTAGAGTATCCCACATTTGATGAGATGCCATTGTGCTTTCAGAGACATATTGTTGGAGTTCCGGGCAAACTGCATCGATTACTCTGGCGAGTAATTCGAGTAGTCACGTGCTACCATGAGCACCATGTGGGTGGATAACAACCCTATTTATACATTTTTTACTGATGTAGGCTCGAAGAACCATTTTTGTAACAAAACACATATTTTTTTGAGCTTTTGGATGTAACAAAATTACAGACCGATATATATATATATATATATATATATATATATATATATATATATATATATATATATATATATATATATATATATATATATATATATGCATTTTTCTATGACTACTTTTGTACCATAATGATGTCTTAATTTACATATTGTGCAAATCTCTATCTAATACATGGTTTGCTAATGAATATGTTAATTTATTTAAATGCCTTGGAATGTGTTGATATGTGATTAAATCAAAATGCCTTTCCAATAATCTAACATGTAAATACATACACAAAATTTGAGGATTGTGCACAAAATAACGCCCATTCAATTGTAACACAACGAGCTATGAGTCCAACTTAACAACCAAATATCTTATCCCAAGATCAATGGCATTTGATAATAGTTCGATCACTGGACTATACTCGGAAATATTGTTAGTTGTTCGACCCAAACAAACTCCTTGTAAATTAATCAAATTTCCATCACGAGCAAAGAGTGCCCATGTTGTGTAAGACATGTTCTGTGAGCTACAACAAGTGCCATCAGCAAAACCAACGTAGTGATCCGAAGACATCTGCAAACCAAGTGGAACACAAGGTAAGCAGAGGAAACAGTTATGAAAGGAAAACAATCACACCGAAATCAACTCAAAGCACACTAATTAATAACACACTAATGTACAAATTGTCACACTTAAGATTAAGTGTAATATATCTTCAGATAGAGCTCGTTTCGAGACTCAACCAAAGGATTTCCTTCATAATCAGCTAGCTCATAGGCTCCATGTTCCAAAAAAAATTGAATAGTATAGGGCCCATGCCACATAGGCTTGAGCTTTCCAACTCCAAACTTATCATGGGCTTGGTCATAAATCAGGACCAAGTCACCTTTAGAGAAAATGCGAGGTGTGATAGATTCTTCATATTGTATCTTAACTCGTCATTTCTACACTTCAAGAACTAAAGCAATAAGCCTTATGGTATTTTTGAAATGTTCGAGGTATAGTTGACGTTCCTCTTCTTGCGAAGTACCAAGAAGGAGTTTGATAGCCAACTTCATGGAAGGAAACACTCGATCGAGAGTGTGGCCTCTAGACCATACACCAATTGGAATGGTGTGAATCCAGTGGCAGTCTTAGCAGAGGTTTGGTATGCCCACAGAGCAGATAAAAGCATGAGGTACAAGTCTCGCTTGTGGTTCCTAATGGTGCATTGAAGCATGGTAACCAATACTTTGTTGACAACTTCAACCTGGCCATTGGCCTGTCGATAGTAAGGGGTGGAGTTATCATGACGTAACCCAAACTGAGCAGAGAGATCTGCTATCATATGATTACAAAAATGAGTGCCATGATTAGTGAAAATCACTTTTGGGACACCAAACCGAGCTATGGCATGATTGAATAAGAATTTTGCTGCAGTGAGACCTTCATTATCATATGTAGGAATTTCCTCGAGCCATTTAGTTAAGTAGTCAACGACAACGATGATATAGCGATGCCCCTTGACCGAGCGAGGGTTATAGGTCATAAAATCAATTTCCCATTTCACGAAAGGATCGACGGTCACATCTGGGTGCAAGGGTGAGGGTGGGGCGTGCTCTTTTCGAGAATAAATTTGGCAATCATGGAATTTTTGTACTGCGGTAAGACAGTCTTTAAAAATAGACTGCCAAAAATAACTTGCACGAAGGATATTTTGATAGGTAGCGTAACTAGACATGTGACCACCACAAGCCCTAGAGTGGTATTCATTAAGAGCTTTCTTAGGTTCCTCGAGCATCAAACAATGGTGGAAGATAGAGTTAATACCAAGATCATAGAGGGTGTCCCCAATGATGCGATATGTTTAGGACTGGTAGTGAATCCTTCTTCGCTTAGAGTGCGATAGCTTCGGCTGATAAGTATGGGTTTGGAGATATAAAATGATGTACCCATACCATGGATCATGAGTACTAATGAGAAAGAGAGTCTCATCATTGATGGACTCATCAATAGGAGTGGGATCATCCTTGGTGGGTAGATCACAGATTAACTCGACAAAGACGAGCGATTTCTTCGACTTAGTAGCAGTGAATTCCAACTCGAACTATTGAAGGATAACGATCCATTTTGAGTACTTTCCCCCAAGTAACTGGCATGTGAGAATGTAAGTCATGGGGTTGCAATAAGAAATCACTGAATTTTTGTCTAGGAGAATGTAGTGACGGAAACGTTGAACGACATGAACAACAACCAACGCAAGTTTCTCTACATGAGGATAATGGGTCTCAGTATCAAAGATATTATGACTCAAGTAGTATACTATATGTTCCTTACTAGTGTCATCATCTTGAACCAACACCATGGCAATATTGCTATCGGAAACGTCCAAATACAAGCAATAGTCATGGGGATTACTAGGAGGATGTAATATTCCTAATTAGCCCAAGATAATAGGAATATTCAATTTTGTTTTAATTTTCTGTCTCATGAATAAATTTGTAAAGGAGGATCAATAAAACTCCTAAAATAGCAAAATAAATCAATACCCCATGTGAACAAGGCTAAATCTGGGTTGCCTTAATAAAACACCTTTATGTGTGAAAGGGTTTGAGACAATTGACTGGATCAACAGGACCAAATCAATAGCGTTGTCTAGATTCATTGAACCTCCTAGATGCACAACACAGTTTTAGTTGGAGGCTACACATGTGAATAGAGCCAAATCATTGAGATGGTTCAGGGTTTGGAAAGATTTATATCCTATAAAAGGAAGAGGAGGACAACAAGAGAAGGTTGTTGATTGATATTATATTTCTAAATATATTTTCTGTTTAGACATATATCATTCTCTTGGCTATTTAGCAGAGAATAGTGCTGTTTAGCCCCGGGTGTTCTTGAGAAGGAATCCCACCTCTTCCATTGAGTAGCTCAAGGAGGGGTCTTGTACATCTTGTCCACTAACAGGCATTTGGCCAAGCTTCATCTTCCAACTACAACATAGATCCTATTGAGGGTTTGGTTTTCCTTGTAATTTACAGCAAGTGGAGACTAGATCTGCTCAGATCTAAGCCATTATAGTGCCTCTTTTTAGTGGGAGAGTCTTCTATCCCATTGGCAAGAGTGTATTAGCTGATTGGAGCTTTAGATCTACATCTTGGCATCAGGCCAAACTGTTCTTCAAGTCTATAGCACAATCCCTCTTCCTGAACTGCGTTATCTGCAAAGAAAGAAGTTGCAGGTTGTTTTGGCAACTATTGAGGAGTGATATGTAGTGTTGGGGATCTACCCTTCACTGTGGTGATCCATGGATTCCTATTCTTATCCATTTCATATTCAGACCTGATCTGAATACTCCTATATATGCTTCAGAAATTCTGAATAGATCCGCAGATCTGCTGCATAGAATCTTAGATCTACTCCATGTGCTTTATGTATAGCTGAAAACCCCAAGGGGTATATAAAGTAGAGACATTATAGTGTATAGACCTGTCATATATCTGACTGTTCATGCATTATCTTGTCCTAGATCTAATTTTTAATCTACTACTCTGGTATACTCAATAAAATAATGTTGTCAAGCTTTTTTGCAGTTAAAATATGTGTTGCAGCATCTCTTCCTGAGGGATTTCTTCCATTCTTGTCTTATGTTTCCTATTGTAAAATGTATGGGCCTCATTATGGATCTGATTTTCTATTATATACATGAATTTTGAGCCTCCATGTTGGCCTCCTACTGCTAATCAGTTAAATTGCGTTATTTCTAAAGTAGTATTGTTGCATAGTGTTGCAGTCCCATTTTTGGGCATTTTTCAGCTGCACTAGGTGTGGGAGACCTGTTTAGCCCACCTATAAGGATTTGTTTCTGATTCCCTCTTGGATTTAGGTTTTATATATTCAGATATAATGGATCCAAGGGCTCATTTTCAATCCTAGAGCATACATTGTAATATTCAAAAAATTTAGCCTTCAAGCTAAATGGAATATTAGAGTTGTTTCATCACTAGGTAGGTGAATAAATGGGTAGGGAGGCCCATTAACCTCTTGAGAAGGATCAATAACACTCTTAATGTGAAAGGAGGAAGAATAAGCAGCTATTTGAGCACCCTTGGGTGTGAACAAAGATGAGATCATGTTGATTCAGTCAACTTTGACCAATTCAACAAAGCTGTCTAGATACATTGAATCTCCTTGATGAACAATGCAGTTTTGGTGGAGGACAACTTGCATGAGCTTGATAGAACATATGGATGGGACCCAATGTGAAGAGTTTCACTTGCTATATATGGAGAGGATGGGAGCCTTTGTTATTCATTCTTTGATATGATCATTTGATCTTGGTCTTTTTAGACTTGGCTTCCTCTTGCTGTTTAGCAGGGTTGCAGTGTTGTTTAGCACAGGGTGTTCCCGAATAGGAATCCCACCTCTTCCCTTGACATGCCTCTGGGGAGAGCTCTGTTCTATATTTCTCCACATCCAGGCTTGAGTACAAGCACCATTCTTCAACCTAAAATTTATTTCTGTAGCAGAATATTGCTGTGTTGCAGGGTGTTGTGGTGGAGGTTTGATAACACCACTTCCGGATCTGTTTCTCAGTAGAGGGTGCCTTCCTTCTCTTGAGAAATCAGCTAGGAAGATTTTTGGGCTTATTTCACATCTTGGCAGTTGGCCACACTATTCATCATCTTCTACAGTGTAGTCCCTTGCAGGAATTGCGTCATTTTTCATAGAGTTGCTGCAGCAAGGTTAAAACCCTTGTTTTTGAGCTAGTTTCCTTGGAAAAGGGCCAACCCTTCTCCTGGAAAGCTAGAGGAAGGGATTCTCATCCCTCTTTTGTATTATTCAGAAAAATTTGTGTAATTTTTCAATAAGACTATGCTTTTTTAGAGATGAATATTCAGATCTGCTCTTTTGTACTTGTGCCCTCAAGAAACCCTTGCCAGGTTATTTCCATATTACATTGAAGAGGCCAGATCTCTGTTTTATTAGCATATTGTCCAATGAAAATTTAGATCCATGATTCCATATTATAATTTTTTATAAACCCTCTAAAATCACGTTGTGCATGCTTCAGGAATTTTTGTATAGCTTAAGTAATGGGGTTTGGCTATTTTTAAGTCATTTTAAGGCTGGGAGATCTGTTTAACTTATCAACAGATATTTGTTTCTGTTTCTCTTTGGTATGTGAGGGCCTTAATACATATGATAAGGGATCCAAATATTTTTTTCACCTGTTATAACTCAATCTTCAGGAAATAACGTTTTTTGGGTATATTTGATGCATTTTCCCCACTTGGGAGGATGTAGAAGTGCTTATTTTTGTTGTTGTTTCATTCATTTGATGGCTATGTGTTTCTCAATTCATTTTATGACTTAATTTCACCCTAATATTCCATTATTGTGCTTATGCACTTCTACATTCCCATTTTGGGATATTATAGTGGTATCAAAGCATAATCTTGGCTCAACCTGTGAGTTTCAGCCATTATGCTATCAGAAGAATAAGAAAAAAAGAGAGAATAGATCAAGATGATGAAAAGAATGAGCTTTCTCTCATCACTTTTCAGATCCAGGAAGAACCTCTCTGAGGAGGTTACTGAACACCACTTCTGGAGCTTCAATGAGGGAGTATCTGGGCTAATTTCACCATCTTTGGCACCAAGCCAACCATTATCCATCATCTACAGTGTAGTCCCTCTCTTTAACTATGTTATTTTCATTGAGTATCTGCAGTGAGGGATGCAGAGATTGTTTTGAGGGGGAGATCTTCAGCATTAGGATCAGCCTTTCACTTGGAAGATCCATTGGAGGAGGTTAGATCAGATTGTGCATCATCTCCAGCCATCTCCATCCAGTTCTAGTTCTTGAGTTGCAGCTGCTACTGCAACTCTGAAATTTATGCAATTTTTCATATTTCAGCCAATCCTTCCATGATTTTCTTGAAATAGTATTTGGGAGCTTAGATCTTCACTCCCAATGTTGTATGAGCCATAAATTTGTATATCCATGTATTAACATATGTTAGAAGTAGTTTCTCTTTAAAAAAATATGCAGTCATAGCCTTGGGTATTCTTCTGTAATAGTGTTTTGTCATATTTTATGTACATGTTTCTTGAGGCTGATTTTGCTTATCTTGAGTAGCTCTTCCCTCAAGATCTTGTATACATTTATCTGCTGTAACTTAATATGATGGCTATGTGCTCTTCTTACATTCTATGAGTTGATTTGTCACTACTACTCCAGTTTGTGTTCATGTATTGCTGGATCTCCACTTTTGGAATATCTTAAGATATTCCCATTGTTGTATATTTTCCCTATTTTGGGATATTACAGTGGTATCAGAGCATAGTCTTGGCTTAGCCTGTGGAACTCAACCATGATACTATCAAGAAAAGGGGAGATGAAAAGAAAGAAGACTCCATTATGTGGAAGAAGGAAGGAGGAGAGGCTCTCAAATATTCTTCCAAAATCTATGCAAAGCATCAATGAAGATCTTAATAAGATGAGAGAGGAGATGGAATCTCTGGAGAAGTTTGAATCTAGAGCCAGATCTAGATTGGCACATGATAGGTGTGAGCATGCAGCTACACCCTATTATGCACAACACACTCAAATGGCCAGATCTATCATAAAAGATATGGAAGAAGGAGGAATGCCTAAGAGGGAAGCTCTTAGTGATTTTATTCAAGAATATGAATCTCAAACTGAAATGTTTAGAGATCATATCACTTTTCAGAAGTTTTTCAAGATCAAGGTGGAGAGGAGCAGGCAGCATGACATGGATAGATTTTCTCTATCTAATTTTGATGGATCACCAACATGTTCAGCCAGAGCTTGGGTGGAGGAGCTACACACTTATTTGCAACAGCACCAAGTTTCTGAAGATAAAGCCATCAGAGTTGCAGCGCTGCACTTTGAAGGTATGGCCTATGCTTGGTGGATTTTTGAGTCATTTTTATTGAAAAATGCCAATATTTCTTCTTATGCAAATTTCACTAAGAGATTAGTGGAGAGGTTTGATGGGAGACATTCTAAAACACTCTTGGTTGAGCCAAACAAATCGAAACTTGTGCATGGGTTGGAAGAACTTAAAAACTCAAAACCACTTCATAAAACTGATGGAGAGGCTAACATCTTGAATAACACACTAATAGAGGCAAAATTTCTGTCTCATATCTTTGGACAAGAGGGCGTGTAGGTTCCTTTTGCAAAAGAGGATCCTCTTATTAAGCATTTACCTCCTATTCATATTGAAGAGGAAGAGAAGGATGGGGGTTACAACACTGTCACATCTAGAGCATATCTAGTACCTCATGCAGAGGAAGGAGGAGTACATGCTCCAACAGGAGGATTTATTGTAGCATTGCAAGAAGTTCCCCAGGATCTCACTTATGGAGGTCAAGGCACAATCAATGGAGAACATGATTGTGAAGCATTGCAGATGGAAGGAGAAGATAGGGAGGAAGGTCATCACCATTTGATGAGGAGCACACACCCCTATCCATTTCATAGAGCTTATGTAAAGAAGAGGAAAATTGGTTTGCACTGTGAGGGCAAGGGCAAGGTTGCCCAATCATATGTACAGTCTACTCTTGATATTGATGTCTCACTACATGAAGGAATTCCACTTAGGAGGCCACAAGATCTGGAGTTGGTGAGAGGAATCTTGCCATTTGGTTCACCCCTCTTAGATTCTAGAGAGGTGAAGACTTTGGAGGAGTCTAGTACAATGAAGAGAGTTTGGGATAGACTTGTTAGCCACCTATAATATTTTTTATAGCAAAAGGTGGCTAAGACTTTTGAGCCTTCAAAGAACAAATTTTATTACTAAAAATTGTTGGCTCTTGAAGACTCTTGAAGGCCTCATGACTCTGTCCAAAATCTTCATTTCTTTTCCCATTTTATACTTAGAAATTCTGCTAGTTTCATGAGAGGAAACTGCTGCAAAATCATCATTTTCCCCTTTCATCCACTCAAAACTAACCTTCATTTGATCCCCTTTTTTCCCCATAAAATTCCTCTATTTTTCATGTTTCCCCTTCTTCCATTCATAAAAATCATTTTTTCCATAGTTTAAAACTCATTTTTAAACTACTCTGAAACTCCCAAATCTATTGAAAAATAAAAAAACTTCATAAAAAACAAGTTTTTATTACTAAGGCTTAAGCCCCCTTGGGCTAAGTCCTAATCACTTCCCCTCCATATGCCCTCACCCTGGAACCAGCTGCTAAGCCCACAAAGCACTTTATCGCATCGCAAAAATCCAACTGCGCAAGTCTTTGCCATGTTTAAAAAGTTCTGATGCGATTAGCCTCCCTTATTTAAAAACCCCGGTCATATGATTCCCTATACAACCCATGGCCCCGCAGTCGAGCGCCAAGCCGCATTGTGAATTAATATAAACCTTTGGTTATGTTAATTTTTCGATTTTTATTATATCATAATTTTTCCGCCGGTCTGAAATTCTAACCAATCTCCACCGTGCAGATCGACGGTGCGGAGTCCACCAGCCCAGTGGTCCCCACAAACCACTCACCTTTCCAAAAACCGCGTGGTATTCATCGCACCGCCTTTGGGCGATGGCGTTTTTTTCATGATCGGTAGTGATTCCATACACTGGCCGATGCGCGTCCTATGCACTATCTGAAACTGCCCCCCCATCGCGCATTAAGTTTTGGCAGCAAACTCGGTGCGATATCGCTGTACACCGTCCGATCTGGGGCGGGCTATCCGATGACTATCGCTTGCTGAAGATGCCCGACAGATAACCAGGCTATGGCACGATCATTAAAACATCCCCACCGTCGATCTGATTTGCAGATCGATGGCCCACATTTCATCGCCCTGATTCGATTGCCTAGTCAACGTTTCCTGCTTTGACCTTCCATTTTCCGCTCCCGACCATTGATCTCTGCGCGATCGATGGCCCTGATTTAAAATTTTCTTCTGCCTTCGCTATGCCTTCTCCCGATCATTCTCGACCGTTGGATGATGCCATCCAATGGCCATGCTTCCTCCACATGCCCTCTGTAGTAATAAACCTATATATGTAGGATTTTATAATAGTTTTCATATTTTGCAGGGTTTTTAATGGTTTTTCTGCTAAGTTCGAAGAAAATTCTAAGGCAGAGGGTGACGATCCTCCTGCCTCCAATTCAGCAAATAAAATCCTTCGCAGGATCTAAATTAGAGTTTCATCAATGTTTTCACGAGGCATTGATGCCATATTATCCTTGCGCGTGCCCTGCACACCAGCAAAAATCGTGAATCGGGCACAGTCAGAGAGTATCAGTGACGAAGACCAAAATTTATCAGAACATAGGGTTAAAGATAGGGATTACGGCTAAGATGGATTATCAAAAGCCTAATCCTCCAAATTAATACACAGTAAAAAGAAAATCATAAGTGTTTAACTGACATAAAGGCTTCCACTGCCTCAATTGAGGCAAATTGATTTCTCAGCTACCATAAGTGCCACCTGTGCCTCAAAGCATTCAAAATAGAGGCCGAAGTTATTGATCAAATGAAAATATTTGCCTCAGCGCAGTTGAAGAGTAAATTCTGTCAAGGAACTTAATGACAAATTTTGCAGAGTCACTTCAACACCACACAGAGCTGTTGAGAATGCAGCAAGATGATGGAGCTTAGTGAAATGAAGTCGCCTTCACTAAGTGGGCCCGCAGGCAAATTCTGGCGCAAAGTCTATTTTTAGACTATGTCTATTTTTAGACATACGGAGCATAATTTGGGAATTCTACTTGGAGATTCTTGAAGTATGCGACATGTCGGTAAAAATAGATGTGACTCTATTTTTTAGGACCCAGACTATTTTTAGACTGATCTCCTAAAAATATGGAAGTCAAATATTATTTTCCCTTAATAATATTTTGACTATAAACAACAGTTTACTCTCTTGGCGCACTTCAGTTTGAGTCATGGAGGTGGCTCATGCAACTGACACAAGGAATCACGTGGTTCCTAGGGTTTGATGGCATCTTGCATGGTTGGCTTCGGTTAGACTTCAGTGGCAGGAGTTTTGGAGGAGTTAACGGGACAGATAGTGGAGTTGTGTTCTGTTTGTTTTAGTTGAACTAGTTGGGATTAGTTAACTAACTAATCAACTAGATATGAGTGGAGTAAATTAAATAATATTTAATTTACTAAATATTAACTCATTAGTCAACTCAAGAATACTTCAGTTCACTACAGTGCATGATCAGTTCAGTGGAGACCAGTGGAAGAGGTAGATGAAAGGGTGAGTAAAGCTATCAGTTGGTAGATTTGTTTTGCATGAGTTTTGCATTACACTTGGAGGAATTGTCCATGAAAATTGCGCAGTCAAGGCAAGGGGATTCGAACCTTGAACCTCTTCATATACAGGCCATGATTGCGCAATAGAGGCAAGGCAGTTAGTGGTGTGTTTGAACCCGAGACTTGTTCAAAACCAAGCTAGATTGTGAGTAACTTCATGAGAGAGTACTGAGTACTTGTGAGGAGTATTGTACTTTATTGGTTACTTGATTTCTCCATTATAATATACACAATAGCTGCGGGGTTTTCAGCTATAGGCTTTCCCCATACATTCTGAGTTAATGTGTGAATGAATTGATGTGAGATTGCTTCTGTTATTTCCGCATGTGACAATTAATTGTAGAAGAAGGTTATGTGTTATGTATGCAATTCGAAATTGATATATGACCGGGTTAATCTTCAGTGAATAAGTGATTTATTCAGCTAATTTCTACAAGAGCCTCAAAGGTCAACAAAAGCTCCCACCGAGCTTAATATTTATGTAAAAACATTTAATACAGGATAAACCCATGTAAGGTTCTTCATTGAGCCCCTCAAAGGCCAAGAAACCATTAAGTCTGTATTAATTTTAATTGGAGATCTTTTATCAGATCTCACCTCCTCATTCTTCTATATATAATACTGCAAAAGATGAGTGAGGGGTTGGTTGCAGAACTTTGAAATACATTTGAGCTTAAACTTCTGATTGTAAATAGTGTTCACTGGCTCTTGGAGCTCTGCTTGTGATAGATAAGTTAGGCTGAGATGTGTAGATGATTGTTAAACTAAAGCATTGGACTTAAAGCTGTAACTAGTTTGGAGCATCAATACAAGCTGATTTATGGGATCTTAGTCTTTGTTGACGGTAATGTTTTTCTCATTTTAACCTGTTGTTTTATTTCTATATTCACTGTGTTCCATCTTCTCTTATAAAGAAAATCATGCACATAGTTAGGACCTACTGTATATCAGTAACCTTCTCTGACTGAAAAAATTTATCTTAATGTTTTCTTCCAATCTGTGTTATTTGGGAATGATTTAATTCAGTTTAAGCATAGGAATGCTGGCGTTCCCTCATCTTATTGTCTTAGCTGGATGTTGTTCTCAAATGTTATTTTCAGTATATGTTAAGTGAAGATGAACTGAGGAAGATATGATTAGCCCTGGTCCTAGTTTTATTTCCACAACTGTCTGAATGTTTCCCTTGGAATGTGTCAAAAGCTGGCTAGTTTAGAAGTACTTACCAGATCTTATGCCATTATGTGTTATATTTGTGATTGTCTTGAAAGTAACCAAGTAAAGCAGAGTTAGGAGAGGATTTGTGGTGAGCCCGGCCCGCTAGTTTCTACTCCAACAGTTGCCTTCAAGTTTCCCTTTGTTTTAAAGTGTTTTCTATTAAAAGTGTATCAAAGGCTGGCTAGTTTAAAAGTACTTACCATATCCTAGTTTTCTTTCATGTTTTTCTTAAGTGTTTTTCAAAGGCTGGCTAGTTTCAAAGTACTTACCAGATCCTAGGCTACTCTTTGTTCTTCAACTGTTTAATTTTCCTTCTTATTGTATCATTTCATTCCATAAATCAAGCTTCAAAAGAGATCCTTAGACATAGATGACTTGCCCCATGGACCACTCTTGCTTCTTGCTGTTCCAATTAAACCATATTATGACTCCATAGCCCAATGGACTAAAACCTGCATTTATCTACCTTCTTGGCCAAAGCTTGCTCTATTTTCTTGCAACTTCTCACCTTTGAAACTCTTTGCACTTAGGACTTTCCACCTCAAACAGTAATCATGCTCAACCATCCAAAAACCATAACAAACCCTTGGCCTTCATAACTAGCCTAATATCATTACCCAAAGCTTCAAAGAAAAATCCATCTTTGCACTCATTGGAGAGATCCCTCTCTGGATTCAGGAGGGCTAGATCCTAGAATCCCAAAGTTGGTTGAAACGATGTTGTTTCTGTGATCGGACTTTCGCCAATCTTGCTGATTACAGATTCCTAACATTTCTGGTAACTTCGCTAGGGAATTTTCTAAGTTAATAAAAGTTCCACACAATACCTTAAGACTCTATATAACCCCTGTTTTTATGATGATTGTTCTGTTTGACAACTGAGCCACTAGCAACTAACATTTCTGGCGACTTTGCTGGGGATCGAACCCAAAATCTCTGGTTCATTTTATAAAACCTTGAGAGTAAGAATAAACCTTTTCAAGCACTACCAAACACATGGTAATCATGATAAAACTTATCTGAATCAGTGACAAACTAGGTATGACCTAGGATTCTCATCAGACTTTATCTAACCTTGAAGATCAGCTGGCTTAGCCATAAGAGTAAACTGTCTTTGTCTCATAACTGTAGCTAAGTTTTGAAACAGAGGTAGGATATTCTTAAGAACCATTACAACTGTAAAAAAGCTTGGAAAAACCTAAAAATATTTTAGATTGGTATTTAATAAACATGGTGGTGGACCATAAAACCTTTTACCTCCTTAGAAGCTAAAAACTTCCACTTGGCGACTCCACAATCCTCAACAGACCTTAAGACTCCACTGGGAAGAACCCTTATCATTATAATATCATTCCAACTTAGTCAGAGGACTGTAGGATTAAAATTTGTGTAAATAGATCGGTTGACCATTCAAATATTGTCATACCTGGTTGAACTTTTCTTGTTTATTTGGGTCTGAAAAACACAACGTAATGGCTCCTAGAAAGATTCACACTAGAGCCTACCGTGACCTTGATCCACCTAAATTAGTTGATAACCTAGAAGGTATCCTTAGGAAGTCTCCTAAGATTAAATTATCAACTGATTTCAGATCAACCTTGAGAGCAAATTCAGTCCCTGAAAATCTTTCAGCTCTACAATAATCACAAGTTGAATTAGTAAATCCCTTTAGAACTAGGTCTCTTGGTGATTTAGATCAGTTGGATTCTGAGTCTTCACTTTCATCCCCTGAAACAAGTGAACATCCTGGTAGAAGAGAAACAACACATCCTGATTTACATTTCCCTCACAACTTAGGTGTCACTCATCCAAGGTCAGCTCAACAATCTATTCTTGGTTCATCCACTTCTGCTTATCCTACATCCACTGTTCAAACCACTCCATTCCAGCCCATTTTCCCTCTTGTTAACCCATCTCTTGTGAATCCACCCCCACCTCATATCATGGCAACATGGTATGCTCCCTTAGTCCTTCCTACACCATTAGTCAATCTTCCACAGGACTATCAGTCCAAAATTCCATTATATGATGCTAGCAATGCTACAACTACATCACAACATGTGGATAATATGAATGACTAATTTGACAGAAATGAAATTGACGATGATTCTGTCAAACTTATATTTTTCGCTAAGAGTCTAGGGGGAGAAGTAAGAAAATGGTTTAAAGGCTTAACCCCCCATAGTATCAATGATCTACAAGTCTTCCATTAGGCCTTCTTAAACAAATGGGAAGTAAAGAAGAATCCTCTCCAAATCCTTTCTGACTACAAGAACCTCCATAGAAACACTGGAGAAAGTGTACAAGCTTATTGCACTAGATTCAATAGTGTGTATAATGCACTTTCCCCAGAACTAAAACCTCCACAGGGCTCAGCTTTAAACAAGTTTCCTCAAGGGTTTGACTCTGACATGACCTATCAGCTGAGGGAAAGAGATTTTTCAACTCTTGATGAGATGCAAAGGGGTGCTCTTTCTATGGAAGTTAACTTGATGGTGAAAAGAGCAAGAATGAAAGCTGAGAAGAGAGTATCTTTTAGAGAGGAATATGCACCTTCTACTTCAAATTAAAATATGGAGAGAATGATGGAGGAGATGATGAAGAAAATGAGCATCCTTGAGAGAGCACAAGCTAGTCAAAACCAAATTGCTCCTCAAAACAGAAACCAGAATCAGAATTTTAAAAGGAACCAACCTCCAAACAGACCTAGGGAAGATGATCAACAGATCACTCCTCCCTTTCATCAAAATTATATAAGTGAGGTTGAAGAAACAGATGAAATAACAGAGGAAGATGATATCAACATGTTTGGGGTGGAGGATGATGACTTTGAAGTTCATTATGATAGAAAACAAGGTCTTTATACACCTTA